>OU342740.1:34959050-35259585 GCA_910589775.1 Avena eriantha | reverse complement strand
ATTCAATTTAATGCAATCGCGACTCAATGATGCAAGAATAAGATAGAGGCAATAGGTACTGTATGTATGCAAGCATGTGGTAGTGCTTGCCTGACAGTTCAGTTGAAGCGAGAGATGGATCTGGGTAATACTCCTGTGATTCCTGGTAATTCTCCTGCTAGGCGTCTATTCGAAGAAGAACCAAACAAACGAGGGCCAACATAAATAAAGTGCGCAAGCATATAAATTGAAATGCAACAAGCAACCAATCATGCCATGATGAATGATGCACAATTTGCATGGCATTAAAGTAGCATGGCAAAGGTGAGGTGTGGATACCAGAAATAAAGCACTTTATTATTTATTTGCCCAAGTTTTATTGTCATAAACAGTTCAGAATTTAAATGTTGACATGATGCATGCTTCAATTCAGAACAAGGATTGCATAGATAGAACGGGCTCGTCGCGCTGATCGATTTAGACATATTATTTGCCAAATTTGGAATTATAAAACAAAAGTTATTAATTAAATAAGGAAAGGGGCATTTTTATTGTAATTTTAATCATCTCGAAAATTAAAGTGTTCAAAATATATTTTGAAGAGCATATTTGGATTCCTCACATTTTTCTGATTCCAAAACATATATTATTTGTATTATTTGGATTTGTATTTTTAAAAATTATTTGAATCTGAAAAGAATTTGAATTTAAATAAATTTGAAAAGATTTGAATAAGAACAGATACAGAGAAATACTTTTTACACCCAGGCAAAGTCAGACCCAGTCACTGGCGGGTGGGGACACAGCGAACTGGGGCCACGCGCGCGAGAAAACGTGTTTTGCACGCGGGCTGGGTTAGCCGCTGACACTGATAGGAGGGACCAGCGGCGGAAGGCCCACGTGTCAGCGATGCGGAAGACAGGGGCTGACAGGTGGGGCTGCAGCTGGACCGCGGGTTGTGTCTAAGAAAACGGAGGGGTTTTTCTGCTAAACTGCTGGCATGGCTGACTGGTGGGGCTGAGAGGAGCGCGGGCGGAGGGAATCAAAAAGGTGGGGGGCTTTTTGCAAATTACCACGACCCCGGGTTACTGTTTTTCTTCCTCTCGCGTCTGGCGGCAGGCGCGTGCGCGGCGCGGAGCGCGGATTCGATCCCGGGCCGCGGGAGTCCGCGTTGAGGAGGCTAGCCAGTGCGGCGATGCTAGGGAAGCTGCTAGGAGGTGGCTCGGGCGCTAGGTAAGGTGTGCGCGGCACGGAAAAGCTTGCAGACTACGACGACGGCGTGCACGGCGGGCGCTCGACAAAACGACCGGCGACGCTAGACCACGACGAAGAAGAGGAGGTTGTCCGGGAGAGGGAGGGGCTCACCGCGGGTCGCCTGGTGGTGCTGGATCGAGGAGTAGCGCGGCGGATCGTCGGCGAGGCTGGCATACTGGCGGCTAGGGTTTCGCGAGGACGGCGAGGTACTGGCGCGTTGGGGAGCTTCTCCTGCGCGTAGGCACGGTCGGGGTGATGCAGTAGGGCTTCCTCGGTCGCCCAGGCCACCTCCAGGTCAAGCACGCCGGCAGGATCAACGAGGCGAGGTGGTTGCTGGCGACGACCGGCGACGGCTACTGGTGGTTGGAGAGGAAGGAGGGGAAGAAGGGGCGTCTCGGGGTGGATCTGGGCGAGCTCTGGGAGACGTGAGGAGGGAGGAAAAGGAGGAAAAGGGAGGGGAGAGGGAGGCGTGCACGGCAGGGAAAAGGGGCTCGGGCTTTGCCCTTTTTCCCTCGATCACGTGCTCGGCCAGGCTGGGGCTGGTCCTGGGGGCTGGACGGCGCGGAGGGGAGGCTGCAGGGTGGACCAGGACGAGGGAGGGCAGGTGGGACTGGCTCAGCCGGCAGAGAAAGAAAGAGAGGAGAAGGAGGAGCTCGGTTTGGTTAGATGGGCATGGCTCGGTT
This sequence comes from Avena eriantha, assembly GCA_910589775.1. NCBI lineage: Eukaryota > Viridiplantae > Streptophyta > Magnoliopsida > Poales > Poaceae > Avena > Avena eriantha. The sequence goes on along the minus strand of OU342740.1, from coordinate 35,257,669 downwards.
AGGGTTTGGCTAGGGCTAGGCTAGCCGAGGTGGCTGAGGTGTGGGCCAGGTAGAGAGAGAGAGAGGGTCAGGTGGTGCTGCTAGTGAGAGAGAGGGAGGGAGGATTAGAGGTAAGGTTTAGGGTTAGGGAAAAATAGGTTATGAGGAGAAAAAGAGGTTAATTAGGTTTGATTAATTTTAAGTATTTAGATTGTAATTTTGTGTATGAAGCCAAACCAAGAAGAACTAAAAGGGCTTGAGCTTGCATGAGCTAATGTGGAAGAGAAACAAGAAGGAAAGAATGAGGAAGAAAAGAAGATGGTGAAATGAGGCTCATATGACCACCCATGTAGATAAATAAAATAAAGGAAAAATGTGGTTAAAACCAACCCAAGTGGAACATGGTGAGTGCTAGAATTGACATGAGGTGGAGGTGAAAGGAAAACCAAGAAAAAGGAAAAGAAAAGAATTATGGGCTAAGCCTCATGTGATTTATGCATGGAGAATAGAAATAAGAGGAAAAAGAAATGGTGAGACTATGATGGTGGTGGAGTGGTAGATGATCTCCCAAGATAAGATCCACTCAAACCAAGAAAAACCAATGGAAGTAAAAGGTGGTGGAGAAGCTTGCATGGCCCATGCAAAAATAATAATACCATTATTTATTTTGTGACAACAATAATAATATGATGGCATTAATCTTATGCATTTCCAAGAAGTGGAATAAAACCAAGCAAAGAATTTAGAGGATTTAATCCACCCCAAACTACATGAGCTAGAATTAAAATATCAAAGAAAAAAGAAAGACAAGCTCATTGTTAAAGGGATGGTGGAATTATAGGGTGGTGGGAGAGAAAGGTGGTGAAATGGAATAAGAGATATGCCCCCAACTCAACTTGGGCATTTGAACAATATATCAATAGCCAAATACAATATCAAGAGGCAAATACAATTACTAATGCATGTGAGAGAAGAACCAAAAGAAAAAGGGTTTTGTATGATGCTCAAATGCAAGGTGGCATGATGACATGAGCATGATATAATTATGATGCAACAATAATCTCTATGGAGAATCCAATATCTTACTAGGACAAGTAGCATTACAATTGTTAGACAATTGGGGCGCTACACAATGACTCTTGTGGGTTCACATGTGGTTTGTGAAAAGAACACACATGCAATGACCCCTGCTTGATCCATGTGTGATTTGAGGAAAGAACACACATGCAATGACTCTAGTGGTTGATCCATGTGTGGTTTGTGAAAAGAACACACATGCAATGACTCTAGTGGTTGATCCATGTGTGGTTTGTGGAAATAACACACATGCAATGACTCTAATAGATCCATAAGTGGTTTATGGAAAAGAACACACATGCAATGACCACTGGTTGATGCATGTGTTGTTTGTGGAAAGAACACACACGCAATGACCATTGGTTGATCCATATGTGGTTTGTGGAAAAGAACACACATGCAATGAACACTGGTTGATCCATATGTGGTTTGTGGAAAGAACACACATGCAATGACTCTAGTGCTAGTTTTAGTATAAGAACACACATACAATAACTCTAGTGGGTCCACATGTAGTTTGTGAAAAGAACACACATGCAATGACCCCTGCTTGATCCATGTGTGATTTGTGGAAAGAACACACATGCAATGACTCTAGTGGTTGATCCATGTGTGGTTTGTGGAAATAACACACATGAAATGACTCTAGTGGTTGATCCATGTGTGGTTTGTGGAAATAACACACATGAAATGACTCTAGTGGTTGATCCATGTGTGGTTTGTGGAAATAACACACATGCAATGACTCTAATGGATCCATAAGTGGTTTATGGAAAAGAACACACATGCAATGACCACTGGTTGATCCATATGTGGTTTGTGGAAAGAACACACATGCAATGACCACTGGTTGATCCATATGTGGTTTGTGGAAAATAACACACATGCAATGACCACTGGTTGATCCATGTGTGGTTTGTGGAAAGAACACACATGCAATGACAATGGTGGATCCATGTGTTGTTTGTGAAAGAACACACATGCAATGACTGTAATGTTGGTTTTAGTATAAGAACACACATGCAATGACTCTAGTGGGTTCACATGTGGTTTGTGAAAAGAACACACATGCAATGACTCTAGTGGTTGATCCATGTGTGGTTTGTGGAAATAACACACATGCAATGACTCTAATAGATCCATAAGTGGTTTATGTTAAAGAACACACACGCAATGACCACTGGTTGATGCATGTGTGGTTTGTGGAAAGAACACACACGCAATGACCATTGGTTGATCCATATGTGGTTTGTGGAAAAGAACACATGTCCAATGACCACTGGTTGATCCATATGTGGTTTGTGGAAAGAACACACGTTCAATGACCACTAGTTGATCCATATGTGGTTTGTGAAAAGAACACACATGCAATGACACTGCTTGATCCATGTGTGGTTTGTGGAAAGAACACACATGCAATGACTCTAGTGGTTGATCCATGTGTAATTTGTGAAAAGAACACACATGCAATGACTGTAGTGGTTGATCCATGTGTGGTTTGTGGAAATAACACACATGCACTGGCTCTAATGGATCCATAAGTGGTTTATGGAAAAGAACACACATGCAATGGCCATGTGTTGATCCATGTGTGGTTTTTGGATAGAACACACATGCAATGACCACTGGTTGATCCATATGTGGTTTGTGGAAAATAACACACATCCAATGACCACTGGTTCATCCATATGTGTTTTGTGGAAAGAACACACATGCATTGACTCTAGTGCTAGTTTTAGTATAAGAACACACATACAATGACTTTAGTTGGTCCACATGTAGTTTGTGAAAAGAACACACATGCAATGACCACTAGTTGATCCATAAGTTGTTTGTCGAAAAGAACACACATGCAATGAGTCTAGTGGATCCATGTGTGGTTTGTGGAAAAGAACACACATGCAATGACTCTAGTGCTGGTTTGTGGTTTTAGTATAAGAACAAACATGCAGTTACTCAAATGGATCCATATGTGGTTTGTGGAAAGAACACACATGCAATGACTCTGGTTGATCCATATGTGGTTTGTGGAACGAACACACATGCAATTACCACTGGTTGATCCATATGTGATTTGTGGAAAAGAACACACATGCAATGACCACTGGTTGATCCATGTGGTGTTTGTGGAAAGAACACACATGCAATGACCACTGGTTGATCCATATGTGGCTTCTGGAAAAGAACACACATGCAATGAACACTGGTTGATCCATATGTGGTTTGTGGAAAGAACACACATGCAATGACTCTAGTGCTAGTTTTAGTATAAGAACACACATACAATGACTCTAGTGGGTCCACATGTAGTTTGTGAAAAGAACACACATGCAATGACCACTGGTTGATCCATAAGTTGTTTGTGGAAAAGAACACACATGAAATAATTCTAGTGGATCCATGTGTGGTTTGTGGAAAAGAACACACATGCAATGACTGTAGTGCTGGTTTGTGGTTTTACTATAAGAACAAACATGCAATTACTCAAATGGATCCATATTTGGTTTGTGGAAAGACCACACATGCAATGAATCTAGTTGATCCATATGTGGTTTGTGGAAAGAACACACATGCAATGACCACTTGTTGATCCATATGTGGTTTGTGGAAAAGAACACATATGCAATGACCAGTGGTTGATCCATGTGTGGTTTGTGGAAAGAACACACATGCAATGACAGTGGTGGATCCATGTGTTGTTTGTGAAAGAACACACATGCAATGACTGTAATGTTGGTTTTAGTATAAGAACACACATGCAATGACTCTAGTGGGTTCACATGTGGTTTGTAAAAAGAACACACATGCAATGACTCTAGTGGTTGATCCATGTGTGGTTTGTGGAAATAACACACATGCAATGACTCTAATAGATCCATAAGTGGTTTATGGAAAAGAACACACATGCAATGACCACTGGTTGATGCATGTGTGGTTTGTGGAAAGAACACACACGCAATGACCATTGGTTGATCCATATGTGGTTTGTGGAAAAGAACACATGTGCAATGACCACTGGTTGATCCATATGTGGTTTGTGGAAAGAACACACGTGCAATGACCACTAGTTGATCCATATGTGGTTTGTGAAAAGAACACACATGCAATGACACTGCTTGATCCATGTGTGGTTTGTGGAAAGAACACACATGCAATGACTCTAGGGGTTGATCCATGTGTAATTTGTGAAAAGAACACACATGCAATGACTCTAGTGTTTGATCCATGTGTGGTTTGTGGAAATAACACACATTCACTGACTCTAATGGATCCATAAGTGGTTTATGGAAAAGAACACACATGCAATGGCCATGTGTTGATCCATGTGTGGTTTGTGGAAAGATTACACATGCAATGACCACTGGTTGATCCATATGTGGTTTGTGGAAAATAACACACATCCAATGACCACTGGTTGACTCATATGTGTTTTGTGGAAAGAACACACATGCAATGACTCTAGTGCTAGTTTTAGTATAAGAACACACATACAACGACTTTAGTTGGTCCACATGTAGTTTGTGAAAAGAACACACATGCAATGACCACTAGTTGATCCATACATTGTTTGTCGAAAAGAACACACATGCAATGAGTCTAGTGGATCCATGTGTGGTTTGTGGAAAAGAACACACATACAATGACTCTAGTGCTGGTTTGTGGTTTTAGTATAAGAACAAACATGAAATTACTCAAATGGATCCATATGTGGTTTGTGGAAAGAACACACATGCAATTACTCTGGTTGATCCATATGTGGTTTGTGGAAAGAACACACATGCATTGACCACTGGTCGATCCATATGTGGTTTGTGGAAAAGAACATACATGCAATGACACTACTTGATCCATGTGTGGTTTGTGGAAAGAACACACATGCAATGACTCTAGTGGTTGATCCATGTGTGGTTTGTGGAAATAACACACATGCAATGACTCTAATGGATCCATAAGTGGTTTATGGAAAAGAACACACAGGCATTGACCCTGGTTGATCCATGTGTGGTTTGTGGAAAGAACACACATGAAATGACCACTGGTTGATCCATATGTGGTTTGTGGAAAAGAACACACATGCAATGACCACTGGTTGATCCATATGTGGTTTGCGGAAAGAACACACATGCAATGACTCTAGTGCTAGTTTTAGTATCAGAACACACATACAATGACTCTAGTGTGCCCACATTTAGTTTGTGAAAAGAACACACATGCAATGACCACTGGTTGATCCATAAGTTGTTTGTGGAAAAGAACACACATGCAATGATTCTAGTGGATCCATGTGTGGTTTGTGGAAAAGAACACACATGCAATGATTCTAGTGTTGGTTTGTGGTTTTAGTATAAGAAAAAACATGGAATTACTCAAATGGATCCATATGTGGTTTGTGTAAAGAACACACAGGCAATGACTCTGGTTGATCCATATGTGGTTTGTGGAAAGAACACACATGGAATGACCACTGGTTGATCCATATGTGGTTTGTGGAAAAGAACACACATGCAATGACCACTGGTTGATCCATGTGTGGTTTGTGGAAAGAACACACATGCAATGACAGTGGCGGATCCATGTGTGGTTTGTGAAAAGAACGCACATGCAATGACAGTGGTGGATCCATGTGTGGTTTGTGGAAAGAACACACATGCAATGACTCTAGTGTTGGTTTTAGTATAAAAACACACATGCAATGACTCTAGTGGGTTCACACGTGGTTTGTGAAAAGAACACACATGCAATGACCCCTGCTTGATCCATGTGTGATTTGTGGAAAGAACACACATGCAATGACTCCAGTGGTTGATCCATGTGTGGTTTGTGGAAATAACACACATGAAATGACTCTACTGGTTGATCCATGTGTGATTTGTGGAAATAACACACATGCAATGACTCTAATGGATCCATAAGTGGTTTATGGAAAATAACACACATGCAATGACCACTGGTTGATCCATGTGTGGTTTGTGGAAAGAACACACATGCAATGACCACTGGTTGATCCATATGTGGCTTGTGGAAAAGAACACACATGCAATGAACACTGGTTGATCCATATGTGGTTTGTGGAAAGAACACACATGCAATGACTCTAGTGCTAGTTTTAGTATAAGAACACACATACAATGATTCTAGTGGGTCCACATGTAGTTCGTGAAAAGAACACACATGCAATGACCACTGGTTGATCCATAAGTTGTTTGTGGAAAAGAACACACATGCAATGATTCTAGTGGATCCATGTGTGGTTTGTGGAAAAGAACACACATGCAATGACTCTAGTGCTGGTTTGTGGTTTTAGTATAAAAACAAACATGCAATTACTCAAATGGATCCATATGTGGTTTGTGGAAAGAACACACATGCAATGAATCTGGTTTATCCATATGTGGTATGTGGAAAGAACACACATGCAATGACTCTAGTATTTGATCCATGTGTGGTTTGTGGAAATAACACACATGAAATCACTCTAGTGGTTGATCCATGTGTGGTTTGTGGAAATAACACACATGCAATGACTCTAATGGATCCATAACTAGTTTATGGAAAAGAACACACATGCAATGACCACTGGTTGATCCATGTGTGGTTTGTGGAAAGAACACACATGCAATGACCACTGGTTGATCCATATGTGGCTTGTGGAAAAGAACACACATGCAATGACAACTGGTTGATCCATATGTGGTTTGTGGAAAGAACACACATGCAATGACTCTAGTGCTAGTTTTAGTATAAGAACACACATACAATGACTCTAGTGGGTCCACATGTAGTTTGTGAAAAGAACACACATGCAATGACCACTAGTTGATCCATAAGTTGTTTGTGGAAAAGAACACACATGCAATGATTCTAGTGGATCCATGTGTAGTTTGTGGAAAAGAACACACATGCAATGACTCTAGTGCTGGTTTGTGGTTTTAGTATAAGAACAAACATGCAATTACTCAAATGGATCCATATGTGCTTTGTGGAAAGAACACACATGCAATGAATCTGGTTGATCCATATGTGGTTTGTGGAAAGACACACATGCAATGACCACTGGTTGATCCATATGTCGTTTGTGGAAAAGAACACACATGCAATGACCACTGGTTGATCCATGTGTGGTTTGTGGAAAGAACACAAATGCAATGACAGTGGTGGATCCATGTCTGGTTTATGAAAAGAACACACATGCAATGACTCTAGTGTTGGTTTTAGTATAAGAACACACATCCAATGACTCTAGTGGGTTCACATGTGGTTTGTGAAAAGAACACACATGCAATGACCACTGGTTGATCCATATGTGGTTCGTGGAAAGAACACACATGCAATGACACTGCTTGATCCATGTGTGGTTTGTGGAAAAGAACACACATGCAATGACCACTGGTTGATCCATGTGTGGTTTGTGGAAAGAACACACATGCAATGACCACTGGTTGATCCATATGTAGTTTGTGGAAAATAACACACATGCAATGACCACTGGTTGATCCATATGTGGTTTGTGGAAAGAACACACATGCAATGACTCTAGTGCTAGTTTTAGTATAAGAACACACATACAATGACTCTAGTGGGTCCACATGTAGATTGTGAAAAGAACACACATGCAATGACCACTAGTTGATCCATAAGTTGTTTGTGGAAAAGAACACACATGCAATGATTCTAGTGGATCCATGTGTAGTTTGTGGAAACGAACACACATGCAATGACTCTAGTGCTGGTTTGTGGTTTTAGTATAAGAACAAACATGCAATTACTCAAATGGATCCATATGTGGTTTGTGGAAAGAACACACATGCAATGACTCTGGTTGATCCATATGTGGTTTGTGCAAAGAACACACATGCAATGACCACTGGTTGATCCATATGTGGTTTGTGGAAAAGAACACACATGCAATGACCACTGGTTGATCCATGTGTGGTTTGTGGGAAGAACACACATGCAATGGTAGTGGTGGATCCATGTGTTGTTTGTGAAAGAACACACATGCAATGACTGTAATGTTGGTTTTAGTATAAGAACACACATGCAATGACTCTAGTGGGTTCACATGTGGTTTGTGAAAAGAACACACATGCAATGACTCTAGTGGTTGATCCATGTGTGGTTTGTGGAAATAACACACATGCCATGACCACTGGTTGATGCATGTGTGGTTTGTGGAAAGAACACACACGCAATGACCACTGATTGATCCATATGTGGTTTGTGGAAAAGAACACACGTGCAATGACCACTTGTTGATCCATATGTGGTTTGTGGAAAGAACACACATGCAATGACTCTAGTGCTAGTTTTAGTATAAGAACACACATACAATGACTCTAGTGGGTCCACATGTCGTTTGTGAAAAGAACACACACGCAATGACCACTGGTTGATCCATAAGTTATTTGTGGAAAAGAACACACATGCAATGAGTCTAGTGGATCCATGTGTGGTTTGTGGAAAAGAACACACATGCAATGACTCTAGTGCTGGTTTGTGGTTTTAGTATAAGAACAAACATGCAGTTACTCTAATGGATCCATATGTGGTTTGTGGAAAGAACACACATGCAATGACTCTGGTTGATCCATATGTGGTTTGTGGAACGAACACACATGCAATCACCACTGGTTGATCCATATGTGATTTGTGGAAAAGAACACACATGCAATGACCACTGGTTGATCCATGTGGTGTTTGTGGAAAGAACACACATGCAATGACAGTGGTGGATCCATGCGTGGTTTGTGAAAAGAACACACATGTAATGACTCTAGTGTTGGTTTAGTATAAGAAGACACATGCAATGACTCTAGTGGGTTCACATGTGGTTTGTGAAAAGAACACATGTGCAATGACCACTGGTTGATCCATATGTGGTTTGTTGAAAAAACACACATGCAATGACACTGCTTGATCCATGTGTGGTTTGTGGAACAGAATACACATGCAATGACCACTGGTTGATCCATGTGTGGTTTGTGGAAAGAACACACATGCAATGACCACTGGTTGATCCATATGTGGTTTGTGGAAAAGAACACACATGCAATGACCACTGGTTGATCCATATGTGGTTTGTGGAAAGAACACACATGCAATGACCACGGGTTGATACATGTGTGGTTTGTGAAAAGAACACACATGCAATGCCACCGGTTGATCCATAAGTGGTTTTGTGGAAAAGAACACACATGTAATGACCACTGGTTGATCCATAAGTGGTTTGTGGAAAGTACACACATGTAATGAACACTGGTGGATCCATAAGTGGTTTATGGAAAGAACACGCATTCAATGACTATAGTGCTGGTTTGTGGTTTTAGTATAAGAACAAACATGCAATGCCATAAATGGATCCATATGTGGTTTGTGGAAAGAACACACATGCAATGACACTGGTTGATCCATGTGTGGTGTGTGGAAAGAACACACAAGCAATGACTCTAGTGGTTGATCCATGTGTGGTTTGTGGAAATAACACACATGCAATGACTCTAATGCTGGTTTTAGTTTAAGAACACATATGGATCCATATGTGGTTTGTGGAAAAGAACACACATGCAATGACCACTGATTGATCCATAATTGGTTTGTGGAAAGAACACACATGTAGTGAACACTGGTTGATCCATGTGTGGTTTGTGAAAAGAACACACATGCAATGCCATTGGTTGATCCATATGTGGTTCGTGGAAAGAACACACATGCAATGGCACTAGTTGATCCAAATGTGGTTCATGAAAGGAACACACATGCAATAACTCTTGTGGATACACATGTGGTTTGTGGATAGAACACACATGCTACGAACTCTAGTGGATCTATCTTGGCATAATTTGATGTATGCCATGATGCATTTCATTGTAAAAGACACCCACTTTCCATTTTTATACTACTCAGCTTTGCCCCCCCTCTCTCTGTTTCGTAGAAGGCCAAACCTGTGCCCACTCTGTCTACTATGCCCTGATTGGTTGTCACTGTTGTCACGCGGATCGTGCGCACCAACCGTTGATCCTGTGTGATCCAACGAGGCTCGTTGCACATGTTGTGCCCTTCATAGGACAACGCGAGACAGCACGGACGTCTCCCTCAACGAGACTTCTACAAGAAGGAACACGATGCCGTCGATGAAAAAAGTCATCGAGTAGTCATGTCATGTTTAATCTAGTCTGCAAAGGCTACAAGTCTACTGCACGGCAACTGGTCATCCACGGACCACCGGCTATACCATTTTTACTACGTAGCACGCCTGCACTCTCACTTCCGTCAGGCCCCCACAACACGAACCTTCCACGCGGCAGCCGCAACCCGAAGAGCTGTCAACCTAGGCCCTCGAAGAGGCCTAAAAGTCCCCGCATTAAAAACCCAGCCTATCGGGTCCTCCATTCGCACTCATCCACAACTCTCTCTTTCCAATCCAGCAAAACCCCACAATCTTGAACGTACTTTCACGAACCTTCTCCATGAAACCAGTGCGTGGGGGTGAGTGTCCGGGAATCGCCGCCGGGGTGGTGCTTCACGCGGCAAATCTGGAGGAGCATCACGCAGCACAGGCCGAGGAGGACGTGCAGTTCGACCCCTTGGGGGACCATGTGCACGCCGGTGCTGATGACTTCGGAGGCGCCGATGAGGGCGTGGAGTTCGACGAACACACTCCGCTCGTGTACCCGAGGGTACATCTATTTCTACATTTTTCATATTTTCTGCTCAAGCTTAATCTATTGAGGCGTCATAAAAAAATCTAGTCCTAATGATTAGATGCAACATACAAACCGGTACATGGAGAGATCTAGTCTATTCTGAATGAATCCACATTATTTATTTATTAATAAGTTACCCAGAACACAAACCACATTAATTTAGGAGCGAGCTGGGGAGACGGCCGTAATGAACTGCTGAACCTGTATAGACATGTTATTGCATCGAAAGTAACTTGGAATGGTGGAAGGAATATCTATTTATTATTTTGCTCATTTCGGTTTATATTCCATACATTACAGGTGTATTGAAGTGAGATAGACTCTGGCAAGGAGACCAGGGACAACAAGAGCCGCCATGTCATGAAGAAGCTCAAGAGCGGGATAATCCCTTTCCACACTCGACTTGGGGAGCTCAGGTGCCCTTTCTATAAGAAAGGAGTCAACCCGAGGATTGCCAGCTTGATTCCGCATGGGGTTGGCATCGGTAAAAGCCCGGCTAGTAAACACAAGTCGGCGACCAAGGCTAAGCACGCTGCTTATGGCAAGTTCCTGAGGGAGTATATCAAGACCGGCCTAGTGTCCCCTTACTTAGGAATCAGCAACTTCTAGCCGACCAACCCCGTCACTGTGCTGTCCCGGCCACAAATAATATTTAGTTCTCTTACCATATCTAGACCCTTAAACTATGCAGATTTCTATTTTCGTACCCTTCAAAATATAATCAAGTTCATCTATTTATGTTGTTAAAGTTTCGGTGGCATACTCGTTATTTTGCATGGATAGAGGGGTGCCCCTGACAGATATAAGGGTTATCATGTCCGCTAGATCATAGAGGATCAACGGTTGGTGGGCAAAACTGAGTACAACTGAATCGCCATGGTTAGACACGAGGGGGAAAACGTGACTCACGGTCCGCGTGTGCGGCGCACGGGACGGTAGTGGACACGTGCGGCCGTGCACAGTGCATTAGCATACGCGGTGCATGGTAGTGCAACGAAACGCTGCTTCCCTTCTCCTTTAATAGAGGCCTCCCCACTTGTCATGGAAATGGCCACGGCAGTCGCTGCCATAGGCAGCGATTGAGAGTTTCTTGAGGAAGAGTTGGCGGCCATCTGCGGTGTAAGATGGGGCAGGTGCACAGGGGTTTACCTAGGTTCGGCCCCTCGGAGGGTAAAGATCTACTCCTGCTAGATTGGATTATGAGAGAGCGAGTAACAAGGGTGGCGAGCTCGGCGGCTGGGCAGCGAGTCGCTTGAGGGGGTGTATGATGGAACGTAAGTCTCTACGATACCCTAGGGAGGCTTATATATGAAGCACCTCCCAGGGTTTACAAGTTGTCCCCGAACAAGATAAGGATCTGGGGGATTTTGACCTAATCCGACTGGGCTTCTGCTACGCTCCTGGGCTTCCAGTCGCTAGTCGATGGGCTTCTTCTTTCCTCAGAGTCCAGTCACTTTCCTCCAGGCGTACTCGCGGACCTTCTGGCCCACTCGAAACCTACTGCTGAACATACCCCCTTTGGCATATCCCCATCAGTAGTCCCCGAGGCCATCGTTGATGCAGGCGCATGCGTCCTGTGGTACTTGAAGTAGGCGAGCCCAATTTGGGCGCCCAGTCGAATCGGCGATGGACTCTATTAATGCCGACGAGAATTTCTCCACAGTTCCACTCATCACTTTAATGAAGATCATTGCTGCCCAGTCGTCATTTCGGCGAGAAGAGAGATTGGCGGGTGGCGAGTGGACCACAGGAGTTAGACCGTCAACCTTAGTCAAACTATCCGTTGGAATTTCCAACGGTAACTACGGTGCAATTACCGTGGGTAACGGCTATCCCTATTTTGGCGGGTGACTTTTCCCATATAAGGGGAGTGATGGATCAGCTTCGCGATCCTGCTTCACATTCTTCGATTTGCTCTTCCTCTCTGCTCACCCCCGACCTATTCTCCTCGCATCGCGTGATTCCACTTTTCACTCAATGGCGCCTCCCAAAGGCTCGTGGGGAAAATCCAAGTGCACCACAGCCCTGTTGAAATCCTTCGAGGACGCTGGGGTCCTTCGCAAGGGGAATTGGCGAGTTCCCCCCTCTTTCGAGACCGAGCCGAAACCGCGGCCCGGCGATTTCATCTGCTTCACCAGCCATCTATAGAGGGGCTTAGGGTTCCCCACTTCGCTCTTCTTCCGCCGCTTCTGCGCGTACTACGCGATCAAGATCTTGGTCTGCATAGCATCGAGCAGCTGGCGATCTTCGTTGCCTTCTGCGAGTGCTACCTCGGCTGCAGGCCATCCTTCCCGCTGTGGCTGGAGCTCTTCCACGGCCGCATCGGGCGCAAGGCGTCTAGCGGCTTGATGCTGGCTGCAGGCGGGGTCACCTTCCAGTTGAAGCCGAAGGCCAACTTCGTCAAGCTCCTCCTGCCGAAGAAGGCAGCCAGTGAGTGGAAGCAAAGCTGGTTCTACATCAAGGAAGCTACTCCCTCCGGCGAGGTCTCCCTTCCTGAATTCGTCGACGAGAGGAGCGAGCCCCGCCGACTGGCGCCAAATAAGCTCCCTAAAGATCAGCGGATGGCTGTCGCGGAAATAATGGATCAGATCCAGAAGCTGAAGGACCAGGGGTTGGTTCCGATCAACCTCTACAATTGCTGGCTCGGGCGGCACCTGGTTCCGCTGGTGGCTCGTCCACAATGGATGTACAAGTACAGCGGGAAGCTTGATCCATCTCGCACCAGCAAGGAGTCGTGGGAGGCCGAAGATTACAAGGCCGCCCTGAAGAAGATCACCGACGCGGAGTTCACGGGTGCGGCGGTTGGAGTCGCCCCGTATACTCCCGTGAAGAACGAAGCCCCTACAGTAAGTCTTCTTTCCAATCGCTCCGTTCGTATTCCAATTTCATTCTTTTCGCTTGTCGTGTTTTTGACTCGCAGTGGTTCTCAGCTTTTTCAGGTATTGGAGGGTTGGCTCCCTCCGCTCGATGAAGAAGTCCCAAAGAGCTGGAGGAAGATTCCGAGGGGGATCCTTCCGATAGCGACGGGGAAGACAAAGAGGTCGCTCCCCCAGTGCCTGTGGCTCGCAAGACCCGAATGCAGAAACAGCGAGAGGTCGAAGCGAGCCGCAGCCTGGACGAGTTCGAAGAGGGCGACGAGGTCGCCTAGGAGCAGACGTCTCGACGCACCGCTACGCCTTCGAAGCCCCCACGCCGGCCCAAGTCGCCGGCAAAAAGGCATGAATCACCGGTCAGGTCATCAGTGGTGTTCGGGTCAGACGACGACTCCGATGGCGAAGGGTCTCCTGATGTCTCGCACAAGGTCCCGAGGGCCGCAATCCCGACGAAGGGGTTGGAGGGCGAGGACACAGAGGTGGTGGTAGAGGCGCCCCTGGCTTCGATCGCACCGTCGACCTTGGGGGTGCCAAGCCAAGAAGCGACCGACGTAGTGCCGCCCAAGTCGCCGCTGTCGTCGAAGGCATCGGCGTCAGAGCCGGAGGTCCCGGCGACTGTGGCTTCATCGTCAAGGAAGCCCTCAGTTTCGTGGGCTTCAGACGTATTAGAGCGGGGGCTCAGTTGCAAGCTGGGTCCTGAGTTGGATAAGCCTGCCCATATCAGTACCGGGCTTCGCGTTCTTCCAGTCGCCAAGTAAGTTATACTTCCTTGTCCCAATTTGCTTTGCTTCTTTCATGTTGTGGTTGTGCTGATTAGAAGGGCTCATGCAGGTCGGGGGCTAAGAAGATTGGTCACCCTTCGGTTGCCAAGATTCCCCCGGCCACTGTCGCAGGAGAGGGTGATCTTCCCAAGAAGAGGAAGGCCTCCGAGGATGTCGCGTTTGCTGAAGTCGCGAACAAACGGAAGGGGGGCGTTGACGATGCCACGACCGGGGGAAGCGCCGCGGAGCCAGCTACTGCGCCACTCGTCGAAGAGGGGGCAGCGACGCGATCACAGCCAGCACCAGCTCCGTCCGCACCGGAGGTGCCTGTCCCGGTGGCCAGCGCCCCTACAAGGGTGTCGGCGACGTTCCCTCGCTTTATGGCGAGGGGGTTTCCAGGCGGTGCAGATGCGCAATCTCCGCAATTCCCGGAGATCGTGGACGCGGAGATTGAGGCCCGCCGCGGGCGCACGTCCTTCACGGTCCCGTCGATTGGCGCTGCTGAACTTCACAAGATGCTCGGTGCTGCTATTCAGGTATGTTCAGTCCCCGAATTCCTAGTCGCTAAATTTTAGCGGCTGGGAATTGTCTTTATTTCCTGTATTCTCCAGTCCCCGAGTTCCTAGTCGCTGAATGTCAGCGGCTGGGAACTGGTCTTTCTTTTCCTCCCAATGCTTAGCTGGTCTCATTGTTTTGCAGGGGTTACAGCGGGAGTCGACTGATCGGCAGGCTGCGCGAGAGCGCCTGGAGCGTGATTTGCGCGGGGCACAAGAGGTGAACCGGCGGCTTCAGGAGAGGATCGGTGAGTGTTTGACATTATTCTTCTTTGCTTGTTATGGGCTGGTTTTGTGCAATACTCTGACATCTATGCTTGCAGATGGTTTCCCGGACAAGGTCTCCAAGGCCCGTGAGGGCTATGTCCCACTCGCCGAACTGGACGCGGCGAATGAGCGAGTGGCCTCCCTAGTCAAGGAGGTGGAGCATGCTAAGGCGGCCTCAATTTCTTCGGAAGAACGTGTGAAGGCTGCCGTTGCCGCCGCTGAAGAGGAACGCAAGGTCACGGACTCCATTATCGTGGGGCTGCATAACGACCAAGCCACTTTGGCGAAGCACATCAAAGAGAATTGCCGCAAGCTTCTTGGTGAGTTTCTATCATTTGCCGGTTCTCCGCTTTTGGGGGTTCCATTGTTTCACTGGCATCTGACTTTCCAGCTGTGGTAGGCCAAAGCGACCCGGTGGTGCAGACGTATACCGCTTCGCAGTGCGTGACTGCCGTGGTGAATGCTGCCACGGCCTCGGCGTTGTGTGTCCAGGCAGCTCTCCAGGGCATGTCTCTCACCGAAGTCATCCCTGGGGGGCTCATGGAGGTATGGCGCTATCTGGAGGAGGTGCCCGCGGTTGTGGAGTGGATGACGCGCTCCGCGTTCAGGCGCGGGGCTGCCACGGCGTTGAGCTTGGGCCTCACGCACTTCCCGGACGACTTTGATCTGGACGACATCACGAGTGGCTATCCTTCGGCGACCGGCACGGTGGAGATGTCGGAGGTGCTGAAGCTGACTGCGAAGGCCACTCCTTACACCGACCGTGTCTTGGCGATGGGGGATCTTCTGCTGTACTAGGAGACGGTGCTGGCACCTGGCGACCCCGAGCCAGAGCACCGAAACATGAAGTCAGAGCAGCCCTTCCGGTGGTCGTTGGCGAAGTCGCTGAGCACATACCCGGCGAACCCGTGGTGGCCCTTTGTGCGTGTCAAGGGTGGTGGCACTTCTTCTTTGTCAGGGCCTGTGGAGTAAGAAAATGTAATAGTTGTAATAGATGCCAAGTGGTGAACATTGTATGATGTTTTTGTAATCCATGTCACAAGGACTTGGTCGACTTGTGTTATGATTAAGGGAGTGTTTTGTTCAACAATTTGAGCGAGTCCACGAGCGCGTCCGCCCTTTAATTGGGTATAACTCGATTGTGTACTTCGATGTGTTTGATTTGTTTTCGCTTTGTTTTTATCCCTCGTGTCTCCTGATCGGCGAGTCCCCGAGTGTTGTGCTAGACCATATTGGTCGTGATCCTGTTGCAGGTTGTGAATGCGTTGTTTGTAACGCGTCTCCTCCCTGGCCCGGAGAGCCAGTCGCTTGGCGAGCCCTAGGCAGCTCTCTTACTAGGTGTGTTCCCGAGCCGCGTGGGGTCCCCGTTTTGCGGAGTCCCCGCGCGTGGTACTTAACCTTCGAGTCGCTTTGCGCGAGGGTGGGAGGGACAGATCGCTGTGAGAAGCGTGTATCGGATGTCTTGGCCCGGCGGGCCAGTCGGGCTAGGCGACTCCAATGGCGGCTCCGGGTTGGCGTTTTTCATGGACGACCCAAGGCCCGAATATTTCCGATACCCTTGTGCCGCACTACTTGGCCGTGCCGGTCACTCGACCAGAGGTTGACTTCCGTAAGTAGCATATTGCTAGCATGTACGAGTGCGAGTGGCACAAGAATATGGTGAGTGCACACAATTTGTGCGATCCGAATGAATTTCATTATATATTTTGATGGAGCACAGTGTGAGGTTCTAAGTATAGAACTTTCGGAGGAGGTTTATATTCCATGGCCTCCCGACCTCCAATTGGCCGTCACCCTGTATGTCGATGAGGTAGTAGGCATCGTTGCCAAGGACTCGGCCTATGGCGAATGGCCCCTCCCATTGGGGGATAGCTTGTGCATGCCCTTCTTGTCTTGGACCAGTCGTAGGACCAGGTCGCCTTCCTGGAAGGTGCGAGTTCGCACTCGACGGCTGTGATAACGGCGAAGTCCTTGCTGGTATATGGCAGTGCGGGAGCGAGCCAGGTCACGTGCTTCGTCGAGTTGATCGACGCTGTCTTGGAGGGAGGTTTCATTGGCCGCCTCGATGTAGTTGGCGACTCGAGGGGAGTCGTGCTCCACGTCTATTGGCATGACAGCCTCAGCGCCATACACCATGAAGAAAGGCATGAACCCTGTTGATCGGTTGACGGAGGTGCGGATCCCCCATATCACAGAGGGGAGCTCGTCGACCAAACATCCTGGGGTGCGTTCGAGGGGCACCTGTAGTCGCAGCTTGAGACCGTGGAGGACGCTCTGCTTGGCCGTTTGACTCCGGGTGGGCGACTGATGCGAGGTCGAGTCGTATACCGTGCTCCTCACAGAATTCCGCCATGGTCCCCTTGGCGAAGTTGGTGCCATTGTCTGTGATGATGCTGTGTGTGTAGCCGTACCGGTAGATGAGTTCGCGGAGGAACTTGGTAGCCGTCTTGCCGTCGCACTTCTTGATCGGCTTGGCTTCCACCCATTTGGTGAACTTGTCGACTGCGACCAGGAAGTGAGTGAAGCCCGATGGGGCCTTCTTGAATGGGCCGACCATGTCCATGCCCCATACGGTGAATGGGCACGTGATGGGGATTGTCTTGAGCGCCGAACCCAGCAGGTGCATCTGGTTGGCGTACTTCTGGCATCCGACGCATCTTTGGACGACGTTGGTGGCTTCGGCGTGTGCGCTGAGCCAGTAGAAACCGTGCCGCATGGCCTTGGCGACTAGCGACTTGGCACCGGCGTGATGGCCGCAGTCGCTGGCGTGGATGTCCTAGAGGATCTTGCGGCCTTCCTCTGGCTGTACGCAGCGCTGGAACACGCCGGTCACGCTGCGCTTGTGGAGCTCGCTATTGATGATGACGAAAGATTTGCAGCGGCGTACGATCATTCGCGCCTCTGTCTCGTTGCTCGGTAGGAGTTTGTGTTCCAGGAAGGCGACGTATGGCGCTGTCCAGTCGCTAGGTTCCACAACCATGGCGACTAAGGCCGGTTCTGGTTGTAGTGGGAACCCAACGTCGATCTCCTTCGGTGGGCTAATGGAGGGCTTGTGGATGATGTCGAGGAAGACGCCTACTGGTGGCGCCTGTCGAGCCGATCCGATGCGGGAAAGGGCATCCGCCTCCACGTTTTTATGCCTGTCGATCCACTCGATGGAGTAGCCGTCGAAGTGTCCTCCCAGTTGGTCGATGGCCTGGCGGTACGCTATCATTATTGGGGAAACAGCGTCGCATGTCTCGGCCACTTGGCCGGCGACTAGGTCGGAGTCTTCGTAGCATCGTAGGCGATTGATGTTCATCTCCTTGGCAGCTCTCATGCCGTGGAGGAGGGCCTCGTATTCCGCCGCGTTGTTGGTGCAAGGTTTGAAGTTGAGGTGGAGCACGTAGCGGAGCTTGTCTCCTTTGGGGGAGGTCAGTATGACCCTAGCCCCCGCGCCGTCGGTGTTCTTGGAGCCATCGAAGTGGAGCGACCAGTAGTGGAGGTATGGGAGCTTCTCTGGCTGTTGTACCTCTTCCCAGTCGGCGAGGAAATCGGCCAGGGCTTGTGAATTGATCGCTTTTCGGGGCTCGTATTTGATGTTGTGGACGCCGATCTCGACGGCCCACTTGGCGACTCGCCTACTCGCATCACGATTGCGTATGATGTCTTGCAGGGGCGCGGAGGATACCACCGTGATTGGGTGCTCCTGGAAGTAGTGCGGGAGTCGCCGCTGTGCTCGGAATACCGCGTACACTAGTTTTTGGTATTGCGGGTAGCGCTGTCGTGAGTCTGTTAAGACTTCGCTAATGTAGTATACTGGGCACTGTATGGGGCGCTCCTTGCCCTCTTCTGGTCATTCGACGACCATCACGGCGCTGACGACCCGATTGGAGGCCGCGACGTAGACAAGCATTGGCTCTCTGTCGAGTGGCGCGGCGAGTAGTGGTGCCGCGAGTAGCACTTCTTTGAGTGCTTTCAGTGTGTTGTCGGCCTCTGCGTCCCATTGGAACGTTGGGTTCTTGCGCATCAGGCGGTATAGGGGCATTGCCTTCTCGCCTAGCCGGGGGATGAAGCGACTGAGAGCCGCGACTCGCCCTGCCAACTTTTGGACGTCGCGCAAGCACTCGGGTTTCCCGTGTCGCGCGATGGTGTCGATCTTGGTGGGTTGGCCTCAATGCCTCGCGTGGAGACTACGTACCCCAGAAGTTGTCCGGTGGGTACGCCGAAGGTGCATTTTTCGGGGTTCAGCTTGATTTTGTACCTCCGCAGATTTGCGTAGGTTTCTGCTAGGTCGGCGAGCAGATCGTCCTGGCGGGTGGATTTTACCACCACGTCGTCGATGTAGACGTGGATGTTGTGGCCGATTTGGCTCGCGAGACACTCCTGCATGCACCTCTGATATGTGGCGCCTGCGTTCTTGAGGCCAAATGTCATGGCCATGTAGCAGAACGCGCCGAATGGCATGATGAACACCGTCTTCTCCTCGTCTTCGACCGCCATCTTGACCTGGTTGTAACCAGAGTAAGCGTTGAGAAAACACAGTGACTCCGATCCTGCGGTCGAGTCGATGATCTGATCGATGCGTAGTAGGACGAACTCCTCCTTCGGGCAGGCGCTGTTGAGGTTGGTGTAGTCTATACATAGTCTCCAGGTGTTGTTCTTTTTGAGGACCAGGACTGGGTTTGCCAGCCACTTGGAGTACTTAATTGGTCGGATGAAGCCTGCGGCTAGCAGGCGCCGGACTTCCTCGGCGATTGCTCGACGGTGCTCTTCATTGAAGGGCCATAGCAACTGTTTTACTGGTCACACTTTGGGGTCGGCATTGAGTTTGTGCTCAGCGAGTTCCCTCGGGACACCTGGCATGTCAGATGGCTTCCATGCGAAGATGCCGCGGTTCTCACGGAGGAACCCGATGAGCGCGCTTTCCTATGCGGGGCTCATATGCGCCCCGATGGTGACCGTCTGGCTGGAGTCGTCTGGGACGAGCTCGACGGTGCAGGTGTGCGTGGTCGCCTCAAACGTGGAGTTCGCGGCGATCGGTTTCTTCAGGATGGTGGGATCGTCCTTGTTGATGTTGCCCGCGTATTTCGCGAGCTCCTCCGCGTGGTCAGTCTCCGCGGCGATGACGGTGTCGGCGAGCTCGGCGCCTTTTTCCTCGCATTCCACGACCATATCGGGGTCGGTGTGGACGGTGATGATGCCGCTCAGCCCGGGGAGCTTCATCATGTTGTAGGCGTAGTGCGGGGTCGCCATGAACTTTGCGAATGCCTGGCGGCCCAGGACGCAGTGATAGGGACTGTGAAAGTTTACCAGCTCAAAGACGATCCTCTCCGTGCGGTAGTTTGTCGGGGTGCCGAAGGTGACTGGCAGCGTCACCTTCCCGATCGGGTACGCCTTCCGACCAGGGACGATGTCGTGGAAGGTCGTCAGTGTTGGCTTGATGGCTGTTTCTGGGAGCTGGATCCTTTTGAAGGTGTCGAGCTACAGGATGTTGATGGAGCTCCCACCGTCCATCAGCGTCTTGGGCAGCCAGTAGTCGGCCACCTTTGGCCTGACCACCAGGGCGACTCGCCCTGGATACTCGATTCTTGGCGCGTGGTCCTGGCGACTCCAGGTGATGCTCTGTTCGGACCAGTTTAGGAAGCAGGGGATGTCGACTTGTATCACCGCATTGACGGTGACCGCGCAGGCGAGTACCTTCTTCTCACGCTTGGTGCCGAGCCCGGTGAAGGTATGTAGCGACCCGACAGCGGTTCCGAAGCCGCCGCCGTTCCCGTTGTCCCGCGGTTGGTTGTTGTTGGGGTCCTCCCTTGCACGTCTCACCTTCTCAATCTCTTTGAGAGAGTGGCAGTTGGCGGTGGTGTGGGTGACTTGTTTTCCCTCCCTGCTGTGGTAGATGCAGGGCTGATTGAGCAGGGCGACTGGGTCGAATTTCGGCCTCGTCGAGTTGTTGGCGCGGTAGTTCCCGCTGTGGCGGTAGTTTCCTCCATCGCGGCGGTAGTTCTTGGAGTCGCGTTGGCCATAGCCGGCGTTGGCGACGAAGTCAACTCGCCCGTCGGTCCGGTGCTTGCCGGTGATGCGGGTGTTGCTGTAGCGCATATCGCGTAGGCGCCCGCTGTCGTGGATGCTAGTGCACCGTCTTCCTCCCGACTCGTCGTCGGAGTCTTGGTTAGGGTCTTCCTCCGCGTAGCGCTTGGCAATCTCGAGGAGGTCTGGGATGTTATCGAGCGTCTGGTAGACCCTCTTGATCTTGGCGACCAGAGGTTCGTACCGGCACGCGTTCTTGAAGCAGTGTATCGCCGTGTGTGGGTGGATGCTGGAGGCGTTTATCCACAGCTCTTGCCACCTTTGGATCCACCGGCGGGTCGACTCACGTTGTCCCTGGATGCATTGCTCCAGGTCCTCGATGGTGGTGGCGCGGGTGTAGGATCCCTCGAAGTGCCTGATGAAGGCGTCCCGCATTTCTTCCCAGGAGTTGATGATGTCGGCGGGTAGCGTGTTGATCCATTGTCGGGTCGCACCCTCCATCATCAGGGGAGGTAGCGAGCGGCGAGTAGGTCGGTGTGGCATGCGATCCCCATTGCCATGAGATATGTGTCTAGCCAAACGGCGGGTCTTATTTCTCGATCTCCTTGGGGGCCTTGAAGTTGGCGGGGTATTTTTTCCCCGCGGATCATGGGTCCAAAGCATTGTGGCCCGACTCGGCTGAGCGAGCCTCTGGGTCGCCACGGTTGGCGAGGGTGTGTCGCAGGTCGTAGGGCTGGCGCGACCGCCACGCCTGATTGTTGATGATGTGTGTTTGGGCGCCGAGTGGTTGCCCGTTTGTGGCGACGGTGTTGTTCGCAGGTCACGGCTCGTTGGTCAACAACGCGGGGTTGGCGGCCCGCGGTTGGTTTGCCAGGGGTTGGGGTGGTGGGCAAACTATCGCGTTGGCCATGGTGGGGTGGCCGCTTGATGCCGCCCTGCTTGCTGATGAGTGGGAGTACATCCGCCCTCGCGGATCGACTCCCGCGCTTGTTGCTCGACGACCCTGACAAGTAGGGCCTTGGTGTACTGGATCTGTAGCGCGTCGTCGCCTTGGACATCGAGGTTGGCGATCGCGGCGTCGGCCGCGACGATGTTTTCCATCGGGGTGGAGTACAGTGGTAGCCTATTGGCGTCCCGGGCTTGAGGCGAGATGATGATCCGTGGTTGGTCTGGTGGGGGCGCACGACCCATGGGTGGTGGAGGGGCCCCATTCGCCGGTGCTCCAAGTGGTGGTCTTGCGGGGTTGCCTCCTCCTGGCGGCACGTTCTCGCTGTGTTCGCGCTCGGTGGCACATGTGGGGTCGCCCTCGTCGTTGAAGTTCAGGATGTGGCCCTGAACATCGGGGTTCAGGCGGGTCCTGATGCGGCGCTGGTGATAGAGTGATAGCTCCTTCGCCGTCTCTCGTTCGTGGCGGTATTTCTCGCGCTCGGCGAGTTCGTTGCGCTGCGCCTCCTGGAGCCGCAAGCGGGCTTGTTCCACCTCCGTGGCTATCGCGGTCAGCGGAATCGGCGTGGAGAACGGATCTGGCAGGGTGGACGTGCTACCCGCCATGTAGATCGCATTGAAGCGATTGGATCTGGCGCGAAGATCCTCGGGGGATTCCGAGCAGGAGTCGGAGTCGAAGATCCCCAGGATGGAGGGATCCTTGAAGTCTTCGAGGTTGGAGACTCGCGTGATGGAGTCCTCCCATGACGCGGCGGTGATGGATCCGTTGGCCGATGCAGGGGTCGCGGAGTCGGCGTCATCGTTGGTGGTGACGTTGGTCTCGACCGCGTCGCTAGCGGCGTAGTCGGACCTGCTCCTGATGGAGCGGACCTGCTCCTCCGAAAGCAGATCGCGGTGTGGAGGAGATCCGCTGACGATCATGGTCGCGGCTGGGTCGACCGCGCCGGTAAAGCTGACGAAGAGGTTGATGGAGCCGACCAGCATCACCGCGGCGTGTGTGACTGGGCGCGACGCCGGGATGTAGCTGTTGGGTAGGATCTGCAAGATCCCGCCGAAGGCGATCATGTGGCCGGTGGCGAACGGCCGCTCGATCGGCGAGTAGGGTCTTGCCGCAGAACTCAGGCCAGTCCCGCTATGCCCCACGGTGGGCGCCACTATTGTGGAAATGGCCACGGCAATCGCTGCCATAGGCAGCAATTGAGAGTTTCGTGAGGAAGAGTTGGCGGCCATCTGCGGTGCGAGATGGGGGCAGGTGCACAGGGGTTTACCCAGGTTTGGCCCCCCGGAGGGTAAAGACCTACTTCTGCTAGATTGGATTATGAGAGAGCGAGTTACAAGTGTGACGAGCTCGGCGGCTAGGCAGCGAGTCGCTTGAGGGGGTGTATGATGGAACGTAAGTCTCTACGATACCCTAGGGAGGTTTATATATGAAGCACCTCTTAGGGTTTACAAGTTGTCCCCGAACAAGATAAGGATCCAGGGGCTTTTGACCTAATCCGACTGGGCTTCTGCTACGCTCCTGGGCTTCCAGTCGCCAGTCGATGGGCTTCTTCTTTCCTCAGAGTCTAGTCGCTTTCCTCCAGGCGTACTCGCGGGCCTTCCGGCCCACTCGAAACCTACTGCTGAGCATACCCCCTTTGGCATATCCCCATCACCACTCCCACTCATCACGCACTCGCTCACTCAACCGTCTCCACTGTCCCATCACCTTCTGCAAATGCACAACAAAACCCCAACCACATCGGCGATGGAGAAGATCAGTGCGGTGGCCATCGGCGCCTCCAAGGCCGCCGGCGAGGAGCCCCCCGTCCCTGTCCCTGCATCCGCCGTAGCAGCCGGGGAGGAGGCCCCCGCCGGTCTCGGACAGATCCCCCTCGGCTGGGACCCCTACGAGGAGGTTGTCTACATAAGGCCGGAGAACCCCTACGACACCAGCATCGCCGACCCGTGGTCTGAGGTAACCAGGGTTTTCTCCCCTTCCCTTGTTATTCCCCCGTTCCCATCGTTGGATGCTAGATCGTATTTTATTAGGGCTCGGCTGTTCGAATTTTTTACAGTAGCTAATCCTATTGTGTTAGATCTCGATTTTCGACGAATCCTCCTGTTCGTAGTTGGGATCAGTATTCGATTTGGTTTGAGATTTGGGGAATAATTGGGAGCTCCCATTCGGTTAATTTATGCAAAAAATCAATCCCTATAATCAAAGTATCTCAATCATGTCCTTATTTCACTCTACTGTTTTTTCCAATAGGAGGATAGCAGCGACCTCCGCAGCGACGACGAGTCGCATGACACTAAGACTCGTCATGTGCTGAGGAAGCTAAAGTCCGATCAGTACAGCAACTTCTTCATCGGCGACGTGTACAGGTGCCCCTTCTGCCCCACTAGGAGGCTCCGCGGCACGGACTTCAACTCCCTCGTGAAGCATGCCGAGGACGTGAGGACCTGCGGCAAGTCCATGAACATCCACGGCTTCAGGGTCAAGCACCAGGCGCTCGGTCTTCACCTCCGCAACCTCCAGAAGATGGCTATCGCCCAAGGTCAAGGGGTCAGGCAGCAAGAAGTGGAGGAGGCGCCAGAGGGAGGAGGCGGATGCCCTCCTGGCAGAGGCCACGAGGGGCCACTGATCAGCTGTTGTTGCTGCTGCTACTGTAAAGCAGCTTCTTTTGTCTTGTCTGTGTTGAAGCAGTCCGCTGCTGCTGCTGAGCAGCCTAATTGTCGAACCTCATTAAGTATAGTATATAACCTATATTAGTTGCTTTATCTACATCTGCTCTGTTTACTGAATTTATTTATGGTGCTGGTTTGTTTTGATGCTCTAGATTTTCTACCATATTGGGGAAAACGATCGCAAAAGGAATAATGAATGAAGAGAGAAGTTGATCTAGATTCCCTACCTTTTTGGGCAAAAAAACACAACTGTAAGAGAGAGAGGGGAAAAGGCGCTCTTAAAAAGGCCAAATAACAAAAAAACTTCCACTTTAGGCCTCATGGCGCATGTAACGGCCAAGCCTTTGAGCAAACGGCACCCCCTCCGAGGGCATGTGAGGGCTTTGGAATATCGGGAGGGCAAAAGTGAGGAAAAACGAGACACAATGTTGCTATAGCTAAATCTGACAAAAAGCTGAATTTGGCTTTACCATGCAATTTGGCTAGAGCTCCACAATGTAGCTATTCTAAATCCCTAAACTATGTGGTGCGTTGAAACCTAATGCTTTTCCACCGACACGTGTGTTGCAAATTTGCTTGATCATGCATGCTTACACAAGTGGCCTACAGAGAAACTTATAGAAGCATGGGCACACGAGCTTCATTTTGGCAAATTCAGGACAAGCTTTGCGCAATCGGCAGGCCTGATCGGCTGGGCGGCTGCCCCGGGATGCAGGGATGCTAGGTCCATGTCTATGCTTACACTTCTTAAACTTGTTAGGAATTAATAATATATGTACACTTCCTTCTGTCCAGTCACGTTACGTCGTGTCAACACCGCGCACCCGCTGTGGATCGGCAACAGGACGGTGGTCTACGTGACCGGTCTCTACCACGTCAAAGCCACGTCGCACACCCGTCCCATCACCTACCGGGACGGACGCCGAATTTAATCGCTAGGATTGGAAACCATCGGTGCTCGCCCGGTCAAACTTTCTTCCGCATGGGTATGACCGGAATATTGGTAAACGGAATTTAAGCATCGCCTTCTGTCTCCTCAGCACATCACTCTACAAAAATCCCCAACTCATTCCTTCCGCCGGCGCCGCCACTGCAAGAACCATCGACGCTGCCGCAGGCACCGCCTCTGCCTGGCCATACCACTACAACAGATCACTCCACCTCCACGCCCAGTCCCAGCCACTGCTACCGACCCTCGGCCACCGCCACCGCATTAGCTGTTGCCATGGACGCAGAGTACAGCGACTGGAGCGACTACACCAACGAGTACACCTGACGGTCATCCACACAAATGCGTCAGCAGAGGTGGCCAAGGTCATCGCAATGTACGAGCGGTGGCTACAGGAGCCGATGGACAGGTACAAGATCATCGGCCTTGACCTCGAGTATACCAGAGATAGGAAGAGGACGACGCTTTTGCAGCTGTCCATGCGCAACCACTGCCTACTATATCACGTATGTAGGGCCAAATCTGTATGCCCAGAGCTTCGCGAGTTCCTACATAGGAGGGAGATCTACTTCGCCAGCGTCGACATCAAGAACGACACTCCAAAGCTAGAACGGGATCTCCTTGTTCATGTTGTCAATCTCGTCGATCTCCAACGTTTGTGGAGGTACCCGGATGGTGGTACGGGGAAAGCCGACATGGCTAGACTCGCTTCCGACATCATCGACCGCGAGTACGCCGGCATGAAAATCGAGTTCCCGAAGCACCTGCACGAGCGATGGGAGTGGAGGCACCTGGATTACGATGCGATCAAGTACGCAGCCAGGGACGCGTATGTCTGCTACGAGATGCTCAACAGGATCTTGCGGGTGGGTGAGTGTGCTATTTACCACTACTAGTTTCGCATTTCATTCCTAGTTTTATCTCGCCTGTATTTTATCTCGCATGTATTTTCTAAGCATTCTGTGTGTAAGAACCAAGCTCATATGATCCCTGTGCTATTAGCTACTTAACCTGTATGAATTACATTCCCCCTTTTGTATGCTCAACATTCATTCTTACAAATTCTGCCTCTGCCATTTGCATGCGGCAGAATCTAGGACTAACATGCATAAGGTGTGATACAGTCATAAGTCATAACCAAACCCATATTATAGAGAAGGATACAGTCATAAACCAGATTATAGTTTGACAAAGGTAATACACAGCAGTTCGTAATTTCTCACATAGTGTACTTATGAAATAACATGTTTTCATAAACACAACAATCATGCACTAATAGTCTACATCCCAGCCTGTTGGAGAAGGCAACCGATCCCAGGATGCCTTCGGTCGCTTGCCCCGGTTTGTAGGTTCATCTACACTCCGGCATCTGGGACAAACAACCTGCCTTGGTGGTGGTTCAATGATGCGATGCCTGGAACGAGATTTTACAATCTAGCGGTACAGCTCGTGGCTAACATACCCGTCAATTGCAGCGTACTTCAGATTAGGTTCAGAAAGTGGCTTATCCTGGCAGTAATCATGCCCTAAACGCCTCCACGAACATCTCGAGAATCTGTCCTTCATGCCAGCGTACCACGAGTCTATGAGTTCGGAGGCAAGAGCGGCCATCCTGGTCTTGCCGCCCTTCGTCCCTGGGATCCAGTAAATTTCCCGGATGTCCACTCTACACTCCTTTGGGATTCTAATGTTGACAGTCGGGCTTTCAAGCAGTTTACTGTCATTCGTGATGTCAACACTGGTAAATGTTATGTACTGGTTCACGAGAAAGTCATGAAACAGATCCCTAATGCTTTCGCCCCACCTGCAAGAAAATGAATTCAGACAAATAATATAGCAATAACTTTTGCAAACAGACGGTTCAGGAACAAAAAGACAGCAAAGTCTACTAGATCCCGTCACCCCCCTTCTCGCAAAAAGGCTGGTATACAAGGACGTGCCCCTTCATGGAGAGTTGCACCACGGCGATCCTATGGTGATCGCGGCTGTACTCGAGGTCGAGACCTACGAACCTGTTTTCTTCGAACTGCAGCCAACTCGTGTAATTATTCAGAGTGTTCCTCACCGTCTGAGGGTCGGTGGTGTAGACGACATCGATCTTCTTCCCGCCATGTACTTCAATGTGGAAGTGTGCAGTTTATTGCCTGCCGTCGTTTCGGACGTCCGGAGTGTCCATGACTACAGGCAAGAGGAAAAGGATACATAGGAAGAGGGTCATGCAGTGGTGGAGGAAATGGATGAGGCCGTGGAGGAGAAAGACGATGAGGCTGTGGAGGAGGAAATGAGATGGAGAAGTGAAAGATTGGAACCGCCCTTACCAATATCTGGGATGGTGCACGACCGTTCGTAGTAGGGTGAAGGTGGCGAAAAACGGCGGTTTTACACATCGACGCTAGCACTTCCTAAAATTTGTTCTGCGCCACTTGCATGTGGTGGAATGAATTCAAACGTAGGCACGTTTGCGCATGCCGACCTTCACTCACTGACAGGCGGGCCGCACATTTCCCTTTTATGATTTATTTTTCACTTCCTCTAGACGGTTCCGGTGCCCGCCCTCAATAATTACGCCCCCTTCTTTTCTTCCACGCGGACGAGAACCGGCGATGGCGGCGGTTCCTTGCAGATTCGCTCCCCACTCGAACAACTGCCCCATCCCTGATTCCACCCCCTCTCGAATCCACCCACCTCCTTATCACAATGCCTCCATTAATCTACCGGATTCCAGTCTCCATTTGCCGCAATGGGTAGAGCTTGGGGTAGCAGCAGGCTGAAGCGAAAGTCATGCAACGACGACGCAGATGCCCAGGGCAACCGCTACCACGAGGATTGGGGATGGCCGAACCTCAGCGCCACGAACGTGCACAGGATCGCCTCAGAGTTGGACATCATCTCAGCCGGCCGCCTCGCTCGCTGCATCCCTGGCTACCGCGTGACGATTCGGAACATGGACAAACAACCATTTGGCACGCCAGGCCATCTGTACCCTGATAACAGCAAATGGCCAGACGACCACGATGGCCATGTAAATTCCAGTATCTAGCTTATTCATTCAGTCATATCGTTGATTCATATGTGCTAAACTCTCATCGGAATCCTATGTTCCTTTCATCGAACGTGTTGTGTGCACACGCGGTTTGAACAAATCGAACCATTTAAGACTATCCTGTATAGCGGAAGCTCAGCTCGTACCTGATATTCTGGTATTTTTGTAGTGACACGGTCTTACTTTAGGTGATAGACTAGTTGTCAATTTCGATTTTGCAATGGAATGCCTGCTAGGTGATATTCTGTTTCCTAAAATAAAAAAAACAGATTAGACAATTTAAGGCTGTTATGCCCCGAGCTGTTTAATTATGATCATCGTCAGGAGTTTGTTATGGGGGCTTGATACATTGCAAATGTATCTATAATTTTTGATGTTCCATGCTTGGTTTTATCCACTTTCTTGTGTTTTGTTCCAACTTTGGAGTACTTTTCATATGATTTCTTGGACTAACCTATTAACAAGAGCCACAGTGCTAGTTGCCTGTTTTCTGCTATTTTTGGTTCTAGGAAAGTCGGAATATCAATATTCTCGGAATTGGAAGGGACAAAAGCCAAAATTCCTATTTTACCGAAAGACTCACGGAGCCAGAAGTAGAGACGGAGGAGGGCCAGGGCCTTCCCTACACCATATGGTGGCGCGGGCTAGCCTTGGCCACGCCAACAGGTGGTGTGGGCCCCCTGGCACTCCACCGACCTTGCATCTTCGCCTATAAGAAGCCTCCCGATGCGAAAACCCTAAGTCGTCAATCAGAAATCCCCGAAAAGTTCCGCTGCGCCGCCGCCACCGAAGGGGAGATTCGGGGGACAGAAAGTCTCTATTCCGGCACCCTGCCGGGACGGGGAAGTGCCCTCGGAGCCATGTCCATCGATCTCCACCACCATCACCATTGCTGATTCCCATGATGAGGAGGGAGTAGTTCTCTCTCGAGGCTAAGGGTTCTACCGGTAGCTATGTGTTCATCTCTCTCTCTATTCATGATCTTATTGAGATCATGAGCTTGTAATCTATAGATCTACTTTGCTACTCAAGCGCTTTATTAGATCTCTGCTCTCCCCATGTGTTTGAAAGTGACAGCGTGCACACCATGGTGGCACTTAGGCTAGAGATTACAAATACTTGTTATGAGTTATATTTGGAGTTGGATGTCTTTATGAAATTGTGGTGTTTGTTGGACTCATCTAGTACTCAAGGTGACAGTGTGGGGTTTTCTAGATGGGAAAGGCTTACTTTGAGGTGTGCTGTTATAGCCCTACCATGGATTAGAGTGTCCAACCGGAGAGTAGTTAAGAGTAGTATCATAAAGAGAAGATATTTATATGAGAGTATTCACTAGTGAAAGTATGATCCCTAGGACTTGTTTCTAAGAAGTGAAACACCGTTTGCTATTAGATATGTTATATGTTTGCTTGCTTCAATCTTTATTTTAGTTTACCTTTAGTCTCTTCCACGCCATCAAAGTATTTTCTAGCACCGTTATTTTATATCCATACCACTTGTATTTCACTATCTCTTCGCCGAACTAGTGCACCTATACACCTGACAAGTGTATTGGGTGTGTTGGGGACACAAGGGACTTATTGTATCTTGATTGCAGGGTTGCTTGAGAGGGGATACCTTTGACCACTTCCTCCTTGAGTTCAATAAACCTTGGGTGATCCACTTAAGGGAAAACTTGCTGCTGTTCTACAAACCTCTACACTTGGAGGCCCAACAACTATCTACAAGAATAGAAGTGCGTAGACATCAGGGCTCTGCTACTACTCCATATATTGAGTATCTTCGACATAGGCACAATTTAGGCGATATCTGAGGAGACACTCGTATTTAGGCGATATTTTGTGTACTTTAATCTGAAGGCCCAGTTGTGAAATTGTATCTGCAATGGAATCCATGCTAGTTTATTTTACCAACTGACAACAAACTCTGCAGAATATTCATGCAAAACTGATGCTGCTAGATAAGTGGTCTGAATCAGTAGTGGTGAATATCAAGGAAGAAGAAGAGACGGAAATGGAAGATGACCAGAACTGGGTGGGTGGAAACGGCGAGTGGCTGGTCCTTTTATCACAGGATGGCAGTACTTGGACTCTAAAAAATGGCTACAGATCGAAGAGACTTGCAGTGCCATCTTTGAAGGGTGTCGACATTACTTCATTCAACGGCGGGTGGCCGCCGCCCATTTCCGAATTTGCTTACAGGTTCAACATGGCAGAACTTGACCTCGTGAAGGTATAGCTCCCACGTAGACCGTGGGACGGGGTGTGGAAGAACTGGGAGTACGACCTCTTAGTGGTGTTCGACAAGGCAATCACATTCATTAGATGCCCAGAAGACAAGGAATGGACAGTCTTGCGCGACGACTTCCTACGGCCGGAGAAGTATGTCGACGCCGTCTTCACCTACGGCTACTCTTCGTACAGACCGCAACGCATTTATGCGGTCACTGAACCTAGCGGCGGCGTGCATGTTTGGGAGCCGTCCATTTGGGGTGAGTCATGGTGTCATATAGCATGTAAAATCCCATTCAAAATTCGACTTACTGACTGTTAGTAACACGCAGGTGCCCACACAGCCCCGCGCATCATTCCAGCTCCAGTCATCGAAGATGCAGTAGCAGATGCTGAACTTGGGACACGGCGCTGGTTCCTGGCACCTCTCGGAGACAACACGGAACATGATGATGAACTCTTGTGGAGTCATATTAGGGGAGCACTAAACATAGTTGGTGATACAATAGAACATATGGGTACACAACTTTCTTCATACCCATCGCTGCAGTGTCATGTTTTCTCGAGGTCCTCATGCCCATCCGAAGACCCAGTAGAGCAAGTCTGGAGCAGATTCAACAATCTGAAGGGAAAATCTATGTTTCTTGGGATCAACTACCCTTTCTTTGTCGGAGCCCCTAGAGCTGTTGAACATGTAATTGCTCAGGCAGCCCTGGCCCCTGATGTTGCTGGTGGTGGTGGTGGTGGTATTGGTGGTGGTGGAGCTGACAAAGAACTAGCTGCTGCTGCTCCTGGTGAAGCTGACAAAATACTTGGTGATGCTGCTACTGGTGAAGCTGACGAAATACTTGCTAATGCTGCTGCTGGTGAAGCTGACGAAATACCTGCTGAGGCTGCTGCCGGAGTCCAGGAAGAACATGCTGGTGTTGTTGCTGAGGTGACAGCACTTCTAGTGTTGATAGCAGACTGTGTGTTTGCTACACACTCACGCGCCTATCATGTTGATACTCTAGATCCCACCTAGAGCCGAATCCAGGTCGGGGGGAGGGGGCCTACAATTGGCTCATCAGTGGGGTCGTACTATTTGAAGGAGAATGAAAGACGGCCAAACACAGCATTCTGGTTCGTTCCAACGATACCACCAGCTCCAAGGACCTAGTGCTATACTGGCAGATCCGATGAACCATTTGT
Organism: Avena eriantha; assembly: GCA_910589775.1. Taxonomy (NCBI): domain Eukaryota; kingdom Viridiplantae; phylum Streptophyta; class Magnoliopsida; order Poales; family Poaceae; genus Avena; species Avena eriantha. The sequence goes on along the minus strand of OU342740.1, from coordinate 35,225,416 downwards.
CTTTATCTTTATCATTAGTTACGCTTATGTGTGTAAAGACTAAGCTATGCTTATTTGTGTAAGACTAAGTTAGGCCTAACTATGTAATATTCAGTGAAGCCCAGCTTCTTTCCACGCCCATAACAACAGAATTGCAGCATAGAACATACAAATGTAATGTGCATACCAGGCATTTTTGTTCAGGATAACAACCACTTCAAGTAAATGATACATCGTGTACGCATTTGAACGCATCACTAGAATGTGCCACCTATTGATGATTGATGACATGGATCTAGCTTTTCTGCGCTTATTTGCATTGAATCGCTCATTGATTTGTTCACATATTTTTTGGCAATGGCTGATGAACTCCACTCTCTTGGTAACTTGCTTCGTCAGCGAGCACTTGTTGATGCAATGCAAAGTACAGAACATGGTTTTCATCGTCATTCCATTTAGGTTCTCTATGTTTCGTCATCACGGAGCTACTAATTTCAAATGAAAATCTAGTAAACAATATATGTGTACATTGTTAGAGTATGCTACGGCCACGGTGTATACATGTTTTTCTACAATCACAAGAAGAAAACTTGATGCATTTTCACCTTGTTGGCATTGTGCCGAACTGGGTGGATGTGGCTTTGGGGTTCGGAGAGGAAGGCGCCGTGGCTGGTGCGTGTGCGACCACGGCGACGGCGAGCTCGGATTCTGGAGGAGACCAACAGGACCGAGCATGGTCGGCATGGTGACAGATCTCACCCGGGAATGAATTCTCATCCCCGTGCCGTGCCAATGGTGCGGTCATGGTGAGGGTGAGCTCCGATTCAGGATGGGGAGGAGAACGGGCCGAGCAGGTTTGTCCAAGTCCTAGCTCCGCGCCATGGCCGCGACCACAGATTTCCGCCCCGGAGGAAGAAGAAAACGCGTAAAGGATGCATGCGCCAATGTTGTAAGCCTACACGGCAACCTACATGGCAGCGACGACGGCAGCGACATAACAGCGAAAGCTGACAGGGGGGCCAACTTGACGGCCATTAGCCTGATTTTTTGTATTGAAACGTAAAGTTGAATTCGTGCCGAAAAAGACCCTCTAAGCATTTGGCATGCCAACTGTAGTCATCGCGGCTGATATCAGGGAACTCGGGTACCGCGTTGCCTGGCCACCCCAACTTTCGGGCCGCAAAATGATATTCTCAACAAGGACGCCACAGGCCGAGTCGCCAAGGGGGTCATCAAGCTCACCGCCTACTCCATCCAGTACGAGCCAAGGCTCATGATCAAGTCACAGGCTCTGGCGGTCTTCCTAGTCGACTAGGCCGAAACCCAATACCTCCCCCCGGTCCCCGACTCGGACCACTAGAGGATGCACTTCGACGGCTCGAAGATGCTCGGGGGCTTGGGAGCTGGCATCATCCTCACCTCGCCCAAGGGAGACCAGCTGGAGTACATTCTCCAGATCCACTTCAAGGCCTCCAACAACGTCGCCGAATATGAGGCGTTGGTGCATGGCCTTCGGCTGGCCAGGGAGATCGGTGTCAACCGGATCCTTTGCTTCAGCGACTCGGATCTGGTGGTGCAGCAGGTATCCGGAGAATGGGATGCCCGCGACGCAAACATGGCCCTCTAGTGGTTCCACGTACAGAAGCTCAGTGCCTGCTTCGACGGATGTGAGTTCCATCATGTCCCTCGCGTCAACAACAAGGCAGCTGATTCGCTCGCCCGAATCGGATCCACCAGGAAAACGATCCCGCCAGGGTCTCCTTGGAGCATCTGCACAAGCCCTCCATCAATCCGTCTCCTGAGTCGGATTCCATTATCTTGGTGGGAAGCACATCGGCTGATGGCACGGTAGACACGGAACCCGCAGAACCTGCGAAGAAGAAGGCTCGCACCGACTACGACGCGTCGGCACCCTCCGGCTTGCAAGACCCGGGGATGCCGACTCACCAAGGGGCTTGGGGGCTAACGTTCCGGGTACCTCACCCGGACGACCCCCTGACATCCCTCAGCCGGAGAATGGAAGCGTCCTCACCATCCGAGAGATATCGTCCTACGCGCAGCCCTTCATGAACTACATCGCTAACGGAGAACTTCCGAATGACGAAGTGGAGGCCAGGCAAATCTGGCGGCGCACGCACACATACACCATCGTCAACAAGGAGTTCTACAAATGCAGCGTATCCGGCATTTTCCAGCGATGTCTCGACGTAGACACGGGCTAACGGCTACTCAAAGACATCCACCAGGGCGAGTGCAGGCATCACGCTTCATCCCGGGCAATAGTCGCCAAGGCATTCCTCCATGGCTTCTATTGGCCCACCGCCCTCGAGGATGCCGAGCAGCTAGTTCGTGCGTGCAACGGATGCCAGCACTTTGGGCAGCTCAGGCACATGCCGGCTGCGGTACTCAAGACCATACCGATCACCTGGTCCTTCGCCATCTGGGGCCTCGACATGGTCAGTCCCTTCAAGCGAGCACGCGCGGGCATGACCCACCTGCTAGTGGTGGTGGACAAGTTCACGAAATGGATAGAGGCCAAGCCTATCCGGAAGCTGGATGGGGCGACAGTCGTCACCTTCTTCACGGACATCATCAACTGTTTCGGCTACCCCAACAACATCATCATGGACAACGGCACGAACTTCGCCAAGGGGGCCTTTGCCCGGTTCTGCAGCAACAAGGGCATCCGGCTAGGCATCGCTTCTGTCGCGCACCCACAGTCCAATGGGTAAGTCGAAAGGGCAAATGACCTAGTGCTAGCCGGCATCAAGCCGTTCCTCATCGAGCCCTTGGAGCGATCGCCCGGATGCTGGATCGAGGAACTTCCGGATGTGCTGTGGAGCCTCCATACCATGCCGAATAGGGCAACCGGCTTCACCATGTTCTTCCTCGTCTATGGCTCGGAAGCCGTCCTCTATCCTACATGGGGAGATTTGATTCATTCTTTAATGTAAGAATAAAGAATTGAATTAAAGGGCTTGCTTTGACCCTTAGGAGTAGGTAACCCGTTTGCTATCCTTGTTTCTATTTCTATTGCATTCTATCTCATCGTATCACATTGTGTTCTACGATATGACTTCGACAAAAGGCAGAATTCCTCTGAGTGCAATTCCCAAGCAAGGTCACTCACTTAAGTATGGCGGACATTGAGTTCGACTCACCGTGCAAGCTACTCTACTACGAAAAAGCCAACCAGGAGGCGCGAGAGGATGGCATGGAGCTTCTCGAGGAGGCCCGCAAACTGGCGCTGTCTAGATCTGCCATGTACCAGCAGTGCCTACGCCACTACCATTCGAGCTGAATCTGCCCCGTCACATTCCGCGAGGGTGATCTGGTTCTCCGGCTGGTGCAGGACACGAAGGGCATGCACAAGCTATCACCCCCTTGGGAGGGCCCTTTCATCATCATCCGGGCGCTGCACAACAATTCCTACTACCTCATCGACACGCAGCAGCTGCACAGGAACAAGCTGAACAAGTCGGACGAGGAGACAGAATGCCCCTGGAACGTGGCCCTACTCTGCCTGTTTTACACCTAGTCATCGGACAGTGTATGTATCCCACAAACTCTATGAATGAAAAATGCGGAACCCCGAGAGATACTCGGGGGCTCTGTGCCAGAAATTTGTGTACGTTCCCTTTTCCAGTTCTATTTTCCGGCTCCAACAACCCATACCCGGGGCTTGCCGGCTGGCCCAACCTGCTACATCTGTAAACCGGTTGAGTAGTGTGCGATGATATCAGAGGCCCACTCTTTTTCTCAGCTACAGACCGCAACCTGGCTATCCGGCTAGCAAGTGCAAAAGCCCGAGGCATCCCGCATGAAAAACAGGGAGGAGATGCGACAGGTTGGGTGTTCCGGCCTCGTCCTAGTTTGAGATAATCCGGCTGCTAAGCCCCCAGTATCGTGCACAATGTATTGTCAGCTCCCTTTGATTCCGGCTGCTGACCACAACCCGGCTTCCTGGCAAGGATGCAGCATAAACAGCAGAGCGCACGGGAAAGTGACTAAGTGTCCAGAGAAGCACAAGCTAGTTTTCAAAAACAAAAGTTATCCTCTGGTTAATAAGCACTACCTTAACCGACTAACCTATTAACAAATGGGCATATATGTGTGTTTGTTTTGTACGACTACATCGAGTCAGGCTTCAAAAGGAAGGAAGATTAGAAGTCCTTGCCTTCATCAAGCGCTCTGAATCTCGGGGGCTACACCCACTGGGTGTGCTCGCGTGCCCCTAGTGGAATCATGTAGTTCCGACTGGATAAAGGAGTTTACCTAGATATTTGGAGCCTAGGTGAGGACAAGGGCAGGAAAAGAAAGAAGATTCGAAGCACCTGTCTCCATCAGCTACTCCAAAGCTCGGGGGCTACACCCAGTGGGTGTGCTGGCGCGCCCCCATTGCCGGTTTTGGAAGTCGGCTTGTCCGGATTAGCCGGCTAGAGGTGTCTAGCCGGATGAAGCTAAAGGCTTAAAAAAAGAAAGAAGAAGATTCGAAGCACCTGGCTTCGCCAGCTACTCTGAATCTCGAGGGCTACACCCAGTGGGTGCACTGATGCCCCCACTAGAGTTGAAATTCCCCCGACTAAAGGTGTTCAGCTGGGCGAAGGTAGCCAGATAAGTGTAACTGGCAAAAGATAAAAACTTCGAAGCATACAAGATCACAAGGAAAATAAAAGCAAGCAAACATCATGATTGAGTAAAAGGGGAGTCAAAGCTCTCATAGGTTCACATGGCGTCAGAAACAACCGGCACAAGCAGAAGAGTTCAACAAGACAAAACAATTACAAATTCACCCGGCATACTGGGGATCATGTCTAAGAAGCGGGGCCCTTGCCGTGGGGGAGATCTTGGCAAGAGGCGGTTTCGGGAGGCGAAGGAGGCGCGCTGGCAGATCTGGCTCCGACGTCTCTGCCAGTTGGCTACAACGAGGTTTCGGATCCCGCATCCGGCGTCCCGACGGACTCCGTGTCGGTGATGACCTCGTCAATGTCGGTGTAGCCGGCAATCTTGACAGCGGAAGCGTGGAGCTCGGGATGATCTTGACGGATGGCGGCAAGGTCCGCGCCGGCACAGAAGCCTCCGTCGATCTTCTCGTTGCGGGCATCCTTGTACCAGGAGAGCATCAAGGACAAGGCCATCTCTGCTCCGACTCACGCCGCCAGGTCCCTCAACTGCTCGACGGCAGCCAACACCTCCACCACCTTGGCCGCCAGCTACGCGATCGTTTCCGGAGCCACCGCATCCGGCCACAGGAACTCGAAGACCGCATGGGCCGCTTTGCGCAGCTCAGTAGCCTCCTCGCCGAGAAGGACAAACAGCTCCTGGGCAGTGTGCTGCTCCCCCGGCCAATTCTCCTGCAACTGGTTGTACGCTAGCAAGTCTACGCTGGGATAAAATATTGTTAGAAAAAAGAAGGTCAGGTCCGGCTACCAGATCTGGACAGGAAAAGCTAGTCGAAAGTTACTTACCCTTGGTGGTACGCCCGATCTGCATCAACTCCTCGAGCAGCGCCTTCTCCCGGTCCGCCAGCTGCTTGATCTCCTTCTCCTGGTCCTTATTCTAGGCGTCAAGGAGATCAGAGGCCTGAGCCCCGCTAGCAAGGGCGGAGTCGCGCTCCTTGATGGTGGCCTCCAGCGCATCTGTCTTGGAATGCCAGTCCTTGTTCTGCAGCCAAAGCATGGAGTTGGACTTGGCCAGGCGGTCGTTTGCCCTTTTCAGGCGATAGATCGCCCGTTGGGCGCACACCATGATGGCTGTGGGAAACCGGCTATCATCAAAAAAAAGGAGAGGGAGAAGAAGAAGGAAACTGGTCACAATAACCGGGTAGAAAGACTTACTCTAAGATGTCCCGTTGGCAGCAGCCAGACTTACTCTGAGAGGTCCAGCTTCCAGCAGCCAGATCTCCTTCACAGCCAGCTCGAGGGTGGCGGCCAGATCCGCCAACGAGGCAGCGGAGGAAGCGTCGTCGTCAACGATATTGACGGCCAACGACTCCTTCACCTCCTGCACTACCATCAGCCACTCCTCCCCTGGCTCATCGTCGGAGTTGTCATCAGCGACGACCACGAGCTCCTTGCCAACGAAGACCCTCCTCGCCTCTACGGGGGAACTACCTCCACTTTGTGGGGTCACCGCAGCCGTCTCCAGCTGCACCACCGTAGCCAGTGGAGCACCTCCAACACCATCTACAATATCCGGATCAGCACGAGGCGGAGGCGGCAGCGGGGCCCTGGGCGAAGGAGTGGGAGCAGTAGCAGCGGCAGAAGAGGGTGCGGTGTTCGGCGCGAGGGGCAGCGAGCCGGTTGGCGCCCGCGCTGGGCTCGCGGCACCGAAGGAGACCAACGAGCTGGAAGGCAAAAGACGAAGAAGAGAAGCAAGTAAGAAAATCGAGAGGCAGAAAAGTTGTCTAAAAGAAAGAGAAGAGAAAGAAAACACCAAACGAGAGCGGACAAGTACTCACCCCTGCACCACTGGGTGCGGCGCCTTTTTGCGGCCGAGCCGGTTGAGGGGAAGTGCGCCGGTACAGCTCCTCTTGGGGGCCGGATCCTCCACGATGGGCCGGCTGGACCCACTTCCTCCTCCACCAGACCGGCTGGAGTCGCTCCCACCGGCGCCAAACCGGCTAGAGTTGTGATACATTGCAAATGTATCTAGAATTTTTGATGTTCCATGCTTGGTTTTATCTCCTTTCTTGTGTTTTGTCCACACTTTGGAGTACTTTTCATATGATTTCTTGGACTAATCTATTAACAAGAGCCACAGTGCCAGCTGCCTGTTTTCTGCTGTTTTTGGTTCTAGGAAAGTCAGAAAATGAATATTCTCGGAATTGGACGGGACAAAAGCCAAAGTGCATATTTTTCCAGAAGACTCATGGAGCCAGAATACAAGACGGAGGAGGGCCAGGGGCTGGCCACACCCCCCCCCCCCCTCCTAGGTGCGGGCTGGGCCTGGCCGCGCCAGGGGGTGGTGTGGGCCCCCCAGGCACCCCCTCGGTCTCCCTCTTCGCCTATAAGAAGCCTTCTGACCTAAAAACTCCGAGGGGGTTCGACGTTTTCCAGAAGGAGTTCTGCTCCGCCGCCACCACCAGATTCCACAAAACAGGACCAAAAACTTCGTTCTGGCACCCTACCTGGACGGGGAATTGGAGGAGATCATCGCCATCATCATCACCATCGCTTCTCCATCGACCATCCATGTTTCCCCCATCTATGAGTGAGTAATCCCCCGTTGTAGGCTATGGGGATGGTAGGGATTGGATGAGATCGTTCATGTAATGGCATCAGATTGTTAGGGCATGGTGCCTAGTACCTTTTATTAGTGATTTATGACTTTGTTGCAACTTGTTGTGCTTAATACTTGTCACTAGGGCCCGAGTGCCATGATTTCAGATCTGAACATGTTATTGATTCATTATGATAGTATTGTTTTTGGTCTTATCTGCAAGTTGTATACACATGTTGTTGTCCGGAACCAATGGACCCGAAGTGACAGAAATCGGGATAACCGGAGGGAATGGCTTTGATGTGAGGATCACATGTGTTCACAGAGTGTTAATGCTTTGCTCCGGTGCTCTATTAAAAGGAGCACCTTAATTGCCAGTAGTTCCCTTGAGGCCCCGCTGCAAACAGGCTAGCAGGACAAAAGATGTTGTGCAAGTTCTCATTGCGAGCACGTATGACTATATATGGAACACATGCCTAGGATTATCTAGTACTTGGATGCTTATCTTATTTATCTGCAATTGCCCTATGATCTGATTGCTATGTGAATTTTCTTGTCCATGCAATGCCCGTCCATCCATCCCTATGCCTACTACACTCAAATCCAACTGTTTACTGCTATTGTTACTTCTGTCTTTACTTTACTACTGCTGCTACTCTACTATTCCTACTACAAAATTGTTGCTACTGATAAACTGTTGTGAGCAAGATTGTTTCCAGGTGCAGCTGAATTGACAACTCAGTTGTTAAGGCTTATAAATATTCTTTGGCTCACCTTGTGTCGAATCAATAAATTGGGTTTCACTTCCCTTGAAAATACTACGATACACCCCCTATACTTGTGGGTCATCAAGACTATTTTCTGGCGCCGTTGCCGGGGAGCATAGCTTTATTTATCAAGTCCACTTGGAATCACTATTGTTCAAGCTAAGTTTATTTTTTCCTTGTTTGCTTGTTTCTTTATCAAAAATACAAACAAAAGTAGTTCCTACTCTAGTTTTTATTTTCGTTGGTCTGTTATTGTCTTGCTTTATCATGCTTGTTGTCAATGGTTGGTTTCTTTGAAACTGAAGCTTATTGGCAAGGTGGGTTCACAAAAGATCAAAAATATTATTATAAGGAACACCGCTTGTCACAAAAAGGGAAACACTTATGGGATCAAATTGATAGATTGTATATCATTGCTAGAAACGTGTGCTCTACTTATAATGTTACTTATTGCTGTGATAAATCTTGTTGCAGAAAGAGGTATAAACACCTCCCTTTTCAATGTGAGTATAATGATAATGATACCATATCTTCTTATGCTAAAGGAATTTATGACTGTTATGATGCGAAACAAATTGAAGAATTTATTGCTTAGAAGGGTGCTTTTGAACTTGCTAGTTTGCTTGAAAATATAGATGATTCACCTTACAAATATGAGGTTTATGGTATACTTAAATTTTGATTTGATAATTACAAGGATGAAAATGGCTATATTCTTAATATTTTAATAGATGCTTTCCACAAATGGAAGAGACTAATGCCTTGCAGGATCCTATGGAAGAAGAAATTGATGAACCTGAAATCTCATTAGATGAAAAAGAGGAGGAGAGTTATGAACAAAAGGAGGAAGAATGTATTAGCTACCCATGCCTACCTTATAATGAGAGTAACTCTTTATCCCTTACATTATTTGATTGTCCTCCATGCTTACTAAAGGAGGATGAATGTTATGTTCCTGAGGATTCTTTTGAAAATGTTTATAATAAAGCTCTAGTGCTTGTAGATCATGAAAAGCATGCTTTATGTGATAGTTATATTGTTGAGTTTATTCATGAGGCTACTGAAAATTATTATGATAGAGGAAAATATGGTTGTAGAAGTTTTGATGGTATTGAAACACCTCTCTATGTGCTAAAAGTTTTGAAGTTACTCTTGTTTTATCTTCCTATGCCTGTCACTTTGTTCTTTGCAAATTTATTTGCATACACGATTCCTATGCATAGGAAGTGGGTTAGACTTAAAGGTGCTTTGAATTTTCTTCTTGATGCTCTCTTTTACTTCAACTCATATTTCTTATATGAGCATCCTCTCAAACTATCATGCCTGAAGATGATAATATGTCTAATATTCTTGGGAGACCTTTTCTTAAATACTGCAGGAGTTGTTATTAATTGTAATCAAGGGAAGGTGACCTTCAATGTTAATGACAAGGAACATACTGTCTATTTCCCCAAGAAGATTGAAAGGACTTATGGTTTGAATTCAATTTAACATGTTGAGGGCCTTCAAGTTGGAGAAATATAGTGTCCCATACCAAGAGAAAAAATTTAAACTATTATGATTGGGACCATTTCTATCAAGGTTGAGGTAACATAATCATTAGTGGAATACAAAGTCTTGTCACATATGAAATTGTTTTGGTAACAAGACCTGATCAACCTTGTTAACAAAAGGATTTCATTGAACAAAACAATGTTTTCACCATGATTATCTCTACTTACTTCTATTCTATCCATTTTAGTTTTTGCTTATGCCTAACTTAAAGGCGTTAAAGAAAAGTACTTATTGGGAGATAACCCAAAAGTTTTAGAAGAGTCTTGCAAGTTATTACTTCAGTAATAACCGCTCCTTATCCTTTTTATTTGCTTTTTGTGCCAAGAGTAACCTCTAATGAGAGAGAAGTAATGATTGGGAAAGTTGCTGTCCCGAAACAGATTTCTATGCTTCACCGTAAAAATTCGTGTAAAATCTATGATCGTCTTTTTGAGGCGTGAATTTTTGTTCTTCTACCCCAGGTTGTTATATAACTTTCGTTAGTTCAACACTTTTTGATTTGAGCAACAGAAGGTCTTCGAAAAAAATTGTCTTTACCTATTGGTCTGTTTTGACAGATTTTTGCCATTTTCTGCATTTGCTTCTTGTTGGTTCCTTTTGGAGTTCTTTTGGTGAATTGAGATTTTTGAGGGAAGTGCTACAGTAGCTAGTGTTTTAATGGAAATTTAGTGGTGTTAGAACTGAACCTAAATACTTATTATCTTGAGCACACTAATGTTGCTAATAAAGATTGTGTGAAGTTTTGTATGAAGGAAAAAATTTCAGGTGTATGGAAGGAATGAGTAATGAGATGAAGGATGGACTAAAGCTCAAGCTTGGGGATGCCACACGTGTCACCCCAAGAAATATCCAAGAAGTACAAGCGTCAAAGCTTGGGGATGCCCAAGACATCCCCTCCTTCATCAATAAAAATCCCAGGTTTCTTCCAAACGCTTCATTTTTATTGTTTCATGCACAGTTGTGTTGTTCTTGGAGCGTCTTCTTCTTTGTTTTCGTTTTGGTTTTTCGTTTGCTTGGTTTTCTTAGTTTTCTGAATAAATTGGTCGGACCACTCTTTCATACATTGGTTCGCAAATAGTTTGGTTTGGTTTGGAAAAGAGTAGGAAAGTTCATTCTTATGTGGTAAAAAGAGCTCGTTTTTTACTGTGGCCTATGCTCTGTCATGCCATGCTTGATGTTGTTTTGGCTTTATGCTTAGTATTTTTTACTGCTGTTGTTACTTCTGTCTTTACTTTACTACTCTTGCTACTCTACTATTCCTACTACAAAACTATTGCTACTGATAAACTGCTGTGAGCAAGATTGTTTCCAGGTGCAGCTGAATTGACAACTCAGTTGTTAAGGCTTATAAATATTCTTTGGCTCCCCTTGTGTCGGATCAATAAATTGGGTTTCACTTCCCTCGAAAATACTGCGATACACCCCCTATACTTGTGGGTCATCAAGTTGCTCCCCCCGGTACCCGACCGGCTGGAGTCGCCGTCCGCCACACGGCGCTGGGCTGGCTCGGAAGCCGGCACGGCCTCCTCCTTGCCGTCGACCTCTGCATGGGGGTCATGCGCCGGCTCGTCATTCCGGCTGGGGAAGACGTCGCTATCCCCATCCGACTCCTCGCCAGACCGGCACGCTCACGGCTCGGGGAGGTCGGGCTTGAAGTTCTTGAGGGGGGTCTCCCCCTCCTCCCGGATGATGCAGGGGAAGGTCTATCAAGAAGAAAGAAGACAAAGTTAGCCGAATAGAAAGATGGGCCAACAAACAGCGAAAACCGGCTGGCGAGAAACTTACTCGGGGCACGCGGTTGTCGTGGCTGTAAGGGACCAGCCCGAACTTCCAGTGCTCCGGCAGCCGCTCCTTTGTGATCGTCCACACCCACTCCTTAAGATTGTGGTAGCGGGGATCACGGCAGGACAGACGGGTCAGGTCCAGCCGGTCGGAGTAAAAGCACATCTTGTGTGCACGCTACTGCAGCGGCATCATCAGCCGGGACAAACAATTAAGGGTGATGCCCAGGCCGATCAAGCTGGCGGTGACAAGGGAGCGCATCCGCTGCAGCATCGCATCCGACTCCACCTTATCCCCGTGGATGTTCAGGTCCCAGTGCTACCGGCTAGATTCCACGTCCTGGAAAGCTGGCAGATTCATCCGGTCGATGGTAGTAACATTGCTGGCATAGAAGTACGACTGCTACCATAGTCGCACCGTGTCTTGCAGCCAGAACTTCAGGTAGCCGGTCTGCGTGCGAGAGTAGATGGAGGCGCCACCGCACGTCACCAGCAGTCCCTGCGTGAACTGTACCTACGGTCGCACGCGGAATAGCCGGAAGAACAACCCGAGATCCGGCTGGATCCTGGTAGCTCTCGCAAAATGCAACAAAGTGTGCCAGCGTCCCGATTGCGTTGGTGCCGAGGTCGTGGAGGCGCAAGTCGAAGAAGGCGAGGAACGTGAGGAAGAACGGGTGCACCGGCAGCACGAAGCCGTTGGCGAGTTGGAGAGGAAGATGACCCACTCCCTCTCTGTCGGGTGCGGCGACTCCTCCCCCGGTGGCGCCAACCACACCTTCACCTCTGTCTTCGACGGCAAGACAAGGGTGGCGTGGTACTTCTCGATATGCTCCTCCGTGATAGAGGAGCCGCACCAGGCACTTCTCTCCGAAGGCATCGCCGGTTCACTGGCCGTTGTGTCGGTTGAGGAGTGGTGGTGGCCCATGTCTCCTGCGGCATCAAACGGGCGGCGCGGCGAACTCTAGTGACAAGAACTCGCAAGGCAGAGGCGAGAAAGCAATGGCGCAAGGAGGGGATTGGGAAGGCTGTGAGCGGTAGGCGGAACTGCCCTCCCCCGGGCAACCTTTAAAGGGTCGGGGAGGGCAACCGTCCGCAACGCCATGCGGCATTCACCGGGCCACGCCCCACCCCCTTCACCGCCACAGATCCCGTGTGCAGGCGCCGAGTGCGCAGAAGATCCAGGAGCGGGAACCGAAGCGCCAAATGGCAGTTTCCAAGGCGACACGTGATGGGACGTTACGCTGCACGCCGCAGTGCAATGATGGCGCGTGCGCGCATGGCCGGTGTTAGCACTGACGTCACGGGTAGCGCAACCGCCAGGCGTAGCCGGTCACAAATTTCAAATCCAGGAGGGAGCGCATGCACATTTCACCTAAGGGCGAAATCTACACGTGCTCGGGGGCTAGTGTCGTGGGGATGACCCCCGGATACCCCAACCAAACAAGATCTACGCCAGACGGTTCACGTCCGGCTACCTCCCAGTAGCCCGACCAGGACACTTCGTACCGGCTACCATCCCAATAGTCGGAACTAGGAGGAGCAGCGAGACTCAAGACTGGCTACATCAGCGTAGCCGGACGCAATCAAGAGGACAGGGCGATGTGCTGCACAGTGTGCAGTACTCCCTGGCATAACAACAAGACCCGCAACTACAAGGCCATACCGAAGACTTTGCTGGGTGACGCGGGCATAGTGACCGAACGCTGATGATAGGCTCGCACGGCGTTCACTATACCCACGACGACCCCTACCGCATGTACCCTGATAGGACGTAACCGTACCGGATACTGTAGATGACCAGCCGGCTAGGACCAGCCGGACTGGCTAGTGAGACTGTTGCCCCTCTACCTATATAAGGAGGGGCGAGGCTCTCGTAGTAAGGGTTGGTCTCAGTGCATCTAAGAAGGTAGCTAGAAGATACACCTTAAGGGGCGATTGTAGCCCGTATACTACTCATAGTGAGATCGGCAGGAGTAGGAGTTTTACCTCACCACGAGGGCTCCAAACCTGGGTACTTCTTGTGTCCCGTCACACTTACTCGTACCCAATCCCGCATGCGGACGCCGTCGAGAGTCTCCCTGCTAGTCCCCACACCTCTATCTAACCTTTTCAGGTACTGTCGTTCCTAATACAATGACATCGGCCTTATGTAAACAACCTCCTCATAGGGGTCCCAGCCGAGTGGGATCTGCCCGAGACCAGTGGGGGCCTGCTCGCCCGCAGCTACGACAGATGCGGGGACGGGGACGGGGGCCTCCTCGCCGGTGGCCTTGGAGGCGCCGATGGCACCGCGTTGTTCTTCTCCATCGTCGGCATGGTTGGGGTTTGCGGAAGGTGATGGGACAGTGGAGATGGTTGAGTGATCGAGTGAGTGATGAGTGAGAGTGGAGTCCTCTATTATAGGAGAAGGGAAGCGACGTGTCATTACACTACCATGCACCACGTACGCTACTGCACCATGCATGGACACACCTATCCGCCACTGTCCCGTGCACCGCACATGCGTACCGTGAGTCGCGTTTTTTCCCTCGTGTCTAACCCTGGCGACTCAGTTGTACTCAATTTTTCCCTCGAGTGTAACACTGGCAGTTTGGTTGTACTTAGTTTTTCCCTCAGGTACTAACACTGCCGTGTGCAATATACTCAGTTTTACCCTCTGGTGGCTGGTAAACAGAGAGTCAACGAATAGCTTTGAGCTAGATAATTGAGTCATTTTACGCACAACAAATTCAAAAAGAGCAAAACATAGTGGCATCTACCCAGGGAGTCTTATTATGTGACCTACCACCATAAGAAATGTAAACCAAGTTTTAACCTAAATCACCACTTCTCAAATCACCTACTATCTATAAAGGTTTATCGCTTTCTACTCAAGCCTCTTCCCAAAACATAGTTTGCCTGAATGAGGAAATAATTGTCAAACTGGTGTATATTTGAATTGCAAATAGTTTGATGTATGCCAAGATGTATTTTATTGTATAAAAGACGCATTTTCCATTTTTTAAATATTTTTCTATTTTCTATTTGAATCCCATTGTCAGTCTTGCCCTTGGTTTTTAAGTTCTACTCAGTTTTGCCCTTGGTTCTTAAGTGCTACTCAGTTTTCCCCTCTCTTTGTATCCATCTGTCGCACTTGTGCTCATCTTCGCTGCTACGCTCTGATTGGTCGAGACAGTTGTCACACGGATCGTGTCCACCAATAGTTGGCCCTCTGTGATCTAGCGCACAGGATAACCCCTATATCTGTCGGGGGCACCCCTCTATCCATGCAAAATAACGAGTATGCCACCGGTACTTTAACTCCATCAACAAATGAACTTGAATATAATTTGAAGGGAACATGTCCGAAGGTGTATAATTTATGCATTTTATTTCACTCCATGGAAATGGTAATGATCAGGATTTTCTTAGCACAACATTTATCACGTATTAAGTGCGATTTCAAAGAGTTCAAAGGTGTATAATTTTTGTATATGCAAGTTTATGCATTATATTTCACTCCATGGAAATGGTAATGATCAGGATTTTCTTAGCACAACATTATCACGTATTAAGTATGATTTCAAAGAGTTCAAAGGTGTATAATTTTTGTATACGCAAGTTTATGCATTATATTTCACTCCATGGAAATAATGATTAGGATTTTCTTAGCACAACATTATCATGACCTAAGTGCGACTGCAAAGAGTTAAAGGTGTATAATTTTTGTGTACACAAGTTTATGCATTATATTTCACTCCATGGAAATGATAAATGATTAGGATTTTCCACAACATTATCACGACCTAAGTGCGATTTCAAAGAATTCAAAGGTGTGTAATTTTTGTGTACACAAGTTTATGCATTATATTTCACTCCATGGAAATGGTAATCTCCCAAGATTTTCTTAGCACAACATTATCACAACCCAAGTGCGATTTCAAAGAGTTCAAAGGTGTATAACTTTTGTATACGCAAGTTTATGCATTATATTTCACTCCATGGAAATGGTAATCTCTCAAGATTTTTTTAGCACAGCATTATCACGTATTAAGTGCGATTTCAAAGAGTTGAAAGGTGTATAAACTTTGTATACGCAAGGTTAAGTATTATATTTCACTCCATGGAGATGGTAATATCTCAAGATTTTCTTAGCACAACATTATCATGTATTAAGTGTGATTTCAAAGAGTTCAAAGGTGTATAAACTTCGTATATGCAAGTTTATGCATTACATTCCACTCTACGAAAATGGGGGAGAAAATAATAATCTCTCAAGATTTTATTAGCACGACATTATCACGTATTAAGTGTGATTTCAAAGAGTTCAAAGGTGTATAATTTTTGTATACGCAAGTTTATGCATTATATTTTCACTCCATGGAAATGATAAATGATCATGATTTTATTAGCACAACATTATCGTGTCCTAAGTGCGATTTAAAAGAGTTCAAAGGTGTATAACTTTCGTATAATTTCCGTATATGCATTACATTTCACTATATGAAATGAAGCAACGTCACAGGCGCGCGGGCGCGGGGCTGGCTCGGGGTTCCATCTTGCAACGCCAACCTGGGAAATATGTGCGTTCGGCGCTCACGTGGATAAGTTGTGGGTCTGATGCTGATCTGGATAATTTGAGAGAGGTGTCCACTACGGGAATCGACTGAACGCGACCCCACTTGTTAGCATGTGATAGCAAGGGTACACTACGGGACCCGACAGAACACGGTCCTACTCGTCAGCATGTAACGGCGAGGGTCCACTATGGGACCCGACTGAACACGGCCCCACTTGTCAGCACGTCACGACAAGGCTAACAAATGGCGAGTTTCAGACCATGTGAGAGTTTCGTACAAGGACATGGGCAAAAGTGAGGAAAAGCTAAGCGGCTGGGGAAAAGTGAGTACAACTAACGAACCGAGGGCACGAAAATAGAAATCCCATTATTCTTTGAGCGAATGGCCTTTGGCTGTTGTCCTGGATATTCTGGCTTAATAAGCTGAACTGTAACTCTTATCATATTGTACATAATCTTATGCGTAAAAGTGTTGTAGCAGTGTAAGTTCCACGGATTTGAGTAATTTACTCTTGTCTTCTTGTCTTGTAGTCGATATGCTCCTACAGGAATAACTTCTGTGATGATGTATGGTCCTTCGCATGGAGATTCTAACTTCTTGTGGCCATCTTGCTTGAGGCGAAGAACTAGGTCCCCTACTACAAAGGACCTAGGATGCAATCTTCTGCTATGGTAATTGCGCAGGATTTGCTGGTACATAGTTGCTCTTTGAAGGGCTTCATCTCGAGCTTCATCAAGTACATCCACATCATCTTCAAGTGCTTCTCTTGATTCCTCTTCATCATATGTA
Source organism: Avena eriantha (assembly GCA_910589775.1). NCBI lineage: Eukaryota > Viridiplantae > Streptophyta > Magnoliopsida > Poales > Poaceae > Avena > Avena eriantha. Next base: position 35,208,766 of record OU342740.1, on the reverse strand, counting down.
GCTACTCTTGGGGATTCATGTGACACCTCAACAGGAAGCATGGATTCTGCACCGTGGACCAAAAAGAAAGGTGTCTCTTGTGTTGAATTATTTGGAGTTGTACGTAACTGCCATAATACGGATGGCAATTCATCCACCCATGCTCCTTTTGCTCTATCAAGTGGTGCTAGTAGTCTTTTCTTAAGTCCAGCGGTAACTAGTCCATTGGCTTTTTCTACCTGTCATTTGTTTGCGGGTGAGCTACCAAAGCGTAGCTTATTTTGATGCCCATCTCCTGGCAGTACTCCTTGAACTCATTGGAAGTGAAGTTGGTCCCATTGTCCGTGATGATGCTGATCGGTACACCAAACCGAAATACTATGGATTTGATAAAATTCACAACCGAAGTTCCGTCTTAGGTGGTGATAGGCATTGCTTCAATCCATTTAGTAAATTTGTCGACTGCTACTAGTAGAAAGACGTGTCCTCCTGGCGATGATTTGTGAAGTTTCCCAACCATATCGAGTCCCCACTGAGCAAACAGCCATGCCAGAGGAATAGGATTCAACTCAGCGGCGGGTGCTCCAGGCTTTGTTGCGAAGCATTGACATGCCTCACATGTTCTGACAATGGCTTTTGCATCTTGAACTGCGGTGAGCCAGTAAAATCCTGCTCTGAATGCTTTGGCAGCAATTGCTCAGCTACTAGCATGGTGACCACAAACTCCGTCGTGTATACCTTTGAGTATGATTTTTCCTTCTTTGGGTGTTACGCAACGTTGTAACACACCCGAAATACTTCTCTTGTATAGTTCCCCTTTGATTATCCTAAAGGCCTTCGATCATCGGGTGATTCGTTGAGCTTCTATCACATCTTCTGGTAGCTCTCCCTTAGTCATATATGCTATATACGGCTGCATCTAGGTGGGCTCAATTAGCATGACCTCTTCAATTTCTTGTTCTTCTTCATTGATGGCTTCTTCTATGTTCTTGGCTTCTAAAGGAGCCCCCGAGTCTTTTTGCGGATGTTTCTTTTTCCCTGTTTTTCGTGCTACAACCTCGGAGACTCTTTTTTCTTTGATCAATCGCCAGGAGGACACGTCTTTTTACCAAGATACTCCGGGTGGTATTGGTAAGCACAAGGGTCCGATGTTTGCTAGATTGTCGGCTTCCTCATTGCTTGCTCCTCCTATATGTGATACTTCACACCCATCAAATTGAGATTCCATAACGCCATATAGATCGCGATAAGCAACCATATTTTTGCTGACGGTGTCGTACTTGTTCATTGCTTGTTGTGCCACAATATTAGAATCTCCGTAGATTTTGAGGCGAGTTGCACCGCAAGCTTTGGCCATTCGCATGCCATGCAACAGGGCCACGTATTCCGCTTCGTTATTGGATGTGTTCACAAAGCTCATCCGAAGTATATAGCGCATTTTATCGCCTTGAGGTGATATTAGTACGACTCCTGCTCATGCTCCCTCCATTATTTTTGATCCATCAAAGTACATTGTCCAGGCACTAGAAAGGCCTGGTGGACCCGCACATTACAACTCCGTCCACTCTGTGATGAAATCCGGTAGAACTTGTGACTTAATTGCTTTGCGCTTCTCATACGTGATATCCTGAGGGAATAATTTGATGCCCCATAGAGAGACACGTCCAATTGCTTCTGGATTGTTGAGGATGCTTGACAAAGGCGCTATGTTGACTACTACGATTGGATGCTCAGAAAAATAGTGGCGTAGTTTTCGTGCTATCATAAATACCCCATATACTAGTTTCTGGTAGTGTGGGTACCTTTGTTTGGATGGTGATAGAACCTCGCTCAGGAAGTAAACTGGCCTCTGCACACCCTGGGTCTTCCCTTTTTCGGGTCGCTCTACGACCAAGACCGTGCTGACCACCTGATTTGTGGCACCGATATAAAGTAGTAAAGGCTCTTTCTCTTTTGGCGACACGACGACACGAGATGTCGAAAGTGTCCTTTTAAGATCTTCAAAGGCGCGTTGAGCTTCTTCCGTCCACTTGAATTTTTCTGATTTCCTCATGAGGGCGTAGAATGGCAACGCTTTTTCTCCTAACCTTGCAATAAAACGACTGACTGCCGCTACTCGCCCTGCTAATTGCTGTAGGCCACGCAGATTTGTTGGCTTGTTCATGTTGGGTTCACAGCATAGAAAACAAAAAAAATCCTACAATGGGAACTATCGCCAAGATCTATCTATTAGATACAAGCAACGGGTGGATATTCATCCATAGAGAACTTACCCTCGAAGACAACAAAGCTTAGTTAACGAGATGGAACTCGTGGATGATGTAGTCGTACACTTGCCGATCTCAAGATCGTGATGAAGTCCAGCAGGTCCGGCTCCAGCACATCCATCAGATCCAGCTCCAGGAAGTCTAGCACCACCAAGTCCAGCACCGCAAAGAAGCGGTGCATCCGTGATCGCACACACGTCCGGTACCCCAACAACTTCCGTCCCTCGCTCCAGGAAAGCAGCGGAAGCAGCAAATCCTTTCCAGATAAAGCCACCGGGAACATGTATCTCGCTAATCCGAGACTATGGGGAATAACTAGAGGGGTAGAGATCCTTCACGAGGAGGTGTGTGTTGTGAGGATGAGAGGGGGGATTTTTATAGGGAAGAGGGGGGAAACCAAGGGCCATGGCGTGGCAGCCATGGTGGTGCCCCCACCTCTTCCACATTCATGTGGGTGGATCTCCCACTCCCATAAAAAGCCTCCACTCAAAATTCCACTCACACATGCATTAATTTCCACCAAATTTAATGCAAGCTCTCATTAAATAAAACTATTTTATTTATTTTATTCAGAATTTTGTTAATGACATTAATTAACAAACATTCACATAAAACCCCCTGCAACATTTCAATATCACATGTAGAACTAGTTTCAGCAATTTCACCCGAAACAGTTTCGGTGTCTATTGAAATAATTCCAGCGTTTTTTTAAATCTTTATCTAAAACATATTTGCTCCAAATGGTGTCGGTATCCCTTAAGTGTGTCACCCTACGGTTCATTAATAATGCAGACATGATCGAGACCCCTCTCAGATCAATAATCAGCAGCGGGACCTAGAGATCCGTATAGACTCCCACATATTCAACGATGACTCTTGTGATCGTGTGAACCTTTAACGTTGTAACTAAATCCCTTTGTCTCGTGATATATTACATGTCCGAGATTCAATCATTGGCATCCAAATACCTAGTTTGATCTCCTTACCGACATGCACTCTTTTCTCGTTCCCGTGATATAACATTCTAGTGATCACATCACTTTCTTGCAACCTATCTTAATGTGATATCACCGAGAAGGCCCAGAGTATATCTATCCGTCATCGGGATGGACAAATCCCACTCTTGTTCCATGAGTCTCAACATAACACCTTCGTAGCACTGAACCCACCTTTATAGTCACCCTGTTACGGTGTGACGTTTGATGTTATCAAGATACTCTTCCGGTGTTAGTGATTAACATGATCTCATGGTCTAAGGACTAAGATTACTTCGTATGATGTTATAGCAATATAAACATAATGACTTTGATCATAATGATATACTTCGGATGAATGTTCATCACATCATTCCACCAATGTTGTGACCTTGTTATTAACAACATCCAATGTCCATGATCAGGAAACCTTGATCATCTTGTTAATCAACGAGCTAGTTTATATGAGAGGCATTACTAGAAACTTTGTATTTTGTTTATTAAACACACATGTATTAACATTTCCAATTAATACAATTATAGCATGCAAAATAAACATTTATCATAAACATGGAATAAGATAATAACCACTTTATTATTGCCTCTCGGGCATATTCCCTTCAGTCTCCCACTTGCACTAGAGTCAATAATATAGTTTGTAAACTTGTATATACAACACCTAGGTGTTGAATATACGCATTTGCTAGTGGTTAACATAATCTCTGGATCTGACAGTTTCAGGTTCGTGTGTATTTGCATGTCTTTGCGTCTCTACGCATCACTCATTCTCAAATGAGATGGCATTGTATAAATTTGGTCCTTTGGTGAGACCTTTAGTTCGTTCGGGTTAAAATATGTTGATATTACTGTCATACAATATATCTTCATAGTATTAGCCCACTTTGAACCACACCTAGTTTCATAACAAACTACTTAACAAAAATGCCCTCCTTTGCTGCTACTATAGCAGTCATATACTTAGCCTTTTATTGTAGTATCCGTCACAATGTCTCAACTTTGGAACTCATCCAAATCCATCATGGAACATCCTTTCCATTACATTGTGCCACCCATAGTATAAATTGAGATGACTTTAATTTGTATCTTGTGAAAAAACTAGTATCAATGTAACACTTTACAATGAACTACCTTTAACTATTTATCACTTATACATGATATATTCTTAGTTCTTCCAAAGCTCATAAGAATATCTTTACTATCGTCCAATGATCATCTTATGAATCATTCTGGTATGTGCTCATAACATTTAGAGCATAGGACATATCTGTATATATACATATCACGGTATAATCGATCAAAATATTCATGTGATTTTACTCACCAAGTGTTGAAACACTTGAATCTTGATACAATCATTTCCATGCAGCAAGAACCTTTCTTGTTGTTTCCATATTGAACTCTTTCAATATCTCATATATGTACGTCCGGCATAAACATATTAGCGCCTCAATCTATCCATATAGACATTGATGCCAAATATTCCGGTGTTGCCCAAGTCTTTCATCGAAATCTTATTTTAATGAAATTCTTAACTTGTGTCAATAAAAGATACATCATTTCCAATCAACAATATCTACTCTACATAATGTATTGGAAATTTTCTCAGCGCTCCCACTTAATTTCTTGCAAATGCAAGCATCTTCATCGTCTCTGATGAAATTAAACTCCTTTAACATTTTCACCATGGTGAAGATTCCAACTCCGTTATGCTCACTTCAACTATTGAAGTTTGCATGCCCTTTTAGCACCCTTTGAATTAACAAAACCCTTCGGACCATCTCATGTACACGTCCTAGGTAACAATTCTATTTGAAGAACCATGTTTTGTTTATTCAACTACCATATACCAAATTATATGTAGTGGTTACTACATTAATCCGTCAAGACTAAATATCGCTATGAAAGATCAAATCTTGTCATAGTCAACTCCTTGAACATTGCCGTAAACTTCTTTCCGACATGTCGACTATTTCATAGATGTTAAACATCCATGTCTATTCTTTATAGATCCAAACACGACCGATAGGCTTCACGCCTTTCCGGAGGGTCTTCCAAGTTCAGAAACTTGATTTCTCGTGTATGGATACTACCACGGATTCTATGACTTCTAGTCATTTTATGGAGTCAGGCCCATCATCGCTTCTTTGCATGAAGTCGGTTCATCATTGTCAAAACAATAACGACTTCAGTTTAAAATCTTACTATTTGATTCTTACCGACCCACATGGTTCAATAAGAACTCTAATCTCCAAGATCACACCCTTTGTAATCACGGGAGCCATGAGCATTGTGGCCGCCACCGGTACACTTTCCAGCGCGACACTACTTAGCACATATAGCTAAGGTTCAACAACCTTATTAAAGTTCTATTGTCCTCCCACTTAACTTTTCACGAAAAATTCCTTCTCAATAAACTTGACGTTCCAAGCGACAAACTCTTTTGTCCTCGGTGTTATGGAGGAATTCCCAACAAATTCTTTGGGATAACCAACAAAGACGTGCTTATCTGACTTTGGTTGTAAACATTTTACTTATGCATAGCATACCAAAATTTAAGAAAAGACAATTCGGGTTTTATCCCAAACCATAACTCATATGGTGTCATTTCAACAGATCACGATGGTGCTATTTTCAGTGTAAAAGCGGTAGTCTCTAAAGATTTAATCCTTAAAACATAATGGCAGTTTTATAAATGACACCTTTGATCTTACCATGCCAAACAAAGTTTGATTTGATCTCTCGAACATACCACACTCCTATGGTTTATCGGGAAATGCAAATTCATGGAACAATTCCTAAGATCTTAGGTGGTTTGCTCCTGTAACTCAAATATCTTCCTTTATGATCAAATCATAAACTCTTTTATTTTCTTGTTACAATGATTTTTCACTTCATCTTGAAAGTCTTTGAACAATTTTCAAATATTTCAAACTTCTTCCTTATTAAGTAAATATATAGATATATTCACTCAAATTTCTGGAGAAAGCATATGAAGCAAAAAGATCCATCGCATATGGCTACACATAATGGAGTATATACATCAACATGCATAATATCCAATAAGTTAGTCATTCGTTCCTCTTTGGCCTATGGACGGAGTTTCAATTATCTCGAGGAAAGTTTCACAAGCGTCAATTGATCAAAATCAAAAGACTCCAAAATTCCATCAACATGGAGTTTCTTCATGTTTACTTTCCAATATAATTCAAACAGTGATGTCACTTCATAAGTGATCTTCCAATCATTTATCTTACGACATTTTAGCAATAATGTTTATGGATGTGATTTCTCCAACTAGACTTGTAAAAGTTGATCCATCCTTTATGGAATACGGTAATTATTTGAACAACCATTGTTCTCCTAATACCAAAACAAAATAACAATTATTAAAAACAAATCTTGTAGGCTAGGTTTGACGACAACGAAAAACACAATAACACTTTATTTGTTTTTGATGAACATCATCATTTATTCTCTTGCTAGTTACTTAGGCCATTGCAGTTCATGAATTGTGTTGTTCTGGATGACACTTCACACCAACCAATTCGGTATCCAATACCAGTATCCAATACCTAAGAACCACATTGTTTAACAAGCAAGGAATACAGCCATAACATGTATATCTTCTATATACCTAAGTTGGACATCTCCAACCTTTTCTTTTCTTCCAGATATTTTACAGATTCTATTTTAGCAATTCCTTTTCTTTTAAAATAATCTATCAACATCAATAGTGGTGTCATTCACATGACACATAGTACAAAGTGTATATAGTCAAATACTAATGCCTTTGGACTTGCACTTTGAAGTGGACCACCATCATCAAATGTTTGGTGTTCTTTCAAAAATCCATTCTTTAGTAATCTATTAGTGTAGTAAACATTTTACTTACATCTTCTATTCATCCTTATCATGACAACTTTCATTATCAAGCTACTATAGCCTATAAGGAAGAATCGCGAGTATAATGTTAGTTCCCAAAACCTTTTTGATAGATTAGGACGCCTAGCATCTCCAACCTTCACAAATTCTCATGCAATATGAGAACGTGTATTTTGCTAAATTATACTATATCATAATGTAACCAAAAACATTGTTTCAGATATCACAATATCTTCCACACATGATGGTTTCTGAAACAATTTTTCAGCTCCTAGATAATCTTGATATTAAAACAACTTTTGAATATCAATAATCATGGAGGCAAACATGATACTTTAGATACTAACATTGGAATTCTTACTCTTGATTTAATACTACTTATTAAACTTTATGGAGTAAATAGAGTTTGCTGAAAGTTTGCAATAGGACTTCTAAACTTTAAATTGACATTCAAAACAATACGATATCAGTTCGTAAAGTAAATATCCAGAATTCTATAGTTCTATTATCTCAATTAAAACTAAGCATAAGGTAGTGAACATATGCCAATGACTACAACAAATGATGCAAATTCACTTCAATTTAGTTTATGATAAATTGAGTTCAACTAATCCAAATTAGAAATGAACTCCCACTCAAAAACGACATCCCTCGTGCCTTTTTGGTGATTATATGAACCAAATCCACTACACCAAATCCGATCATCACGTGAGTCGGTGTAGCTTCAAAGGTGAGCATCAATATGGGCATCACATCAACTATATGACTCATGCTTAACCTTTCGGTCCGTGTTCCGAGGCCATGTCTGTACATGCTAGGCTCGCCAAGTAAGAACCTTAGTACTCACGTGTGTAAAACTATCTTACACCCGTTGTATGAAACCGTAGAGTCAAGTACACCTGATCATCACATGATGTCTCGAAACACGATCCATAGAATGGTGCATACTTAAGGAAGAACACATTTTATCTTGATATTTAAATGAGGGATCATCTTATAATGCTACTAAAATGCCAAACTAGCAATATAAGATGCAAACATCATATGTGTAAAGTGGAATGATATGGTCCATGCATTTGATCACCATCATGTGCATCGTGATATGATCTCTATCATTCCTTTGTGTGTAAGGCCAAGGTCTATGAAAGTTACACGTTAGGTGTGTTGTAAGGGTATCTACCATACATCTACTTACAACATTACCATATCATGACACGAACCAAGCAATGATCTAAACTAGACACCTCTAATTTAACCATCGCAAGTTTTACGTGGCTTAGGGCATTCGGAGATAGAACTAGTCTTACCTACGAACATGGAACCACAACGAGGATAACTAAGTTATTAGCTACTCGTTGTAAATCAGATATTGACTATAGTAGGAGAGACAGACACCCGCCAGCCACTTATTCAAAACTAGTTGCATGTCAGTCGTGGAACTGGTCTCATGTGCGATGACATGTAAGGTTGGTCCGGGCCACTTCATCCCACTATGCCACCAATATCCAAAATACATGAAAGAAGCAATAACATGATCATCATCACCCATATATAAACATATGTGTACTACCCGTGCAAAGCACCTACGCATAGATCAGGCTCTGATACCACTGTTGGGTTCGCAGCATAGAAAACAAAAAAATCCCACGATGGGAACTATCGCCAAGATCTATCTATTAGATACAAGCAACGGGTGGATATGCATCCATAGAGAACTTACCCTCGAAGACAACAAAGCTTTCTTAACGAGATGGAACTCGTGGATGATGTAGTCGTACACTTGCCGGTCTCAAGATCATGATGAAGTCCAGCAGGTCCGGCTCCAGCACGTCCATCAAATCCAGCTCCGGCAAGTCTAGCACCACCAAGTCCAGCACCGCAATGCAGCGGTGCATCCATGATGGCACACACGTTCGGTACCCCGACAACCTCCGTCCCTCGCTCCAGCAAAGCAGCGGAAGCAGCAACTCCTTTCCAGATAAAGCCACTCGGAACATGTATCTCGCTAATCCGAGACCAAGGGGTATAACTAGAGGGGGAGAGAGATCATTCACAAGGAGGTGTGTGTTGTGAGAAGGAGAGGGGGCCTTTTATAGGGAAGAGAGGGGCAGCCAAGGGCCATGGCATGGCAGCCATGGTGGTGCCCACACCTCTTCCACATTCATGTGGGTGGAGCTCCCACTCCCATAAAAGGCCTCCACTCAAAATTCCACTCACACATGCATTAATTTCCACCAAATTTAATGCAAGATCTCATTAAATAAAACTATTTTATTTATTTTATTCAGAATTTTGTTAATTACATTAATTAACAAACATTCACATAAAACCCCCTGCAACATTTCAATATCACATGTAGAACTAGTTTTAGCAATTTCACCCAAAATAGTTTTGGTGTCTATTGAAATAATTCCAGCACTTTCTTAAATCTTTATCTGAAACATATTTGCTCCAAATAGTGTCGGTATACCTTAAGTGTGTCACCCTACGGTTCGTGAATAATGTAGACATGATCGATACCCCTCTCCGATCAATAATCAGCAGTGAGACCTGGAGATCCGTACCGACTCCCACATATTCAACGATGACTCTTGTGATCGTGTGAACCTTTAATGTTGTAACTAAATCCCTTTGTCTTACCATATATTACATGTCCGAGATTCGATCATTGGCATCCAAATACCTAGTTTGATCTCGTTACCGACATGCACTCTTTTCTCGTTCCCGTGATATAACATTCTAGTGATCACATCACTTGCTTGCAAGCTACCTTAATGTGATATCACCGAGAGGGCCCAGAGTATATATATTCATCATCGGGATGGACAAATCCCACTCTTGATCCATGAGCCTCAACATAATATCTTCGTAGAACTGAACCCACCTTTATAGTCACCCTGTTACGGTGTGACGTTTGGTGTTACCAAGATACTCTTCCGGTGTTAGTGATTAACATGATCTCATGGTCTAAGGACTAAGATTACTTCGTATGATGTTATAGCAATATAAACATAATGACTTTGATCGTAATGATGTACTTCGTATGAATGTTCATCACATCATTCCACCAATGTTGTGACCTCGTTATTAACAACATCCAATGTCCATGATCAGGAAACCTTGATCATCTTGTTAATCAACGACCTAGTTTATATGAGAGGCATTACTAGGAACTTTGTATTTTGTTTATTAAACACACATGTATAATGTTTCCAATTAATAAAATTATAGCATCCAAAATAAACATTTATCATAAACATGGAATAAGATAATAACCACTTTATTATTGCCTCTCGAGCATACTCCCTTCAGTTCATTGTTAGAATTGCTTGCATTTTTTCGGGATTAGCCTCGATTCCTCTAACTAGTACCAAATATCTGAGGAGTTGCCCTGCTGGGACTCCAAAGGAACATTTCTTTGGGTTCAGTTTGATGTTAAACTTGTCGAGGTTTTTGAATGTTTCTTCGATGTCCTTGATCAGCGCAGATCCTTGACATGTTGTAACTATGACGTCATCGATATACACTTGCACATGTGTGCCTATTTGTCTTCCCAGACACTTCTGCATCATCCGTTGATATGTTGCTCTAGCGTTCTTGAGGCCAAAAGGCATTGTTGTGTAGCAGAATACGCCATAGGGCGTGATAAATGTTGTTTTCTCCTGATCTTCTTCATTCATCCTAATCTGGTGGTATCCTGAGCAAGCGTCTAAGAAGAAAGACATTCACATCCCGCGGTTACATCGATTATTTGGTCGATTTGCGGCAATGGGAAGTGATCTTTTGGCCAATGCTTGTTCAGTGCAGTCAAGTCGATGCACATCCAAAGTTCTATAGTGTTTTTATTTGGAACACATACTGGGTTTGCGAGCCACTCTGATTTTGTTAGTTCTTTGATAAAATTGGCATCAATGAGGCGATGGAGCTCTTTTCTAATGGCCTTGCGCATTGGCTCTGTGAAGTGACAAAGCGGCTGCTTTATTGGCTTCGCCTTTGGATCTAGATTTAATGCGTGCTCAACGAGTTCCCTGGGAATTCCCGGCATGTTAGAAGGTAGCCATGCGAAAATCTCCCAATGCTCACGGAGGAACTCGATGAGCGTGCTTTCCTATGCGGGATCAAGGTTAGAAGCCATGAATGTTGTTTTTGTCGGGTCGACAGGGTGGATCTGTACTTCTTTGTGTCTTTCACCATGTCAAAAGCCAGATCAGGATTGGCATGTGCTACTTCTAGAGGTTGTTCGTTTTCTCAAGTTTTGAGTTGTTAAAATTCCGTTGCCATCCCGAAAGATTCAAAAAATTTGTTGAAATCCCGATCACAGCTATCGACAAGTGTGAAGCTTCCTTGTACCATGATAATTCCCTTTGGTGCTGGCATTTTCATCACTAAGTATGCATAATGCGGCACTTCCATAAACCGTGCAAAGGCTGGTCGTCCCAGGATTGCATGATATTGTGATGGCCAATCCATAATTTCAAATTCGAGTTTTTCTCGCCTAAAATTTATCTTGGAACCAAAATCAGCGTCAAGAAATATTTTGCCTAGAGGGGTTTCGGATTTACCTGGTACTATTCCATGGAAAGACGTTTCTGTTGGCGCAAGATTGTCCAGGGGTAGCCTATTGTTCTCAGTGTTTTTGCGTAGATCATATTTATGCTACTTCCTGCATCCATGAAGACCTTGCTCATATTGAACCCGCCAATTTGTGCTTCGACTATCAAGGTTGAGTGACACGGTCGTGGGACCTGAAGTGGGTGATCGGCTCTGCTGAATGTGATTTCTTGCTCTGACCAGTGGAGATATTCGGGTGTGGTTGATGTTGTTGTTTCCGCCATATTGATTTGTCTTGTGATGAGCTTCTGAATTCTGTTGGATGGACTCCCTTTCTGAATCATAGGCATTTCTCCTTTTGATCTAGGGTACTCGTTGTTTTGATCATTTGTGTTTTGTGGTGGTGCCGCTGCTGGTGGTGGTGGTGCACCGATGGCTAGTGTACCAGGCGTGGATGTGCATCCTTGATTTGCCGCTTCGGTTGCCTTTGCGTTGCACAACTCCTGCATCTTCAGGAATGTTTGGCAGTCTTTCATGAGGTGGTTGGATTGTCGTCTGCCTGCTGAGTCAATGTAAAAATGCATATTATAGGGTCCTTCTAGCATTTGCATTGTGGACATAGGTGAGTCTCGTCCTCTTGGCTGATACTGCTATGTGGACTGGCTTCCTCCAACATCCTCCCTGTTCTGGTGGTATCCGTTGTTGTGGTCGTTGCTTCTGTTGTTACCTTCACCCAAAAAAACTGTTGCGACGTAACTTGGTCCCGTATTTCCACCATTGTTCCTTCTTCTTCTATCATTGCCACGCTTATCCCTATCTTCCTTGGGTGACCGTGCACGCTTATTATGCAGCACGTCCTCTCCATCGGCCTAGCGATTTGCTATCTCCATTAACTGTGATATTGTCTTGGGTTTAACCCATCCCAGTTCTTCTATGAATTCTCGGCGACGGAGGCCGGTGAAGGCGTCGATGGCCCTTTCATCGGATATGGATTTAGCTGAGTTTTTGATAATATTCCACCGCTATATGAATGCTCTTATTGATTCTCCAGATTTTTGTTTACACACTCTCAACTGCTCCAAGGATGTTGGTCGTTTGAACATGGAATGGAAATGCCGGATGAATTTATCTTCTAGATCGTTCCAGCTACCAATTGAATCTTCGGGTAACTGCTTGAGCCATGATCTTGTGACGTCGGTGAGATGTAGTTGTAGACTTTGCATTGTGGTAGTTGTAGAGCCACCCTGTAATTTGACGGTGGACAAATAGTCTGCTAACCAAGATTCGGGTTCCTGGAGTCCATCATATTTGTGGCGGCCGTGTGGAAGTTTGAAGTCCTTGGGTACTAAGGCCTTGCGAATCCTCTGCGTGAAACAGCTGGACCCGCATAGCTCATGATCGTCTTTGTCGTATCCATCCTAATATCGTCGGTTGTGGCTTTCATCTCTGGATCCGCTGCTCCTATGTTGGATGTTGCCGTTTGTTGTATTGCTTCACGGCTCGGATCCTACAAAATGTGTCTGGTGTGTTGATCGAGATCGTCGGGTATGTCCTACTTGCCGAGGACTGTTGTGATGGCGTGGGGATCTTTCGGGTTGACGTGTGATTCCTTGTTCTGCTTCCGCGAGAGAGGCTCCTACCATGCCAAGGTTCATCATGGCAGAGCGGTGAAGGGCCGCACACGGATCGTCTGGTGCGGGTTGAGTGCTGATCAGATATGTTTGCGGCAGCCACAATGGCTGCCTCAGCTGTTTTTTCCTTGATGTTTCCTTCTTGATCAATTGACATGAATGATAGGTCGAGATCTCGAATGATTCCACTTCTTTCAGCTTCGGGGATATTTCTATAGTCGAGATGTTTCCCTTCTTGGTGGTGATGCCCCTGTTACACTCCTTGATCCTTGAGTAGAGCTTAATTGTGCCCGTCGTAAGACGGATTCTTCGGCTAATATCTTTCTTTCATCAAGTTGCCTTTGCATCTGAAGTAGGTCTCTCTTCTTGTGGTGGAGCAAATATTGGTATGCTAATAGATCCTCATGTTAAGCATTCTCTATCATCGGGACTTCTCCCGAAATTGCCTCCCTTGCTTTTTTCCATGCCGACGCTGGTAGCCAAAGTCCTTGTCTTTCTCCTGCGTTCGGTTCTCCGCCTCTTCCTTGGACTATGCGATTATCTATTGTTCCTCCTCTATTTTCGTGGTCTCCTTCATTGTCGTGGTTTCCTGCATGGTCATCTGATAAAATATCATCGGGGTTGAGGATAGGATTACCGTTTTCATCGCGTGGTGTTGCGGTATCTTCGTTGATCATGCACACTTGGTGGCGTATTATGCGTGGCATAATGGCGTCATCTCCTGCTTCAAAGTATGGACTGATAATATTCCGTGATTGTAGTTCTGTATAGATTTTCGCCATCCTTTCTTCAAAGTTGACATTTTCGCTGCTTTCGTCGGGTTTGCTTCGTGTGGTAGGGTTGGCCGATGACCTTTTTCGCCTACTTCGATTTGTGCTGTGACGTCTGTGGAGGATCCGACAGAAGATGTTGGTACCTCCGTAGGCGTATCTTTTCCCACAAACGGTGCCAATTGAAGAGGGGTAACCTCGGCAATGCCCACGTTGATGGACTTGGGGTTTTGTGGAAAAGAGAACGCTGGGGATTTTGTCGGATGCCAGGGAAACAATGGAATCAAAGTCGCTTGCATATTGAGTAATTGCACTATTACAAGTTGTCTTCTAGATTTCGGTATCCTCGCTTGGGCATCTCCCGTCCTATATATAATAGGTCGGGTCTCAAAGCTGTATGCGGATAGGTTTCATACACACGTGATTACAATACCAACATAATGTCGGTGTACAATCCCTTTCCTAATACAATCATAGCCTTTGTCGGTTGCTGCCTTGAGCTATCGTCTAGAATCTTTATGGGCCGTAAGCCTTTTACCCAATATACGGTAGTGAACCATAAGCATCCGAGTAATCATACTCATGTCAGACTGAGACAAGGTTCCATCTCTCACCATTATGTACTGAAAAAATATTAATAGAAATACCAAAACTCTGAATATCAATTAACGTTCCAGTGAAAATAGCCAAACACCAGAGTGGCTGTGAGAAAAGCATCATCACAATACTTTAAGGGCATAAAAGAGTTAGCAAGTAAAGAGAGACCAACTTCAACAATATTACGGTGTTTACGCTCAGCTGAACCATTTTGTTGATGAGAATGAGGACATGAAATATGATGAGTAATACTTACTCGTTGAAAGAAACTATGGAGTTTTTCATATTCAGCTGAACCATTTTGTTGATGAGCATGAGGACATGAAACATGATGAGTAATACCTACTCGTTGATCAAAAAAAGGATGCTACACTTATGTTGGGTAATATCCATCACACCATTCAATAATGATATGGCTTTATTGTCAATTGGCATAAATGCTCCATGATCAGGAAACCTTGATCAACAATTGCCCAATGAACTAGTTGTATAGAGGTTACTAGGACTTGATTTTTTACATACCACACTTGTATCAATATTTCCACTTGATACAGTTATAGCACGGTATAAAACTATGCAAAATAGTGGGCTACCCATGGTGTCCACGGTGGATGGGCTAACCATTGTTGGATCAGATAAAGAGAGCAAACGGTGTTAAGGAAATAAACGACAGAGTTGATCAGGAACAAAGGGCAGAGCTAATCCTAGAGCAAAGAACTTGCATAACACATGTGTGTAGCACAATAGCTCTTGCATAACACATGTGTACAGCACGGTAGCTCGTCGGCCACGGTTTGCATGCGTGCCAGACGCTTTTTAACCCGTGGCCATCAGCAAACTAGTATTAGACATGCATTTATTCCTTGTGCATGGACATGGAGTCAATTACCACACATGCACCGTGAGAATGGGGCAGTAGATAAGGAGGATCGAGAATGGGTTGTGTGTGCGCGTGAAGCTGTGTGTGTGAGATGTGTTCCCGCGCAAAGAAGTTATTATACTAGCGTTGTGACCATTTAATTCTCCGTGAGCCATGTGAGACCTTTTATTTCTCTGGCTCTACATGTTTACGCGTGGGCATGGATTTGCATGCACCATGCACCATATGTTTACTTGTAAAGCTATAAATAGGTGCAGGTTAAAGACGGTTAACTGCTAGCTGTTTTGGCATGCACCATGGACCATGATTTCACTTGTAAAGCTTCCAAGAGATGAAGGTTAGACATGGTGAACGGATAGCTGTGCATGCTCATAATAATCGATTACTAAAAACTCCGTTATTTATACATTACAACCATTACCAGCATCAATATGTCAAGGGAGCATGCGCACCACAACCGGACGGTGAGTCGCCTATGCGTTGTAGCCAACATGGATAGGAAATCCGCGTTGATAAAACTATTATGAACTAATTTGAGATATGACAATAAATAACATTTATTATTTGCCTCTAGAACATATCTTCTTCACCTACCTCTACCCGGGCGCGTTAGCCGGGGGGTATCCGTCGGCCTCGTGATGTTCACAAGAAGCATATTTGTCAACGAGGTTGGCATGACACTGCTATAAAAAAGGCTATAGGAGATCAAACTTTAGGAGACGCATAGCAAACATATGCATCTCTACTAAATATATACGACGCACCAGTATGGCATGCGCCTCGAACATTCGAGACACATCCTGGCCATATGCGTCTTGAATATGGGGGTAGGCCTAGGGCGCGCAGGTGTCTAGGTGTTCGAGACGCATCCTGCCTATATGTGTCTCACATATTTTTCCATACTCAAGACACATCCTCTAATGGTGCGCCGTGTATATTCAAGGTGGAACTGCCCACCTGGTCCAACCGGACCAGGTTCCTACCCCGACTGACTCAACCCTCTCCCCTCTTGCTCCCACGCTCGCATTGCACTCACCCGCACACACGCACCCACACCTGCTTGCGGTTCACCTCTCTACCACTTCGCTCGCCCTCTTGGTCACGCCGCCGCCTCCACTCCTCCGGGTGACGCCGACCTTCTCTAGTACCGCCGCACTCCACCACTACTCTGCCTCACTCCCTTACTCCTACTCCTCTGCCGCCGTGGCCTATGCCCCCCAACGGCTAACCCTACCCAACCTAGGGGTAGGTCACCGACAGAAGTTCAACGCCATGGCGCCATCTCTGGCCCTCTATGCCTCCTTTGGCTGTCCCCATGCCGTCCTCGAGCCCCAGATCGGCTTCCTCCACTTCTACACCGCCGCCACATCCCACGCCTCCTACCCATGTCCCCGCAATGAACCCTAGCCTAGTGAGGGTGTTGTGCTATGACTTCTATTGCCATTGGATAGGCTGGCTGGTGCCTCCGGCCTCTACTATGGTGGTAGGCTCAGTTGCCTCACTCTGCCACGACTACGACCATGACAACTACGAATTAGGTATGTGTTCTTCTATGAACATCCCTCGAGCTGAGGATCTAGTCTAGGATTAGGTTTCTAATTTGGTTTAGGATCAAGGTGATGATCTGGCTGTGCTGCTGTTCTATTGGTCATGTACTATGGTTGTGTGATGAATTATTGCTTCCTAGGTTGTAGTTTTTGTGGTTGAGTTCATCATAGATGAACTAGGGTTCATGGCAGGTGGTTTGATTCATTTATTCAAGTTGTTATTACAGGTTAGTAAGTTGTGGGCAATTGTTAAAGTATGATTTGTGCAATAGGATTTAGTTTATCATATTTATGCTTGCTAGTTTATCTATACCAACTGGATATGCCTTGGTTTTGTTTATCTTTAATTGTTTGAATGCCTTGGGGTGGTAATTCACTAGCCAAGTTACTATTTAGGTTTGCACTCGTAGATGTTCATCTTAAATAGAGAAATTATTCTTTTTGATTAGTGTAAGTGAGGTGTTGAGGTGTGACACATAGTAACTAAATGTTTTATGTTAAGGTGATTAGTTCTTGATTGTGTGCTTGCTGTTCACGAGCCCCATCCTATGCCGACCAGGAGCCCCAGCTTCCCCGCCCCGTTGTAGTGTTGTTGCTATAACTCGAGGCTAGCCATGGCCTCCCCTGCCCCATGGTGTGGTGGTAGGTAGTGGCTACCCCCTTCTTCCTCATCTACGA
Organism: Avena eriantha; assembly: GCA_910589775.1. Taxonomy (NCBI): domain Eukaryota; kingdom Viridiplantae; phylum Streptophyta; class Magnoliopsida; order Poales; family Poaceae; genus Avena; species Avena eriantha. Next base: position 35,190,989 of record OU342740.1, on the reverse strand, counting down.
CTACCGCGTCTACGACTATATAGCTAAGGTATGCCTCCCTCCGTCTGTGACATTGAGGAATGGTTGTGGTTTAGGACTAGGTTTAGAGTTCTTAGGCACTATGTGAACTTTATCTTGAACTTTGAGCTTTGAACTCCAAGCTCAATATCATTTTTAGTATGTGGATTCTATCTATATCTTGTTTTGGCACATAGTCTCAAAATGCATTTTATTCATAGAAGCACATAGATACATGAGTTCATCCTACTACAACTACTACAACACATAGAAACATGGATTCATCCTACTACAACTACTACAACACAGATATACATGGGTTCAATCTACTACAACTACTACATCTATTAGTGCACACACTCACAGAAGCCCTTCTTCTTCTACCTGCCTTCAGCAAACTTCACCTTCTTCTCCTTCAGCATCTTCTTGATCCTATCTTTGCAATACTGTAACAATCTCGGACCCTACGCTCTAAGTTCAAGCCGGTATGAGCCAAAAGTGGTTAAGGGTTTTACAGCGGAGGCCCAGGGCCACCCACGTGTAAGCCCGTCGGCCACCCTAACCACTTCCAAGAACATCGGGACAAGAGCGAGCGGCGTAGGCAACAGGCGAAGAGATCAAATACATACACAAGTGAGTATGTATGCAAGCTACCTTACAACAGTTCTCAGAGCCATACCATCTAAAAGAAATAGAAATATTGCAACGCCATACGGCAAGATCCAAATATCCTAGATAGAGATAATAGTGTAGGATAGCTCCACATACATCCATCAACAGAGTATCAAGCGGAAGTGAGAAACAAGATCCGAGTACGGGAAGCAAATCGGCATAAGATGCCACATAAATAAGCACATCCCGCCCACAGATCTCTCGGATCCCCATCCCCGGAATCTCTACACCGAGTGATCGTTGCCAACATCATCTGTCTCCTCCACCCAGTATCCATCTTGCGAATACACCTGTTCATCTGAATCAAACAATTTATCGTGTGAGACCCTAGGGGTACTCAGCAAGTCTTTATGCCTCTAAAGGGGACATATACCTGGGGTGACGCAATTGCAGCAAAAGATAATAACTAACAAGTCTATAGATACTCGCTAACCATCCGCCTAACCAATGATAGGCGGATGTCCGTTAATTAGAAACAACAGTTATAACAGTATAAAGGAGCAGATCCATCCTCCTTCTCGCTTACCAACGAGAAAGCGGACGAACAACCCATCCGTTGGCAGTTTTACTAACCATTCCATGAGTATTGCACTAATTACTAGTCAGATGTTTAGTCAAATTAAAAGCGGTACTTTAGTTATGCTTGTCTATGATCGAGAAACTGTGCTCCAAGTCGTCCATAACCGCGGACACGGCTTTCAAAAAGATTTACCCTACAGGGGTGCACAAATAGCAACACACACTCGATCAACCTTGGAAAAGCCAACTCAAAATCCAATGAGGCCTTCACGACAAAGCGATCACAGGATTCATTAAATATTTCAGGAGGCCACCCCACTAAGCTACCCGCAACGAAGTTGGCCGGCTATGGAACGGACCCAGGGTTTGTGACGACGGCTGTAAACGACTAGGAACCCGAAAGTGTGACTGGTCTTGTCGATACCGCGAAAACGTGGCATGATCCAAAATAGTACGGGTGCTCCACGCACAATCTTAAACAAAGCGGTAAAGCATGGCATAAGTACAGGATAGTAAATAAAACCCTGAACTAGTTTGTGGCCCCATGAAATAGAAATGAATCAAGCTCTGGCTCAGGGGGGTCCATAAGGCCTCCCGGATGTGGATAGTGCGAATAGTCAAGGAACAGGAATCAAGTACTCGGGGTCCTACGGGACACAAGTGAGCAGGAAAAACCAAATAACAGATATTGCCCACCGGTGCCTCTTTCATTTGTTATCCCATACTACTCAGGTTAAGTTGTTTAGGTACCTTGTTATCCATCAGACTCTCACATACCCTACACATGTTGTTCTACGACTCGCATGGCTCAAACAACTCTTGTAGTAATGGATCATGGGATGGAGGAAGAAGCTCGGTGGGGTTTAAAGTAAAGGTTATGCAGTACTTGGGATTCAATTTAATGCATTCACGACTCAATGATGCAAGAATAAGATAGAGGCATAGGTACTATATGTATGCAAGCATGTGGTAGTGCTTGCCTGGCAGCTCGGTTGAAGCGAGAGGTGGATCTGGGTTGTACTCCTGGGATTCCTGATAATTCCCCTGCTCGGCGTCTATTCAAAAGAAGAACCAAACAAACAAGGGCCAACATAAATAAAGTGCACAAGCATACGAATAAAATGCGACAAGCAACAAGCATGTCATGATGAATGATGCACAATTTACATGGCAATAATATAGCATGGCAAGGGTGAGGTGTGGGGACAAGAATAAATCATCTTATTAAGTTTTTAGTCAAATTTTATTACCATAAACAGTTCTGATTATCCAATATTTATATGATGCATGCTTCAATTCATATCATGGAATGCATAATCAGAACGGTCTTGTCGCGCTGATCGATTTAGACATCTTATTTGTCAAATTTGGAGTTATAGAATTAAAGTTATTAATTAATTGAGAAAAGGCATTTTTATTGCAATTAGACAATTTCGAAAAATTAAATTAGTCAAACATTGTTTTGGATGGCATATTTGAATTCCTCACATTTTTCTGATTCAAAAACATATATTATTTGTGTTATTTGGATTTATCAATAAAAAGTTATTAGATTTTGGATATTAAAACATATTAAACAAATTTGGAATTATATTTTGTTAACAGAAAAGTTCACAGACATTCATACCGAGGAAAACCTAGATACACCCACTGACATGTGGGACAGGGAGAAGCTGACTGGAAAGCACTGGTGATGTGGCAGAGACAAGGCTGACTGGTGGGGCCGTGGTGTCAGCGTGTGAGAAAAAGAAAGAGGCGACCTGGGGTTCGAACCCGCGACCTTTCCTCTGGGAGGAGAACATCACGGGGTGCTACCACTGGGCCGTAGAGGACGATCTGTCTGACGGATCCAAACCGCGACGGTGACTTGTGTCGACGCTGGCGGCGGCGGTGGTGAACCAGAACAGGCGTGGGTGGGCTCGCTGGAAAGAGGATGGACAGGGCTACGCCGAGGTGTCAAAAACTCGGGCTAGGACTGACTGTACTCGAGGCACGCTTGCGGCGAAGGTTTGTCCAGAACCGCAGCGATGAACTGTTAGCAGAGGACTCCACGGCGATGTCGGCGGTGCACAGGGTGTTCGAGGACACAGCTTGAAGGAGGGAAGAAGAGGTGGCATGAGCGTCCCCCAGATCTCGATCTGGTGCTCTCCGGGGGGTCGGGTAGGATAGGGATAGCTGGGCTGGCAGGGTTTGCTTTTGTGGCCAGAGAGAAGGAAGGACGGACACGGGCTCGGCGTGGTGCACGTGCTTCCGAGGAAGAGAAACAGGAGGGGGGATGTGCGTGTAGCTGCTGCGGAGAGGGTGCGGCTGCACCAGGTTTTGTGAGGGGGCGCCGGGATGGCTGCGGCTGTGCACCGGACACCGACTGGGTGAGAGAGAGGCAACAGGCACGCGGCTAGCGATGGGCAAGCTGCTGCTACTGTTGTCAGCTCCACATGGGACAAGGCAATACGTCAGGCTGGGAAGGGCTAGGTTAGCAGATGGAAAAGAGGAAAAACAGAAGAAAAACATAAGATTCAAAAAGTTTCTTTCAAACCAAAATATTTGATCAGCTTCCAATAAATAAACAAAAAGGAACACAAACCAAAGTAGAAAGGAGGTGAGTAGAAAGATTGCACTAAAAAATGCCAAATTATATGAATTTAATTCATACAAGCTTCCTCTCAAAAATACCAAAGATAAACAAATAAAAGGGGATAGGAGTGACTCTGCATGGGCCATGCATGTGGTATATATGTGCCACCACTAGTAGTGAAAATACTAGAATTCCAAATGGGCATGTTTAACCTTGCATGCATTCAAAAAGGTTGATTTATGGTCCCACAAACAACAAGCTTGTGCTCACGTGAATATAGATAGCATATACATACATGTGAAGCTAAATGGCCATTATGGGGTATATTCCCACTAGATCATCTTGTAGCCAAAAATAGTTTCACACATGAGCATATATTAACTAAAACCATATGGAAGCCTAAGAAAAGGATTCTACTCACATAGCATGCAAGGTGGCCATGTGGCTCTCCACATATCAATATTGTGAGAACAACATGATGCATATATGGGAGCATGTGGAATTGTAAGTGGATCCATCCCAACCCACATGAGCTAGAGGTAAAACCAAATAAAGTGCAAGGCTCACATATAGTTGGATGGTGGAATTATGGGGTGGTGACAAGAAAGGTGGTGGAGTTAATAAAAGATATGCCCCCAACTCAACTTGGGCATCAAGCATTTATCAAGAACCAAATACAATGTATCACAATTAATAGTGCATATGAGATAAGAACCAAATGAAAGAAGGGTTTTATATGATGCTCAAATGCAATGTGGCATGATGACATGAGCATGATATAATTATGATGCAACAATTATATGTAGGAAGTAGCATTTTATTATTAGACCATGTAGCATTACAGATGTTAGACAGATGGGATGCTACAACTCTCCCCCACTAAACAGGAATCTCGCCCCGAGATTCTAGGAAGAAGAAGAAACGAATAGGGTGGGGTACTTGGCACGGAGCTCATCCTCATGTTCCCAAGTGGCTTCATCAACGGAATGGTGCGACCACTACACCTTGCAGAACTTGATAGACTTGCTGCGAGTCTTTCTTTCTGCGACTTCTAGGATTTTTGTGGGGTGTTCTTGATAAGACAGATCTTCTTGGAGATTGATGAGCTCATGTTCCACGGTCCTGCCGGGATCCTTGAAGCATTTCTTGAGTTGAGAGATATGGAAAACATCATGGACCTTGAGTTTTTTAGGGAGCTCAAGAGCATAAGCAACTTCTCCTCTTCTTCCACGAACTTTGAAAGGATCGATGTATCTAGGAGCCAGCTTCCCTTTGATACCAAACCGGTGCGTGCCTCTCATGGGAGTGACACGAAGGTAAACAAGATCACCAGGGACATACTCCATGTCCGTGTGCTTTCTGTCATAGTTGCTCTTCTGGCGACTTTGGGCAACCTTCAGGTTTTCAAGAATGATGTGAACCTTCTCCTCTGCTTGAGTTACAATGTCGGGGCCAAACAATGTTCTTTCACCTGCGCCCGACCAACCAATCGGAGTTCTGCATTTGCGGCCATAGAGAACCTCAAATGGTGCCATCTTTAGACTCTTCTGGAAGCTGTTGTTGTAAGAGAATTCAGCATAAGGAAGGCATTCTTCCCACTTCATGCCGAAAGAGATGACGCAAGCATGGAGCATATCTTCCAGAATCTGATTGATCCTTTCAACTTGTCCTTGCGACTGAGGGTGGTAAGCTGTGCTGAAGTTCAACTTTGTTCCCAAAGCATTTTGGAAACTTCCCTAGAACTTGGAAGTGAAGATGCTTCCACAGTCTGAGCTGATCTCAAGAGGAACCCCATACAGAGAGACAATTCTGTTGATATAAAGCTCAGCCAACTGAATTGCAGAAATTGTTTCCTTGACGGGGAAGAAGTGAGCCACTATAGAAAGCCTATCGATGACAACAAAGATTGCATTGTTGCCCTTCTGTGACCTTGGAAAACTAGTCATGAAGTCCATCTCGACTTTCTCCCTTTTCCATTCCGGAGGCTTCAATGGTTGTAGAAGACCGGAAGGTTTCTGATGGACAGCTTTAACATTGCAGCAGACATCACACTCCGAGACATACTTGGCACAATAGCGTTTCAACCCAGGCCACCAATACTATGTTTTCAAGTCCATGTACATCTTAGTGCTGCCAGGGTGGATAGAAAGAACAGAATCATGAGCTTCTTTAAGAACTTGCTCTCTCAAACCCGGATACTTCGGAACGAACATCCGGTGCTCAAAGAATAGAGTGCCTTGGTCGTCAACGTGGAAGGACTCATACTTCGGCAGCTGAATGTTGGAGATGATCCTTTTGGTGTAAGGGTCACCAAGTTGAATGGAGTGAACTTTTTCTTCCAAGAGAGGGGTTGCCAGAAGATTCAGAAGATACCCTTGATCCACAATTTCAAGGTTGAGCTGGCGAAATTCCTCGCACAAGAGAGGCTGTTGTTCTTCCACCATGAGGTTGTTGACATAAGCTTTTCGGCTGAGAGCATCGGCCATGACATTAGCTTTGCCAGGAGTGTAGTTGATGGTCAAATCGAAATCATTAATTGCTTCAATCCACCTCCTCTGACGAAGGTTGAGATCAGGTTGTGTGAAGATATACTTCAGACTCTTGTGATCAGAAAAGATCTCACAACGGTTGCCAAGCAAGTAGTGCCTCCATACTTTCAAAGCAAAGACAACTGCTGCGAGTTTGAGGTCATGTGTTGGATAGTTGAGCTCATGAATTTTCAACTGACGAGAGGCATATGCAACCACTTGTTTTTCTTGCATAAGGACCGCACCCAATCCTTGCAAGGAGGCGTCACAGAATATCTGAAAAGGCTTTGATGTATCTGGAGGAATCAAGACTGGAGTGGAAGTGAGCTTCTCTTTGAGGGTTTCAAAGCTTGCTTGACATACAGGAGACCAAAGGTATTTCTTGCCTTTCTTGAGGAGATCGGTAAGAGGCTTCGCAATCTTTGAGAAGTTCTGAACAAAGCGACGGCAGTAACTAGCCAATCCAAGAAAACTTTGGACTTCTTTGACATTTTTGGGTGGGAGCCACTCAACAATTGTCCAAACAGTTTCTGGGTTAACGGCAATGCCCTTGGCAGAGATGACGTGACCAAGATAGGTGACTTCGGGAAGCCAAAATTCACACTTGGAGAACTTTGCATATAGGCGGTTCTCACGAAGCTTGTTTAGGACACACCGAAGGTGTTCTTCATGTTCTACCTTTGACTTAGAATAGACTAGAATGTCATCCAGATAGACCACGACGAACTTATCAAGATACTCCATGAAAACCGAGTTCATAAGCCTTAAGAAGGTGGCAGGTGCATTGGTGAGACCGAAAGACATGACTGTGTACTCATACAGGCCATAGCGGGTGGTGAAAGCTGTTTTGGGAACATCTTCCTTGTGAATCTTGATTTGATGATATCCACTTCTCAAGTCAAGCTTAGAGAATACCACAGCTCTAGCTAGCTGATCGAAAAGATCATTAATCCGCGGAAGGGGATATTTATTCTTGATGGTTTTTGCATTGAGAGCCCGATAGTCAACACAAAGTCTATCAGTCCGGTCTCGCTTTTTCACAAAGATTGTTGGGCTGCCCCAAGAGGAAGTGCTATGTTGAATGAAACCCAACTTCTCTTGTTCATCAAGCTGACGTTTGAGTTCAGCCAACTCAGCAGGACCCATTTTATAAGGCCGCTTGGAGATAGGAGTGGTACCAGGTTCAAGTTCACTCACAAACTCGACCTCTCGGTCAGGAGGCATACCTAGTAACTCTTCAGGAACAACATCTGGGAACTCACAGACTACCGGAACACTCTGAATAGCCTCCATAGCATGATCATTTAGAGCCGCCAATGAGAAAAGCTGAATTGCAGGAGTTAGACTTGGAGAATAGACTATATGGCCTTCAGGAATTTTCAGAGAGACCGAGCGTTCAGCACAATCAATCACAGTTGCATTTTTTGTTAACCAATCCATGCCCAAGATAACATCAATGTCAGAATTGCCCAGAATAATTAAGGAAGCCGGGAACAAAGAGCCACCAATCTCAATTTGATTGCCATGGCTGATTTTAGAAGCCCTCATGTTTGATCCAGGAGATTGCACCATGAGGCAAGTTGGTAAAGCATCAGAAGGTAACCCATTACTCTCCGCAAAATTGTATGACACGAATGAATGTGATGCACCAGAATCAAATAAAACTCGTGCATGAACTGAGTTAACAGGAAGCATGCCCATCACAACTCCAGGTGCATGCTCGGCTTGAGTGACGTTGACACAGTTGGCACGAGCAACAGTGGACCCGGGCTTGGTGTTGATGTTGAGAGCCCGAGGTGGAGGTGCACGAACCATAGAAGAACTTGTTGCAGGTCTTGGAGGTGGTGGAGGAAGAGCTTTGTTGTTCATGGGACAACTCCAGTGTTGATGCCCAGTGTTCCCACAAGTGTAACAAGCACCAGGTGGACGTGGAGCAGCATAGACAGGGACTCCGCCAGGCGCTCTAGGGTAGTTGTGGTTGTAGCCCCTAGGAGCAGCGGTGAAGGAGTTTGGTGGCCTTGCTACGTAGCTTGGAGTTCTTGGTGGAGCCGGGAGCGACGGTGCGGTATTAGGAACCCACACGCGGCGCTTAGAAGGAGTTGTCATAGCTGAGGAGCTTGCTGCGTCACGGATGTGTTTCTTGGACTCCTCGAACACTTGCCTACTGGCTTCTTCCTGTAGAGCTGTATGTTGGAGTTCCAGAAAAGACCCCGGCCTTGCATGAGTGATTGCATATTTGATAGATGCATTGAGCCCTTGCCTGAACCTTTTTTGCTTCTTCTTGTCATCAGAAATCTCATCGCCACCATACCGAGAAAGATTCATGAAGTTTCTGATATAGGTGTTGACATTGTCATTTCCCTGCTTGAGGTTGAGAAACACTTCCTTCATCCTTTCCATGACAATTTCTGACAGATATTGCTCTTTGAAAGCCCTAGTGAACTGCTCCCAAGTAGGCTAAAAACCAGAGTGGTTTGCCTTCAGGTAATTCTCCCACCATAGAGTTGCGTCTCCCTTTAGAAGGTGAGTGGCACATTTTACCCATTCTTGCAAAGGAACATCATCAGTCATCAGCAACCTTGACATCTCACGCAGCCAATCATCAGCATCTAGTGGCTGACCAGACACCTCAAAGTGGCGCGGGTTAAACTTCAGAAAGCTCTTGATGTCTCCTCGCTTGGGAGGTGGAGGTAGTGGAACAAACTCATTCCTCCTGACACTTTCTTCAAAGCATTGCTGGTTCTGTTGCATTGTTCCCAAGGCATTTGCAATACTTGCCAACGCAACCCCCAGTTCAGGTGGTATGTCCTCCTCAGTGTGGCGTGGTGGCGCCATCCTGTGATTGATATAAAACTCAAGTCAGTACTATAATGGAGAATAATAATAATCCACAATAGTACCAAAATGGAATTAACCAAGATTAATGGATACGATTTACTGAGGTGATATTAAAATATCAACAAAGTCCAAAGCACCTAGAAGATAGTAATCATATCACACACGACTAAACAAGGAGTGTGGTACACAAAGCTATCAAAGAAAAAAATTCCGCAATTTCGGCATTAAAATACCACTATATGCGCAAAACCACTTAACGAATCAAGATTAGTAACTCTACCAATTCAATATACAAGAGCGAATGACAAAAGTAGTGGTATGGTCGCGACTCCATCCCGCACTCAAATCATTACTCCGCACATGAATAAGTAAAACACATATCCCAACCCCCTTCCTTCTTAAGATGAACCTAAAGATTAGCAACTATGGAAAACAAACACCCCAAACAAGATAGCGTCGAATAACAAAGAGTAAGACAGATCGCGTCGATTTAGAACGAATCAGATAGATCGCGTCGGTTTACAAAAGCCTGTCGGTATGGAATGTACCAACAGTTGATAACCAAAAGGCAGATAGCGATAACAACTTGGATGCAACATATAGACAAGGAATTACACACACACACACACACAGAGACACGGACTCACACAACCTATGGTACTACGAAACCCAGAACACGTGAATCCTAGTTTGAATTTTTAGAAGAGGATTTAAAACGTTACACTTCCTTACCAGAAAAAGGGTGGGTGGGTGGGTAAGAAGAAAAGTGGAAGCAGTCCTACTCTCACGTTCTGTTTTTCCCTAGTATACATAGCTACCAAAATATTTGCTAGACTGAAAACGACCATTTGGTTGAGACCCTGAAGGGCGGGATGGCTCTGATACCAATTGTAACAACCTCGGACCCTACGCTCTAAGTTCAAGCCTGGATGAGCCAAAAGTGGTTAAGGGTTTTACAGCGGAGGCCCAGGGCCACCCACGTGTAGGCCCGTCGGCCGCCCTAACCACTTCCAAGAACATCGGGACAAGAGCGAGCGGCGTAGGCAACAGGCGAAGAGATCAAATACATACACAAGTGAGTATGTATGCAAGCTACCTTACAACAGTTCTCAGAGCCATACCATCTAAAAGAAATAGAAATATTGCAACGCCATACGGCAAGATCCAAATATCCTAGATAGAGATAATAGTGTAGGATAGCTCCACATATATCCATCAACAGAGTATCAAGCGGAAGCGAGAAACAAGATCCGAGTACGGATAAGAACCAAATCGGCATAAGATGCCACATAAATAAGCACATCCCACCCACAGATCTCTCGGATCCCCATCCACGGAATCTCTACACCGAGTGATCGTTGCCAACATCATCTGTCTCCTCCACCCAGTATCCATCTTGCGAATACACCTGTTCATCTGAATCAAACAATTTATCGTGTGAGACCCTAGGGGTACTCAGCAAGTCTTTATGCCTCTAAAGGGGACATATACCTGGGGTGACGCAATTGCAGCAAAAGATAATAACTAACAAGTCTATAGATACTCGCTAACCATCCGCCTAACCAATGATAGGCGGATGTCCGTTAATTAGAAACAACAGTTATAACAGTATAAAGGAGCAGATCCATCCTCCTTCTCGCTTACCAACGAGAAAGCGGTCGAACAACCCATCCGTTGGCACTTTTATTAACCATTCCATGAGTATTGCACTAATTACTAGTCAAATGTTTAGTCAAATTAAAAGCGGTACTTTAGTTATGCTTGTCTATGATCGAGAAACTGTGCTCCAAGTCGTCCATAACCGCGGACACGGCTTTCAAAAAGATTTACCCTATAGGGGCGCACAAATAGCAACACACACTCGATCAACCTCGGAAAAACCAACTCAAAATCCAATGAGGCCTTCACGACAAAGCGATCACAGGATTCATTAAATATTTCAGGAGGCCACCCCACTAAGCTACCCACAACGAAGTTGGCCGGCTATGGAACGGACCCAGGGTTTGTGACGACGGCTGTAAACGACTAGGAACCCGAAAGTGTGACTGGTCTTGTCGATACCGCGAAAACGTGGCATGATCCAAAATAGTACGGGTGCTCCACGCACAATCTTAAACAAAGCGGTAAAGCATGGCATAAGTACAGGATAGTAAATAAAACCCTGAACTAGTTTGTGGCCCCATGAAATAGAAATGAATCAAGCTCTGGCTCAGGGGGGTCCATAAGGCCTCCCGGATGTGGATAGTGCGAATAGTCAAGAAACAGGAATCAAGTACTCGGGGTCCTACGGGACACAAGTGAGCAAGAAAAACCAAATAACAGATATTGCCCACCGGTGCCTCTTTCATTTGTTATCCCATACTACTCAGGTTAAGTTGTTTAGGTACCTTGTTATCCATCAGACTCTCACATACCCTACACATGTTGTTCTACGACTTGCATGGCTCAAACAACTCTTGTAGTAATGGATCATGGGATGGAGGAAGAAGCTCGGTGGGGTTTAAAGTAAAGGTTATGCAGTACTTGGGATTCAATTTAATGCATTCGCGACTCAATGATGCAAGAATAAGATAGAGGCATAGGTACTATATATATGCAAGCATGTGGTAGTGCTTGCCTGGCAGCTCGGTTGAAGCGAGAGGTGGATCTGGGTTGTACTCCTGGGATTCCTCATAATTCCCCTGCTCGGCGTCTATTCAAAAGAACCAAACAAACAAGGGCCAACATAAATAAAGTGCACAAGCATATGAATAAAATGCGACAAGCAACAAGCATGTCATGATGAATGATGCACAATTTACATGGCAATAATATAGCATGGCAAGGGTGAGGTGTGGGGACAAGAATAAATCACCTTATTAAGTTTTTAGTCAAATTTTATTACCATAAACAGTTATGATTATCCAATATTTATATGATGCATGCTTCAATTCATATCATGGAATGCATAATCAGAACGGGCTTGTCGCGCTGATCGATTTAGACATCTTATTTGTCAAATTTGGAGTTATAGAATTAAAGTTATTAATTAATTGAGAAAAGGCATTTTTATTGCAATTAGACAATTTCGAAAAATTAAATTAGTCAAACATTGTTTTGGATGGCATATTTGAATTCCTCACATTTTTCTGATTCAAAAACATATATTATTTGTGTTATTTGGATTTATCAATAAAAAGTTATTAGATCTTGGATATTAAAACATATTAAACAAATTTGGAATTATATTTTGTTAACAGAAAAGTTCACAGACATTTATACCGAGGAAAACCTAGATACACCCACTGACATGTGGGACAGGGAGAAGCTGACTGGAAAGCACTGGTGATGTGGCAGAGACAAGGCTGACTGGTGGGGCCGTGGTGTCAGCGTGTGAGAAAAAGAAAGAGGCGACCTAGGGTTCGAACCCGCGACCTTTCCTCTGGGAGGAGAACATCACGGGGTGCTACCACTGGGCCGTTCATCGGTTGGTGTCCAAAGTGGATGATCGCACAACAAGAAGCGAACTCTGCCGCTACTAACTGACGAACAAAAGGTGGTCCGTAGAGGACGATCTGTCTGACGGATCCGAACCGCGACGGTGACTTGTGTCGACGCTGGCGGCGGTGGTGGTGAACCGGAACAGGCGTGGGTGGGCTCGCTGGAAAGAGGATGGACAGGGCTACGCCGGGGTGTCAAAAACTCGGGCTAGGACTGACTGTACTCGAGGCACGCCTGCGGCGAAGGTTTGTCCAGAACCGCAGCGATGAACTGTTAGCAGAGGACTCCACGGTGATGTCGGCGGCGCACAGGGTGTTCGAGGACCCACAGCAGCGATGCAAAGCGAGAGAGAGGGAGAGGCCATGTCAAGAGGGTTGAGGACCTCACTAGCGACCGATAGGTGCAGAAAGACGGCTCGAGGTGGACCGGACCAGCCGCGGAGCTCCATGGCAGTCAACTCGGTCTAGCCTCGGGCACGGTGGTGCTGGCGTTACTCCGGCGATCTCCGGTCGCTGCTCCGTCTACAAGGTGTCGAAGAGGAAGCAGATGGGCGTCTGGTTCACTTCGCGCGGCCTTGACGTCCACCAGAGCTCGACGAACTCGAGGGAGGTATGGGCTAGCTAGGGTTGTGGGCTCTATGGCCACAGCTTGAAGGAGGGAAGAAGAGGTGGCATGAGCGTCCCCCAGATCTCGATCTGGTGCTCTCTGGGGGTGGGGTGGGGTAGGGATAGCTGGGCTGGTAGGGTTTGCTTTTGTGGCCAGAGAGAAGGAAGGACGGACACGGGCTCGGCGTGGTGCACGTGCTTCCGAGGAAGAGAAACAAGAGGGGGGATGTGCGCGTAGCTGCTGGGGAGAGGGTGCGGCTGCACCAGGTTTTGTGAGGGGGCGCCGGGCTGGCTGCGGCTGTGCACCGGACACCGGCTGGGTGAGAGAGAGGCAACAGGCGCGCGGCTAGCGATGGGCAAGCTGCTGCTACTGTTGTCAGCTCCACATGGGACAAGACAAAACGTCAGGCTGGGAAGGGCTAGGTTAGCAGATGGAAAAGAGGAAAAACAGAAGAAAAACATAAGATTCAAAAAGTTTGTTTCAAACCAAAATATTTGATCAGCTTCCAATAAATAAACAAAAAGGAACACAAACCAAAGTAGAAAGGAGGTGAGTAGAAAGATTGCACTAAAAATGCCAAATTATATGAATTTAATTCATACAAGCTTCCTCTCAAAAATACCAAAGATAAACAAATAAATGGGGATAGGAGTGACTCTGCATGGGCCATGCATGTGGTATATATGTGCCACCACTAGTAGTGAAAATACTAGAATTCCAAATGGGCATGTTTAACCTTGCATGCATTCAAAAAGGTTGATTTATGGCCCCACAAACAACAAGCTTGTGCTCACGTGAATATAGATAGCATATACATACATGTGAAGCTAAATGGCCATTATGGGGTATATTCTCACTAGATCATCTTGTAGCCAAAAATAGTTTCACACATGAGCATATATTAACTAAAACCATATGGAAGCCTAAGAAAAGGATTCTACTCACATAGCATGCAAGGTGGCCATGTGGCTCTCCACATATCAATATTGTGAGAACAACATGATGCATATATGGGAGCATGTGGAATTGTAAGTGGATCCATCCCAACCCACATGAGCTAGAGGTAAAACCAAATAAAGTGCAAGGCTCACATATAGTTGGATGGTGGAATTATGGGGTGGTGACAAGAAAGGTGGTGGAGTTAATAAAAGATATGCCCCCAACTCAACTTGGGCATCAAGCATTTATCAAGAACCAAATACAATGTATCACAATTAATAGTGCATATGAGATAAGAACCAAATGAAAGAAGGGTTTTATATGATGCTCAAATGCAATGTGGCATGATGACATGAGCATGATATAATTATGATGCAACAATTATATGTAGAAAGTAGCATTTTATTATTAGACCATGTAGCATTATAGATGTTAGACAAATGGGATGCTACAAATACTCAATCTCGTGTTTAAGCAAACACAAGGAACTAGCTGCTTTGAGCTCAGGAAGAAAACTTGCTGGAACTTTTTTAGGTAAAGTGTAATCAGCAGTTCTAGTGAACAAATCTTTGCAAATTGATTCATGCTCTTCTATTCTTCAATCATCTGTCACTGCTACCTCACCTAACTGCTCCAGTCCCCTAGCAGCATCTGCCATTCTAGCAGCCTTCCTCTCCTCCTTCTCTTGCTTGCTTCTCCTTGTGTAAACCTTGGTCGCCATAGATAGGAACGCAATGTCGACTGCAGACTCTACTATAATTTATGGATAGATGGGTGCACATGTGGACAAGAACATACACACACAAGGAGCACAATAGCATAGTGCAAAGATGCCCACTACACTATTGGATAAGAGCACAAACACATGTAGCACAATGTAAAGGATATGCAACCAAAATGACAATTTCCTTTATTTAATTTTTGACTGCTGCTCCACTTCAGGCATCTATCACTTCAGCTATCTATCACCGCTGCTCCATTTCAGGCATCTATCAGACATTAAAAACATGAGAAAAATGGGCATCTATCACTTCGGGCACCTACCTTGCATATGCGAGACGCACATATCAATTTGCGTCTTGTATATATACACGAGATGCATATCATATGTGAGGTATACGCGCCGCATATAGGATGCGTCTCACATAATTATTATGTGCAACGTGACGTTCGAGACACACTAGAAATGTGTCTCGAATAGCAAAACCCGTGCGTCTTGAGTAGACTTTTTTCTAGTAGTGTGGGCATGGCGCTCATGATCGTGTTTGCCTTCAATTTCTCCTCACAGTCCAACGCCCTCGTTGTATCAAGCCCTCCAGGGTATGCATGCGACACCGTGATTTCCCAAGGGTTGATATGTCTGTACTTGGATATATAGACACCGTTGCGATTGTTTCTACACGTCTTTATTTTCTTTTTTCTTATTATTTTATTTTTTAGATGTGTCCATCCTTAACGTTACATTGTTAATTTCATCTTTGTATATATTAATATTAGTACATATTTTTTTATCGAGAAAAGGGTAGTTAAGTGCTAAAAGTACTTCCACTAAGCCATGTTCTCGGTAAGTTGCTGAATGGCAGTAGCACGTGATGCCATGCTGTGACCACTAGTACTGGCAACCATTTAATGTTTTGGGGATATTTAACTAACATGAGCTTTGTGGGTAGGGGGGACGACACCCAGGTCCCTCTAGGATGCGAGCGGATATTTCTTTTTGCCTAGGATAGCAATGTTCCTGATTTCAAACGTGTGGCGACTGGTGAGCCATCTTGATCAGGGAGATGGTACCCAGAGATGATACACTACACTAGTAGCTACACGTACACACTTATTACATGGATGGAACGTACTATACTACAGTACTTAAACCTAATCGTGGCCAGGCCAGCAGTGCAGTGAGCTCAAGCAGAGGCCGCGAACCCCTCCTCGTCACTCTGCCCGTTGGTCGCGAAGCAGCTGTTTCGGCGGATCTCGCCCACGTCTCCTCCGGTGGGCTGGAACTGGCTCAGCTTCACCAGCGAGTCCCGGAACTGGCTGTAGAACCACCATTTGTTCTCGGCGAGGCCCTTGACCCCCCACTCGGTGCGCGAATCGCTGACGAGCACCAGGTCGGAGGTGAACACCCCCTTCCCCTCCAGCAGGTTGCTGAAGTACCTGTTGTCGAACACGATCGGGGTGCTGACGTCGAGGTCCTGCAGGTGGTTCGGGTCGCTGGAGCAGCTGTCGCGGAGCTGCTCGACGAACGCCGCGTCTCCCCGCGGAGAGGTGAAACGGTCGGAGAAGGAGCTGCAGCGCGCCTTCCCGACGGTGTGCGCGCCGGAGAGCGCGACGAGGTCGATGGGCTCCAGGTTGCGGCTCTTGAAGGAGTCGATGAGCGTGTTGGCGTCGGCGCTGGGCTGCGGGAGTGCGAACACGGCGCTGCTGTTAGCCGGCGCCTTGCTGTCGAACCGGCCGAGCGGCATCTCGTAGAAGTAGAACACTTCGCTTTCCCCTGCCTGCATAGTTTCATTTCGCCAGTGAGGTCCTATCCGAGTGCTAGCTAGGAGTACAATAGCTAGCAGCGACGAGACGCGTACGTACCACGAAGACGGCGTCGCGGGTGGCGAGGGCGATGATGTCGGCGCAGGACACGGTGGCGCCACAGGCGGCGTGCACCTTGACGCGGATGTCCTCGATGAGCTGCAACGCCCGCGGCTGCAGCGTCAGGTTCGGCACCAGATCCAGCTCGCTGTTGGTTCCCTTGAGAAGGAGGGACGCGTCGCAGCCCTGAGGGAAGCAGTCGTGGAAGAAGATGCGGAGGAGGCCGGCGGCGAGGGCGATCTCGCCCAGGACCGCGCTCTCCACGATGGGCCACACGATGTCCTGTAGGTTCGGGCACGAGTTCGCGTGGAAGTCGTAGGAGAGGCCGCTAGCGAGGCGACTGTCGTCGACTGGCAAGGAGGTAAACGGCCGCGGCCTCGACAGGGCTGGGCACAGCACGGCGGCAAGGAGGCACATGGCCAAGATTGCCCTGCAGCTCGACGCCATGGATCCTAGCTTTGCTAGCTACTACCTGCAGTGTCGGTCAGCGAGCGAGCGGGCGAGCGTGCCTTCCTCTTTTCAACAAGATGCTGCTCATATATGCAAGAAAATGCAACTCTGTAGCTGATGCCGGTGTGATTGGTTAGTGTAAATGGGCACAAAAATCCATATCGGATCGAGTGACAGGCAAAGCCTAGTTGATCACGTGACTCCACGACCGTGCAGCTAGTAGGATCTGAACAATTGTCAGATTCCATTACTCAACACGAGGGCTTGTCGACAACTTTTGTGCGTGGTAATTTTTGCCAAAGTTGACTCGGAGGGTAGCATTAACTTGCTGCGATCTTACATCGATTTCAGCAAAATTGATCTCGGATAGAATTGCAACATTGAACCGAAAGCTGTGCATTACACTCAGTCTTAGCTCATGTGTAATCCAAGTTTGTGCTTGTAATGACGCAGATTTGTAATTTTTACTATTATTTTTAGGACTTTATACTGCCGTTGATATATATTTTTATTTTAAAAAAAACACAGTACAATCGTAGACACTCACAACACGTACATGCATCCACCTCTATGAACGCACACACACATCCTACCTAATGAGCACCTCCGAGAGCATGAGCCGGCGGATCGGGTTTTGAGATTGACGAAATCACCACGGACGCCTCGCTGTCAACGAAAACGTCTTCTCCCACTAAAAGAATATTCCGCCTTTTATGCAATACATAGTGTCAAATCTAGGGTTTTGAACTCTGATAGACTAGACTACAACCATCCTCTAGCCACCCAATTACAGGTTAGTTTGCGCCGTCGATGGTTACTAATACTACATCGGTTCAATTTGTATAACCTGCCTATCTATTAGAAAAAACTGGAGGTGGAGATTGATCAGTTTAGAATCAAGATGTACCAACGTTCGAGGTTTATCAGCCAGTATAAGTCACATGTACGACATAGACGTGTACCAACGAGGAGAAGCACACGGACACGGCCAAGGCAAATCCCTTCCGTGGGGCGACGGATCGCACGCGTCGGCCGGCTGTCCGACGGCACGGCCACCTCATCTTCTGATTGAGCGCATGCGCTTTTCTTCCACTCGTTTTCTACCTGGTCCCTTATGAACAAAAAAATCGCTTAGGGCTTTTGTGGTAGGCCACGTTGCCTCCACCTCATATATATACTATGGCAGGGATTACATATACATCACTGGTGAAAAAATAGCCTCTAGTCCGGTTAATAAGGGTCATTGGTCCCGGTTCCGTGACTAATGCTAGTCCCGGTTCGCGCACGAACCGGGACCAATAGTCTCCACGTGGGCGAGCGAGCTACGAGGGGTGGATCATTGGTCCCGGTTCGTGGGAAAAACCGGGACCAATGGGTCCCCACGTGGCAGCGCCAGAGACAGGCGGGGGTGGATCATTGGTCCCGATTCTTGGCACGAACCGGGATCGTTGGTCTCTGTGCCGCGGCAGGGTTTTGTGTCGCGGCTAGGTTTTGTGCCGCGGCTGGGTTTTGTGCTGCGGCAGGATTTTCGGCTATTTTTCTGCCGCGGCAGGGTTTTCTGCCGCGGCAGGATCTCGGGCTATTTTTCTGTCACGACAGGATTTTTTTATAAATTTAATGGTTCTACATATATACAGCAATAATGAAACCATGATATATATATTACACATCATGCATGATCACAAATATATACACCGTCTCATTCGTCTTCTCGGTCGAAACATATTATAATTACAAACGATACTCTCACATGAATTTGATCTAATTTACACTTCTTTTATACACTTCATCCTTCCAAATGAAGTGGATAATAGTATTCTCTTTCGGATCTATGACTTGTTGTAACAAGAATCCGGCAATTTCCTCTTGAATTGCTTGCACGCGTTCTTGTGATAGACGACCGTCCCGCATCCGTTCGATCTAATATAAAGAAGGGGATCAATATATATGAATGAAAGTAAACACAATTGGTGGTAATAAAATAAAGTTGTGATTATTGTTTATCGTACTTCAATTTTTTTGATGTTCCGGTCTGCCCCCTTTTCTTTGGTCGTCTGGTGAATGAACTCGCAGACATAGTATCCACATAAGTTATTCCCGGCTTCCTGCCTCAAGCACTTTACGAGAACGGAGTTCAATCAAAATAATAATCAAGCATGATAATGGTGGTATTGAAACTAGAATCAAAGATGCGTGGATCTAGCAAGTAGTACTTACAGTCAATGGTTGAAATGTAAGCTCTGGCTTCCAAACACCCTGAGTTTTGGCGGTGAACCGTTTCCAAGCCCTCTGGAGGCATTCCTGCATGTCCGCCCACTTTTCTAATGGTGTGCGTTTCGAGTCCAGGACTTTTACTACTCCGGTGTCAACAGAAATGATTAAGAGAATATAGTGGAAGCTTGACACACTAACAAAATATAACACGAGTCAATTATGCGCTTAACATCGAGTAATCGAAAATAGAATGTGTACAAGACAGTAACACTCACGCAGCGTTGTAACGAAATAGTATTTCCCTTCTGTTGCTGAAATACTTCAACGCTTGGAACAAGTTATCCTCTGTCTCTTTGGGATTTGTTTTTAGAGTAACTTCATGAACGAAATTACAGTCAACAAACCCAAGGTCATAGATTTGTCCTTTGTTGCATTCTTGAATCTTCATTCTGCATATATAATTAGTATAGTGATTAGTAAGATTATACAAGCAACGAATGAGATGAGCTAGAAAGACTTAATTACAGAAATTAATAATACTTACAAACAATAGGCACTGACGATAGCTTTGTCGAGGGCGTCTTGTTGGTAAAACTCCAATAATTCTGGAAATTCAATCAGTATGAAGCCATCTCCATGACCGTAATGGTGGTGTTTATATGCAGCATAGATCCAATTTTTGGAATCAACACAGGCTTGGATGTACTATTTATGCAATCTTCGCATTTTTGTTGGTAGATCTTTGACTAACTCAGGTTTGACGAGAGGAGCCCCGTACTAGTACACGTATGTTGTTTCTTGGTACCCCCTCGAACTCATGCATACGGCTCATGTACTCAGTAATAGACAGTCCATATAATTGGGCTTTTTCTCCGTACAGTCGAACAAACTCCGGATCAATGTTCGGATCATGTCGCTCCTGGATCATCCACTCATTGGTATCGTACACTTTGAGCGGTTCGATCGATTGATTTTTCTGTTGTCCGAGCTGGGCAACTTCTTTCCTGACTCTCCGCTCTTTTGCCTCAGCCGACTTGGTAATAGAGCGATTATAGTTTGATGTGAGCGCTATGGGATGGTGAAGCTGAATCTTAAGCGCGGCTGCTTTGGCTTTATCTTCTGCGGTGACCGGGAAAAATGCCTCTATCAGCTTTTTCTTGTTAGTCATGTCAATCTTCCACTTTTCATAATGGGCAGCTGCGGCCGCATCAGTTTCCTCATATGTCTTCTCGCAAGGTAGCTTCTTCATATTCTGATGAGGTACTCTTGGGAGGGGCGATTGCTTACGTTTCGATGATCGGAACGTGCTCTTGCTGCTGCTGGTGGTGCTGCCCCCCTTAGTATACTTCCGCTTTTGTCTCTAAGGCTCAGGGGATGGAGACGGCTGACGCGGCGGTGGAGACGGCTGACGCGGCGATGGAGACGGTTGCGCTGAGCGGTGCGGCGGTGAAGGCGACGGTTGCGCTGGAGAATGGTGAGGTGGCGGCGAAGGTGGATTGCTGCTCTGAGGAGTGGGTGGCCTTGGCGGCATATAATTTGGAAGCATGATGCGCTCCTTTAGCCATAGAATAGTCCCCCCTTTAGCTTCTCCTAGTTGAGTCAGCTCCATATCTTGCCCTGCAGGGTGGTCTAGCTTCAGCTCCTCAAAATCTTCCTTCACCTCATCTACCGTGACGACAGCGTACCCTTTTGGAACCGGTCTACAATGCCAAGTTGGGTTAGGCCCAATTGGTACCGCCATGCCGACCGCCGCCGTCACCCTTAAGTTCATAACCTGCACCTTTAGCTCACAAGCTGTTGTCTCCGTGATATCATCCACTGGGTAGCGTTTAGGAGGAGATGTCGTTGGTGCATCATCATCAACATCATGGAGCTGCGTGGAAGCGCGCTGCTTTTCTTATTCGATGGGGCGCCGGTACCCTCGAATGCAGCTTCTACCACGTGTCGCTGAGATTGGCCGCTAGTACCTTGCTGGCTAAGTATGTCGAGTTGATCCTGGTGCCGCTTTAATGCTTCTTCTACATTACGCAGCCGGTCTGCAGTGGCCGCTTTCTCAGCTGCCTCCCTTTCCTTTCTCCTCTTATGGCTTTTATCGGGATATCTCTTCATTTCCAGGGGGAAGGCAACCTTCCACGGCTTGGAGCCTGGTGTGCCTCGTGCTCGTCCGTCGTGTTCAGGATTTTTAAGGGACCGTGTGAGCTCGTCGTTCTCTCTATCGGGAACGAACCGTCCCGCTGCAACATCATCTACTGCATTTCTAATATCGTTGATGGGCAGTAGGGGATCATCTTTGTGTTTCTGATTATATATTGCCCTACCTTCTTTGTCCAACGTGCCCCCATGGCCGTAAAACCAGTTTCTCGCCCGTGGTGTCCATGTTGTGGGCTCTGGTCTGATCCCGGCAGTTGTGTAATTGACCTCAAGTGCATCCCACTTAGGCATGCAACCGGCGTAGCCAGCAGGCCCCATGTTATGATGGTACAGTTTCTTAGCAGCGTTCTCCGTATTTATCCTAGACCTTTCCTTAGCTTTCTCCGATGTCTTGTACTTCACAAAATCCTCTCACTGGTGTCTTAACTTAGCATAGCCGGCTTCATCGAAATTCGGAGTCTTCTCTACCTTGAAAAAGTTATGGTACAGTTTCTTCTTCCAGTTCTTGAATGCATCGGCCATCTTGCTGAGAGCAAACTTCTTGACTCTTTGCACAAGCTCCCTTCTTGCTCTCTCCTCCTCATCTGGAGTCACATCTATTTCCGGCGGAAGGAAATTAGTCATGAGCTTGTCAAAAAGCTTATCTTTGGCGTTGTCGCCGACATACAGGACTCCACCGCCGATTGGCCGATTCCATTCTTGAACGGTGATCGGGATGTAGTCCCTCACAAGAACTCCGCATTGCTTGACAAATTTTCTTGCGATATCGACGGGAGCTTGCGGTTCGCCATCTACACCGACCACATCGATCCTATACCTCACAGTGTCATCCAACTTTTTTGTTGGGCCTCGTTTCGTTCTTACGGAAGAAGTTCTCGATCCGGAGGGCTAAAAGAAGAAAGAGTGTTAATATATGCATGTATATATAGACAGCAGCATTTTAATTACAAAAATACATATATACACATCGCTGGTGTTTGCGAGATTTAAGGTTCCACCGGAGCCGTCGCCTTCTTCCTTATCGGCTTCTCCCCTGTCCCAGGCTTCGGCTTCTACCTCACCGGAGCCGTCTCCTCGGTTGAGAGACTCATCTCCCTGACCGGAATCGTTCAGAAACTCACTCGTGACATCGATATCGATATCTTCATTTTTGCAGATCATCCCTTGGAGGATGTTTTCCTGATGTGTTGGATCTATAGTATCTGCAAGTTAAACAATCAACACATGGCATCGATAATAATATGACAATTTAAACATAGTTGAAATTTAACCCTAAGGCATGCTTGGCAATTTAAGTGAGATCCGAAGGGTCCAAACCCTAGTACAGGAGAGACCCCGAAATCACCTACGAGGGGTTGATTTCATTCTCTTATTAAACTTGTAATTAAATTTGTTGAACAATGCATGATTATGAGTCTATTGTGTAGATCTCATTTTTCTGAACATTTTGATATATTATACATATTTTTCTGACTTAGAAATAATTAGTTATTGAATTTATAAGATTAAACTCTTTTCTGAAATTATTTAAACATTTATTAAACTTTTATTGCGTCAGCATAGGTAAAGGCTGACGTCACCTAAGGACGGGAACCTTTTCTCACAGATGCATTGCCTACCCACAGTGACTGACTAGTGGGGCCAGGGCCACGTCGGGCTGCCACGCTGGCAGAGCTTACTCGACGCCCACGTCAGGGCGCCACATGGGCTCGCCGGAGGGCACGTCGGCCGGCGGTGGTTAGCGGCACTAGAGTGCTTGCTGGAACGCGCAGAAGGTCGGGTTCGAATGAGCGCGTCGCGAGGAAGCTAACGGTGGTCGCGTCGCCCCTTATTGGTTATCGAAGCGTCGTCTGCGACGACGGCCGACGGCGGCGGACAGTCGCGCTCGGCGACAGAAGGAAACAGAGCGAGAGAGAGAGAAAGGAGAGGTCCTAGAGGACCAACGGCTCACCACGAAGATGATGGACGGGTCGACGAGGCCGGAGGAGCTCGGAAGAAGAGGCAACCGCGACGGCCGGAGTCAGAGCAGACGGTGACCGTGGCGTCGATTTCCAGCGTGCGCGGTCGATTCCTTAGACGGTCGTGGCGCGTCGGCGGCGGGCGTCGACGGCGTGAAGCGCCCGCTCTGGATTTGGGTAGCCTGCCGGCGTGATTTTGCTCCGCCGCAAATTTTCCTTAGCCGCGCGTCGATGTGCTGTGTGAATTGGGGGAGTTGGGGAGGAGGAAGGTCGGGGCTGTTAACTGTACAGACCATTGGTCCCGGCTCATCCCAATAACCGGGACCAAAGGACCAACGGTCCCGGTTCGTGCCACCAACCGGGACCAAAGGTCTAGGGCACGAGCGTTGCTGTGCTGCCACGTGCACGGCCGCTGGTCCCGGTTAGTCCTACCACCCGGGACCAAAGGATCAACAGTACCGGTTCGTGCCAACAACCGGGACCAAAGGCGTGTTAATGGCAGCGCGCGCATCCAGGATCATCGGTCCCAGTTCGTGGGACGAACCGGGATCGTTGACCCGTTTTTTCAGATTTTGGCAAACCTTTTGGTCTTCCGACTATTTTCAAATTTGTTTCTTATTTAATTAATAAGATGTTTCAATTTAAGATGATTATTTATTTGGAATTTTAAAAAACTTTTAACAAGAAAAGTGCTTCAATTTAAATAACTAATCAAAAACTATTTTCTGTTTTCAAATATTTTTATTTGAACTATACAATTGTACTATTTACAATTAAAATTGCATTAACAAAATATTTATTGCATAATTTGGAATTTTAAAAAACTTTTAACAGGAAAAGTGTTTCAATTTAAATAACTAATCAAAAACCATTTTCTGTTTTCAAATATTTTTATTTGAACTATACAATTATACTATTTACAAATAAAATTGCATTAACAAAATATTTATTGCATAATTTGGAATTTTAAAAAACTTTTCAATATTTGAACTACAAGTACATGATATAATGCTTGTGAATTTTTTAAAAATCATTTATAGGTTCACAACATGCTATTTCATCAGTTTGTGATAATATGTCCATATTGTGCACACATGTGCATCGGGGTGTTCTGTGAAGCAACCACCAAATTAAAGTTTGGCATTGGTACCAAACCATTTTTCAGAAATACTATACCACCTTATATGGACAATTTCTCAACCGGTGTATCTAGAACCTTTCTGTACATCCCTCATGAAAAAGACAAATTCCTGCCGAATCGGCAGGAGGTTGCCAAGATTTGAACTACAAGTACATGATATAATGCTTGTGAATTTTAAAAAAATTCATTTATAGGTTCACAACATGCTATTTCATCAGAGATCCACTTCAAGTTCAGCGAGGCTCAGCCCCGGGCTAAGAAGCTTCATGCCCGCCATTTTGAATATAGTTTGAAACGGGCCTAAGAAATTCAAAAATGATCCAAACAATGTGAAACCTTTGCGTGGTGTCATATTATGTGTCACATTTGCAAGGAAAAAAATTGAACTTGAAAAATTGCAAACATCATAAAAAATCCTTCACAAAATGACCTATCATGTTCGAGGTTTCATGGCATTTAGGTCAAACCACCAATGTTATGGCTAGAATCAGGGCATAGTTTGTGATAATGTGCCCATATTGTGCACACATGTGCATCTTGGGATGGCTTACGATGTTGCAGGACGAAGTTTTCCCTTTCGACACACGAAAAAGCTAATTTCCATTTTTGAGGTGCCGAAATCGGGGTGTTCTGTGAAGCAACCACCAAATTAAAGTTTGGCATTGGTACCAAACCATTTTAAAAAAATACTATACCACCTTATATGGACAATTTCCCAACCGGTGTATCTGGAACCTTTCTGTCCATCCCTCATGAAAAAGACAAATTCCTGCCGAATCGGTAGGAGGTTGCCAAGATTTGAACTACAAGTACATGATATAATGCTTGTGAATTTTTAAAAAAATCATTTATAGGTTCACAACATGCTATTTCATCAGAGATCCACTTCAAGTTCAGCGAGGCTCAGCCCTGGGCTAAGAAGCTTCATGCCCGCCGTTTTGAATATAGTTTGAAACGGGCCTAAGAAATTCAAAAATGATCCAAACAATGTGAAACCTTCGCGTGGTGTCATATTATGTGTCACATTTGCAAGGAAAAATATTGAACTTGAAAAATTGCAAACATCATAAAAAATCCTTCACAAAATGACCTATCATGTTCAAGGTTTCATGGCATTTAGGTCAAACCACCAATGTTATGGCTAGAATCAGGGCATAGTTTGTGATAATGTGCCCATATTGTGCACACATGTGCATCTTGGGTAACCTTTAGTCCCGACTGGTGGGTGCAACCGAGACTAAAGATGCCGGTGGGATAAGGACGCGTGGGTAACCTTTAGTCTCAGCTGGTGGGTGCAACCGAGACTAAAGCTGTCGGTGGGATAAGGACGCGTGGGTAACCTTTAATCCCGGCTGATGGGTGCAACCAAGACTAAAGATGTCGGTGGGATAAGGACACGTGGGTAACCTTTAGTCCCGGCTGGTTGGTGCAACCGAGACTAAAGATGTCGGAGGGATAAGGACATGTGGGTGGACGCACTGCTCGATGAGATAAAGCATGTAGCACACGATCCCTGTCGAAGGAACAAGACAAAGTAGAAGCGGCGCCGTGCCTATAAAAGGACCATCGATACGCCCATGGCAAGCAGCTCAACAAGCCAACATAGGTAGAGAGAGTTTCATCCCCATGGATAGAGGGTTGGGAAATCTCCCGTGGCGGAGCTTCTCGAAGATGTCGTTGGTGCACACGTCCTACGGCATCTTCGGAAGCTCCGCCTCGGAAAAATTTCCCTACAAGCCCGTGAAAGACTCCATCTCCTCTTACATTGTTGGGGAAAGGGTTGAGAAATCTCCCGTGGCGGAGCTTCTCGAAGATGTCGTTGGTGCACACGCCCTACGGCATCTTCGGAAGCTCTGCCTCGGAAAAATTTCCCTGCAAGCCCGTGAAAGACTCCATCTCCTCTAACAGTCTTGGGGAAAGGGTTGAGAAATCTCCCGTGGCGGAGCTTCTCGAAGATGTCGTTGGTGCACATGCCCTACGGCATCTTCGGAAGCTCCGCCTCAGAAAAATTTCCCTGCAAGCCCGTGAAAGACTCCATTACATAAAGTTTCGATACAACACATAAAGTTTCCATACATTACATAAAGTTTGCATACATTACATATATTTACATAGGGTTTAAGGTTTAGGATATGAATCCTTCGTTGCGTATGTCGATCCCTTGCCTATGATCGCTTCTTAGGCCGTAACCATGGAGCATCTTCTTTGCTTAACGGGATACTTGGGTCAGTTTTCACGGTGAAGGGCGGAATTTCATCAAACTTATCATAATCTGCTGACATGTCTGTCTTGTCCTCGACTCTCGCGATGTTTCTTTTCCCTGAAAGAACTATGTGACGCCTGGGCTCATCGTCTGATCTATTCGTTTCCTTATTTTTTCTTTTTTGCGGTCTAGAGGACATGTCCTTCACATAAAAAACCTGAGCCACATCATTGGCTAGGACGAATGGTTCGTCTCTGTAACCAAGATTCTTGAGATCCACTGTTGTCATTCCGTACAGCTGGTCTACCTTTACCCCTTCTCCATTCATGTTGACCCAACTGCACCGAAACAATGGGACCTTAAAAGTAGGTCCATAGTCAAGTTCCCATATCTCCTCTATGTAACCATAGTATGTGTCCTTTTTCCCATTCTCGCATGTTGCATCAAAGCGGACACCACTGTTTTGGTTGGTGCTCTTTTTATCTTGGGCAATCGTGTAAAATGTATTCCCATTTATCTCGTACCCTTGGAAAGTCAATACAATCGCAGATGGTGTCGCGGCCAACAAGTAGAGCTGATCTCCAATAGTTGTGTCATTCATGAGATGTAATTGCAACCAAGTGCCGAAAGTCTCCATGTGATTTTTTTAATCCAGTAGTCATCCTTCCTCGGGAACTTGGAGTGTACAACATTCATGTGTTCCTCGATATACAGAGCCACGAAGGTAGAACTTTGGAGAACTATGTAGTGTGCTTGATTCAAAGAATGTCCGTCCCTAAATATCATTGCTTTCTTTCCTAGCGTGCCTTTTCCACTCAGTCTCCTCTCATACCGTGATTCAGGAACACCAATCGGCTTAAGGTCAGGAAGAAAGTCTACACAGAACCAAATGACCTCCTCTGTTCCATAGCCCTTGGAGATGCTTCCTTCTGGCCTAGCACGGTTACGAACATATTTCTTTAAGACTCCCATGAACCTCTCGAAGGGGAACATATTGTGCAGAAATATAGGACCGAGAATGTAAATCTCATCGACTAGGTGAACTAAGAGACGCGTCATAATATTGAAGAAGGATGGGGGGAACACCAACTCAAAACTGACAAGACATTGGACCACATCCTTCTGTAGCCTTTCCAGACTTTCTCGATCGATTATCTTCTGAGATATTGCATTGAGGAATGCACATAGCTTCACAATGGCTAATCGAACATTTTCCGGTAGAAGCCCTCTCAATGCAACCGGAAGCAACTGTGTCATAATTACGTGGCAATCATGAGACTTCAGGTTCTGAAATTTTTTCTCTGCCATATTTATTTTTCCCTTTATATTTGACGAGAAGCCAGCCGGGACCTTGATACTGTAAAGGACTTCAAAAAATATTTCCTTCTCTGCTTTGGTAAGAGCATAGCTATTTAAGTATTTACGTCCTTTATCAGTATGCTTGTTGTGTGGGTCTTTGATACGTTGCTGGTCCTCCCGTGCTTCTGGTGTATCTTTTGTCTTCCCATACACGCCCAGGAAGTCTAGCAGGTTCACGCAAAGATTCTTCGTCACGTGCATCACGTCGATTAAAGAACGAACCTCTAGGTCTTTCCAATACTCAAGCTCCCAAAATATAGATTTGTTTTTTCACATGGCCGTGTGTCCGGTAATGGGGTGTTTCGGAACAGATTGACCGCCAGACCCTTTCCAAAGATTACTTCTAGGTCCTTCACCATACCAAATACATCAGCACCTTTAGGGAGCTTACGCTTTTTCCGGTAATCTGCCTCACCGTTGAAATTCTTGCCTTTCTTTCTTACTTGATGATTGGTCGGAAGAAATTTACGACACCCCAAGTACACAACCTTCTTACATTTATCCAAATATGTACCTTTAGTATTATCTAAACAGTGCGTGCATGCATTGTATCCCTTGTTTGAATGTCCTGAAATGTTACTAAGAGCAGGCCAATCATTGATGGTTACGAACAACAACGCTCGTAGGTCAAATGTCTCATGTTTGTGCTCATCCCACACCTTTACACCTAGTTCTTCCTACAACTGCAAAAGTTCATCGACTAATGGCCTTAGGTACACATCAATGTCGTTGCCGGGTTGCTTCGGTCCTTGGATGAGCACTGACATCATAATGAACTTCCGCTTCATGCACAACCAAGGAGGAAGGTTGTAGATACATAGAGTCATTGGCCAGGTGCTGTGACTACAGCTCTGCTCCCCAAAAGGATTCATGTCGTCTGTACTTAGACCAAACCATAAGTTCCTCGCGTCACCTGCAAAGTTCGAGTACTTTCTCTCGATGTTTCTCCACTGCGACCCATCGGCAGGGTGTCTCAGTTTCCCGTCTTTCTTACGCTCTTCTTTGTGCCATCGCAACAACCTAGCATGCTCTTTATTTCTGAACAGACGTTTCAACCGTGGTATTATAGGAGCATACCACATAACCTTAGCAGGAACCCTCTTCCTGGAGGGCTCGTCACCGCCCTCAACATCACCAGGGTCATCTTGTCTGATCTTGTAACGACATGCATTGCATACCGGGCATTTATCCATATTCTCGTACTTCTCACCGCGGTACAGGATGCAGTCATTAATGCATGCATGTATCTTCTCCACATCTAATCCTAGAGGGCAGACAATCTTCTTTGCTTCGTGCGTTGTGTCGGGCAGCTCGTTATCCTTTGGAAGCTTCGGCTTCATTATTTTCAGTAACTTCTAAAATCCCTTGTCAGATAAGCCAGTCTCTGCCTTCCATTTCAGCAGTTCAAGTGTGGTACCGAGCTTTGTCCTGCCATCTTCACAATTTGGGTACAACAACTTTTTGTGATCCTTTTGCATGGCCTCCAACTTAAGCTTCTCTCTTTCTGTATCACATTGTTGCTTTGCATCAGAAATGACCTGACCAAGACCATCAGCAGGCTCATCTAATGCCCGTTGTTCTTATTCATTGCCGCCTCCCTCTTCTTCATTGTCTTCCATTGCAGTATCACCGTATTCTTCAGGAGACATAGGATAGCTGTCATCATCCTCCTCTTCTTTATTTTTCTTCCAGCCTAACCCCTCTTTCTTCGTGCATGGCCCAACAATAATATCCGGGCATGAAACCTCTCCGAAGCAGATGGCTTTGAAGGATTCTCGGGGCAGAGTGCTCTGCCACGTTCCGACAGTCGACGTAGGGACAAGGCATAAAATTATCCACTTTGTTTGCCTTAGCCAAATCGATAAATTTATGGAGGCCTGCAATAAAATCGGAATGGCGTCGGTCGCCATACATCCATCGCATCCGTGCATCGATCTGCGTTATAATAATTAACTATTACAATAACATCGTGAATAGTAAAATGACCACCCTACATGGACAAATGCAATATTTTTGTATCAGTTATAGATAACGAAGATAAGGTTGCTAACCTCAGCCGAGGATACCGTGTTATGCGAACTAAAGTGTGGCTCGGACATTTCGTCGAACACCTTGTGTGCAATCAAAGAAAAAAAAAGCTAGCACCCACTCCTCACACACAATCCAGCAAAATTTGGTGGGCAAAGGGCTGGGCTTATATATAGCCAGGGGAGGGTTTTTGGTCCCGGTTATTGCCACGAACTGGGACCAAAGCCCCTCCCGCGCGACACGTGGCCGCCTAGCAGCTCGCACCCCACCCAGGTCATTAGTCCCGGTTAATGGCACGACCCGGGACCAATGACTTCGGTGGAGGGCGCGCTGCTGGACCGCCACGTGTCATGCGGGAGGGGCTTTGGTCCCGGTTCTTGGCAATAACCGGGACCAATGCCTCCGTCGCTTCGTAGTCCCCGTGCATAAATATGAGGTCACAGCGCTCGCTTTCGCCATCGCCTCTGCCTCTCTGCAGTCCCTCTCCACCCCACCACTTTTCCTCTCCACCGCGCCGTCGTTTCACCTCCCCTCCCTCTCCAATCTCCACCGCGCCGTCATGGAGGTGCCCATGCTCAACCACTATGAGGCGGCACAGTTTGCGATCTACGGCATCCTCGCGCCGCCGTGCGTGACCCTTCCCGCCGGATTTCGCATCAGCGAGGGGGTGTGCCGGTGGCTCCGCTCCTCAACCCCTGCGGATACGAGATGGAGTACGTCCCGCCAACTGCCCGCGTGCATTAGGGCGTTGCCCCGGTATGCGGCGGGCAGCGAGTATTGGCCCCGGCTGTTCAAGAAGGAGCAGAAGGCCAAGCTTGGCAACCGTTTTGTGGACGGGCGCCTGGTGCACCCGGATCGCCGCAACCAAGAAGGGCGGGAGTTGTTCTGGTCCGTCCCTGGACGGACCATCTACACCGCCATCGACGCCGCTATACGCGCAGACGAGCTCCGTCTCCCGAACAACGCCGAAATCGTGGAGATTTTGTCCGACGACGATGAGGAAGCCGGCGGCACGGAGGACAACGGCTCGAAGGACAGCGGCAGCGGAAGAGTTGTCGACTAGAAATTTATAAAGTCGCACTTTATTTGTATGGAAAATTTGTGGTCGAATAATAAAATGTCTTAATTTAGACCTTTGTCTCGATTAATTCGTGAAAGATTTGTTCAAAAATAGTGATAAATTCAATTTCTACCTCGAATTAATTTCTGCCTCGAATTAATTTCTGCACCGAATTAATTTACATTAATTCCTGGACTGCTGACCGTCGTGGGTTTTTTGGTCCCAGTTGTTGGCATGAACCGGGACCAATGCCTCGCAGAGAGCCACGTGTGCATCGCGGGGTCATTGGTCCCGGTTCGTGCCATCAACCGGGACCAATGCTTACAGATGAACCGGGACCAACGCCCTGGCAGCATGAACCAGGACCGGTGCCTGGCATTGGTCCCGATTACAGAAACGAACCGGGACCAATGGAATTTGGGCGCTGGACCAAAGGCCTCTTTCTACTAGTGCATGTACGGTTCGGTTACAAATACATGTACGGTCCAGAAACCGATTCTTAACACTCCCCCAACCTAAGCCACTACTACATACAAGGTTTAGATTGGTTCTAAATCGGTCTAACATCTGCCGAGTGGCTGGCTTAGTGAAAACATCAGCTAACTGATCATTAGAAGAGATGAACCTCACCACCAAGGCACCGTCAGCAACTTGCTCTCGTACAAAATGAAAATCGATCTCAATATGCTTTGTTCGAGCGTGAAAAACTGGATTCGTCGTGAGGTAAGTAGCCCCTAGATTATCGCACCATAAAACCGGAGCTTGCTGTTGACACACACACCTAGTTCTGTGAGCAAAGAACTAACCCACATAGCTTCAGCTGCTCCATTTTCTAGTGCCTTATACTCTGCCTCGGTACTAGATCTCGAGACAGTGGGCTGCTTCTTCGAACTCCACGATATAAGATTCGGACCCACAAAGACCGCAAAACCGCTCGTAGAGCGTCTGTCATCAACACATCCAACCCAGTCTGCATCAGTGAATATACTGATATTCCGCTATGGTGACTTATGAATGCGTAGACCAGTGTCCAACGTTCCATTAACATAACGCAGGATGCGTTTGACTGCCTCCCAATGTACCTCAGTGGGTTGAGAGAGGAACTGACACACCTTGTTCACCGCAAAGGAAATATCCGGACGTGTGAGAGTCAAATACTGCAGACTGCCAACAACACTGCGATACTGGAAAGAATCTTCTGTACCTAGGAGTGCACCAGTATCTCGAGCAAGTCGCTCGGTAGTAACCAGTGGAGTGGAAGTGGGGTTGCAATTCTCCATATTTACCCGGTGCAACAAATCAAGCGCATACTTGCGTTGCACAAGTGTCATGCCCCCTGAATTGTACGACGCTTCCAATCCGAGAAAATACTCCAGAGTGCCCAGATCCTTAATAGGAAAAGTGTCTGAGAGAGAGCGAACAAGACCCTCAACTGCTGCAGTAGTGGAGCCGGCAATAACTATGTCATCAACATACACCAACATAAAAACTTGAACACCTGCCTGATTGAAGATAAACAGGGACGTATCGGCCTTGGAAGAAACAAAGCCAAGCTGAAGTAAGCGAGCACTCAAGCGAGCATACCAAGCTCGGGGGGATTGCTTCATCCCATAGATAGCACGCTGTAACTTGCACACATCATATGGATACCAAGCATCCTCAAAATTAGAGGGCTGCTGCATATAGACATCCTCCGACAAAAAACCATGAAGAAAAGCATTGCTCACATCAATCTGGCGTAGGACCCATCCCCGAGAAACTGTAAGTGAAAGGACCAAGCGAATGGTCGCAGGTTTCACAACTGGACTAAACGTGTCACCATAATCAATACCGTGTTGCTGGGTAAAGCCGAGAGCGACAAGACGAGCTTTGTGCTTCTCAATGGAGCCATCGGGACGATGCTTCGTCTTGAATACCCACTTACTGCCAATAATATTGGTGTCGGGCGGTCGAGGAACCAAAGTCCAAGTCTGTGTCTAAGAGAGCGCTGAGAATTCTTCAGACATACCGGCATGCCATTTCGGTTCTCGGAGCACATCCTGATGAGAGATCGGGGCCGCAAAGAAAGCACGTATGCGCGGATCATACCGCACGGTGCCGTCGGTGTAGCTTTTCTCACGACGAGTGTCGTCGCGGAGGCGCGTGACCATGCTGTGACCGGGAGCCGAAGTAGAGATCGAGGACGGCGCGATGACACGCTCAGACGTTGTAGCCGGAGCAGGTGACCCAGCTAGTGGTGATGACGTACAGTCACATGGAGCCAAAGTAGAGCCAGATGACAAGAGAGTTGCGGCCGGCTCGGACGAGGTGCACACTTCTGGCTCGTGCAAGCCACGCGGTGCAGTGCCCATGCTGGGAGCATGCACATGCACGTCAGGAACATGTAGTGTTGCTTCAGGAACATGCACACGCATGTCCGTGCGTGGCTACTGGGCAGATAAATCGATGGCAGCTCTTTCCTGAACATGCAAAACAACATCTAGAGGAGACAAATTAGTGGACAAATAGGATAAGTCATATTGACGCACATGATCACTCGTAGCCGGTTCAGACTCAGGAAACGTGATAGCCTGACGGAGAGTAGGAATATCAACCGTAATACCTAGAGTGGCATACGGGAAGACAGACTCGTCGAACACGACGTCTCGAGAGATGTAGATGCGACCAGTGGACCGATCGAGACATTTGTAGCCCTTGTGCATAGGACTATAACCTAAGAAGACACACATCTTAGATCGAAACTCAAGTTTGTGAGCATTGTACTTGCGAAGACTAGGCCAACACGCACAACCAAAAACACGGAGGAACTCATAATTCGGCTGGATTCGGAGAAGTCTAAAAATAGGAGTATCCTTATTAAGAACCGGAGTAGGCATACGGTTAATTAAGTAACATGCAGTCAAAAAGGCTTCATCCCAAAAACGTAACGGAAGAGACGAATGAGCAAGCAAGGCGAGACCCGTTTCAACCAAATGACGGTGCTTGCGTTCAGCGACTCCGTTTTGCTGGGAAGTGTGTGGACAAGATACATGGTGAGAGATGCCAGTGCGCTGAAATACTGATGGAGCCTGTGATACTCGCCGCCCCAATCCGACTGGACGGCTTTAATTTTGGAGTTTAAAAGAAGCTCAACATGAGCCTAAAAAGTATAAAATACTTGCTCAACATCAGACTTATGTTTAAGAAGATAAATCCAGCAAAAACGGGAATGGTCATCAATAAAACTAACATAATATTTAAAACCACCGGAAGAAGCAACAGCGGGACCCCAAACATCAGAATGGACAAGCTCAAGGGGTGCAGTGGTAACACGATGAGACAAATTATATGATAATTGATAACTTTTGGCACACTGACACGCATCACAAATGGAAGAAATATCTACTGGAGCACAAGATAAATCATGGGTCTTACCAATAGTTTGCACTATATTATTAGCAGGATGACCTAGACGTTGGTGCCACTGACACGATGTAGTCTTGGCACCGGAAAGGGCATGTCGAGACGATGGTGATGACGACACATTACTAAACGGGATGGGGTAGATTCCTCCATGACTTCTACCGTGAAGAAGAATTCTCTGTGTGACCTTGTCCTTAACACGGAAAAAATGGTGATGAAACTCAACAAAAACGTCATTATCATATGCGATAGACCGAAACAAGATTCTGGCTAATGTGAGGGACATGAAGGATATTATTAAGTTTTAATTGTGAACCGGCTAAAGAAGAATGATCAATGTGTGCAATAGACAAACCTGCACCGTTGGCCACTTGAACTTGATCCGTCCCGCCATAGCGCTCTTACAGATGGAGGCGCTGAAGTTCATTCGTCAGATGATCTGTAGCCCCGGTATCCATGATCCAGGATGGTGGGACATAGGAACTCGTCGAGGCGGAGTTCCCAGAGCGCTGGTTGTTGGCACGTACGAACTCGGGATTGAAGCGGTTTTGACATTCAGATGCGATGTGCCCCCAGTAGCCGCAGATTTGACACTGAGGATGTTGATGGCGGTGGCCATTGCCTCCGTTCTGGCGGTTTCCACCGCCGTTGCCGCCGTAGTTTCCACTGCCGTTTCCACCATAGTTCGGGCGGCCATAGTCGCCCGAGTTCGGGACGTATCCTCCACCGCCAGCGTTGTATTGGCCACCTCCGTAGCCAACATTGGGACAGCCTCCGTTGCTGTGGGGCTAATGGCTACCAGCTAGGGGTCCCCCACCAGGTGAGGAAGACAAGAACAC
Organism: Avena eriantha; assembly: GCA_910589775.1. Classification (NCBI taxonomy): domain Eukaryota; kingdom Viridiplantae; phylum Streptophyta; class Magnoliopsida; order Poales; family Poaceae; genus Avena; species Avena eriantha. The sequence goes on along the minus strand of OU342740.1, from coordinate 35,155,447 downwards.
CAGCGCCCGCGGATGCTAGAGGGCGCCGCTACTACCGCCAAAACCACCAGGACACGATGCTGTGTTGGCGGAGGAAGACCACTCCACGGTCCGGGACTGCTGTGCCTGAAGCGCCTCGAAGGAGAGGACATGAGAATAAAAATCGGCATATGTAACCGAGACGTTGCCGATAGTGAGAACACCGGCGATGGAGTTGTAACTGGGGCCTAGGCCGGTGACAATGTGATCGACGAGCTCGTCGTCGGTGATGGGGCGCTAGCGGTGGCCATGGCATCGGCGAAGCTCTTCATCATTTGCATGTACTTCGCTGCCGACATATCTTCCTTTCTCGTCGTCTGCAGCTGACGACGGATGTGCCGCATGTTGGCGCGGTTTTGAGCGCCAAACATGGTGTGGACGGCAGCCCATACCGCTGCCGCCGTCTTGAAGTCGATGAGCTGCGTGGCGATGTCCTCCTCCATGGAGGAAAGAAAAAGGCCGAGCACCTTCTGGTCCAGCGCCCACCAGCGCGCATACTCGGGGTTGAGGACGGTCTGGGCGGCGTCACCGGTACCTTCAGTGACGGTCTTCGCCGGAGCGGGCACGGAGTTGTCGAGGAAGCTGTGCAGATGAGAGCCGCAGAGGTTGGGCAGCGTCAGTCCTCGCCACAGCATGAAGTTGTTGCTGTTGAGGCGGACAACGACGGATGGGACCACCATAGTCGCCATCGACGAGGTGGAACCCACTAGAACGGAAGTGGAGAAGGATGAGATGATCGGGCCTATGAGTTCCAGGCCCTTGGATGCCGAAGATGTCATCACGCGGGAAGGAGATCGTCACGTGGAAGAATAATCTGCGCCGCACTCAGGAGGCCGAAGCGAGATCGATCGTTTGAGGAGACGGCGGACGGATCGTGACTCTGATGCCAAAATAAATCGCTTAGGGCTTTTGTGGTAGGCTACGTTGTCTCCACCTCATAATATATATACTATGGCAGGGATTGTCCGAAGACCGATTCGTAACAGGAAAAACAAAAAATTAATTTGGAGTTGGACTAGTACAAGTACCCACGTATTTTTTTTAGTTTAAACTAACTATGTTTGAAAAAGAAAATAGAACTGGGACTAAACATTTTTAACTATGAAGCGGGAGGGATAAGGTGCCGCTTTACAACCTAAGAGCGTCTCTAGCGCCCAGCGCCTACCGTAAACAGACCAAAATCGTAAAATAACTGTCAGTTTTCCGCCCCCACAAAAAACCAGCGCGGAACAGTTACCGTAAACCCGCTCGGTCCGCAAACGTTTTTACCGGGGACGTCAAATTTCACCCACCGGCCCGATGATGCGGGGCGAGAGGGGAAACCGAACACAACCTCTATCTGCGCGGGCGGAGATGGCGCGCTGAAGTTTCACACCCCCCGCCCCGCCCCCGCCTTCTTCTTTCACGCTTCCCTCTCTCCCGCTCAGCCATGGCCGCCTCCCCTCATCGATTCCAGCCTCAACCACGGCGACCCACCGCAATCGAGTGCCCCGCACCTCGCCGCGTTGGTGCAAGGTCGAATCTTGCGGGTGCGGGCACAAAATCTCTCCCGGTGAAAGGTTTCAATGGAAACCTCCATGGATGCGCCACAGAGCTTCGATTCGATCGCGCCCTCGAGCTAGACGACCGGATCCGGCAGCGCTGGTGCCTATCCTTACTCCTCTTCCAATTGAACGCATGAGCCAGTTTCCTCCACTCACTTTTCTACCTTCTCCTTTATGAAAAAACAAAAATTGATTTCGAGTTGGACTAGTACAAGTAATAGGATTGCAAGCGGACGACCCGCGTTAGCTGAAAAAACAAAATTTCATTTAGACTAAACTATTTTGTAGAATAAAATAGAATTAGACTAAACAATTTTGACTACGAAACTATGTGGATCGGGTACAGTTTTGCAACCGTAACTAATACAGGTGCGCATTACCATTCTTACTGCGATCTTAAGTAAAATTCAGCAAGATTGCTTTGAAACGTGCAAAAGCTTTCAGCAAGATTGATCCTCGATGGAACTACAACAGTTATCTGAAAGTTCTGTGCCCGTCCCGCGTGGTGGCGGGGTGAAACCCTAGATCCCACTACCCTCCATCACTTTCCACTCCCTCGTGCTCTTCCGCCACACCCACGGGACGTGACCAGGCAAAGCCCTGGTGGTGCAGGTGGCGGTGGGGATTCTTCGTTCCCTTGTGTGGTGGGGCGTACGCGGTGTCACACTTCCATGCCAGGGCATGGAGACGGCGCTTGGGCTCGGTCTGTGGCGATTTGTTGGCTGGATTCTTCGAGTGGCGAGGGTTGTGGGAAGTACGGGATGCCACGATCGTCTCTAACTACTGGATGATGACACAGCAGAATAAATGTGGCTAGATCCTGTTGTTCCTAGAGCACCATGGCGTGTATCCTGCTTCAAGTTGGCCTCCTCAATCTAGTCGTCGACGAGATTTCCATAGTTTGGCAGAGGATTTTACTAAATATCTTTAGTGAAATCGATGTGGTAGTGCATGCCCTTATTATTTGGACGAGGCCAGAAGCTTCGTCCTCTTGTCAGTTTCATAGGGCATGTCATCATGTAGATTTCCATGAAACTGACAGATGTGGAGAATATCATGGTGGCTGCGATCGAAGGTTTGTAATGACGAAGAGGGTACTGGTTTGGATGAAGACAATGTGTCGCAGGTTCTCCATGTGTGTCGGGTGTTTGGTGACTTGCAGCAGCAGCTTGGAAAGCGGGGGTGGCCACGATGGCAGTGACATAACGGTCAAAAATGACAGGGGGCCCAATTTGACCCAAAAATACCCTCTATGCATTTGGCACGCCAACTATGGGCACCTCGATCCGATGGAAAACAACTCAGACCCCGTGATGTCTTCCCACGACAACTTTAGGACCGCAAAGTGACTAAGTTAGCACGAACTCACAACCATCCATTGAATAACAATTCTATTCTCTAAATTAGCTACCTATTCAACTAATCATTACATGTGTCACCCTTTACCTACTAGGATGGGGATGACGACTACTAAAACTGCTTACATGAATCTACCTTTCGCCTCTCCCTTCACTTGAAGTTCATGTTTTAGATTTTCTACCACTTGATCAAATACGGCGAGATCAGTCTCAAGTATCAACTTCTCTATAACTGTTAGGACGGGGATGACAACAACTAAAACTTTCCACATGAATCTACTTTTCTCCTCTCCCTTTACTTGAAGTTCATGTTTTAGATTTTCTACCACTTGATCAAATACGGCAAGATCAGTCTCAAGTGTCAACTTCTCCTTGCGACTAAACTCTAAATTCTTATTTTCTTCCTCGACAATACGCTTCAGCTCGAATATCAACAGGTTTTTACGGGCTAATTCATCACCTAAATTGGCCACCATATCCTCCAAATCCATCCTTTGGCTACACCACTAGGTTGATTCATCTTGGTATACAATGTACCATGGATCATCAGCCTCCCTAGCACATTGTAACAATCCCCAAATAAACCCAATTGAAATCATTCTGATAGGCCATGGTGGCACTTCAAATTCAATGGTAGTACAAAGAGACGGAGCTACCTGCACTTCCGACAAGGTAGGAGAAGGAAAACGTGGCCACACCATGATCGAATCCCACCCTCGCTGGTGTACCCGCTACGACCAGTCATTGAGGACTAATTCACACCTGCAATCTTGAGAAAATTACGGGAACCGAATCAATTATGGAGGCGGGGTAGGATTAGAGGTCTTACCAAGCAATACTACCAATTGCTGCCACCGTTCGCTAGGCTACGGTGGCAGAACAAAATCCCGATCGTCGTGGACGGCGGACCTGCATGTGGTTCGTACTGCCTTGACATACAATGCGTGTGGACCAAACAAGTGTTGGAGCCGTGGTTGAGGTGCAGCGCCGCAGCTCGTCCGATGCTGCCGGAGGACGGAGCCTGCGATGCGACGAGGCGCGACGATGACTGCTCTGTACGCCGGCAAGAGAGAGAGACGAACACACATGTCATACACGACTCCACATATCAATGTTTGGGAGTAGCTTCTCCGACCCCATATTGCGACCCCATCGGTCATTAGCCACTGTGGCCCCACAGAGCGGCCCCATTTGTCATTGGCTGCACCAGCCACACAATCGGGAAATAAAACAGCCCACACGTCAGCGAGAGATAGATGGCTGGTCCGACGTATATATTGGCCCCACCCGTCAGCATGTAACGGTCAAGCTTTTGAGGGCATCCCTTCGTCCGAGTGTCGGAGAGGGTTTGAGAACAGAGGGAGAGGGAAAGTTTAGCTGCTAAAAAAAACTATGTACAACTAAGAAATCAAGGGTATGAAAATAGAATTCTCTATATTTTTTAGATGTGTGCACCCTTGCCCGGCTGCCTCTGTCCAAAGATAAGTGACTTGGTTTTGTCTAAATTCAGATGTATCTACATACTGAAATACGTCTAGATACATGCGAATTTAGAAAAACTCAAGTCACTTATTTTCGAACCAAGAGAGTATTTTTTATCGAGAAAAGGGTAGGTAAGTGCTAAAAGTACTTCTACTAAGGCTGGTCATAGTGCAAAGTAACATAGAGTAGTAACATGTATATGTTACTAGTCTATGTTACTACCTCCATAGTGGAAAATAACTTATATGTAGTAATATACAATGCTACATTAATTAGGTTGTAGACTCATTTTGCTTTAATATGTAATGTTACAGTAATATATCTAGTTACTCTATCTATCTCCCTCTTCATTAACTCATTGTCACATAAATAAAAATACTGACTTGGACTCTTAATTACTACCGAAGTTACCCTAGTATGACTAGCATAAGCCATGTTCTCTGTAAGTTGCTGAAGATTGTAGGGCAGTAGCACGTGATGCCATGCTGTGACCACTACTACCCCAGCCATTAATGTTTCGGGGATATTTAACTAACGTGAGCTTTGTTGGTAGGGGGACGCCTGCCCCCAGGTCCCTCTAGGACGCGAGAGGATATTTTTGCCAAGGATAGCAATGCTCCTGATTTCAAACGTGTGGCGACTGTCGAGCCATCTTGATGGGACGCAGAGATGATACACTACACTAGTAGCTACACGTACACACTTATTACATGGATGGAACGTACTCTCTCCGTTTAGAAATATAAGATATTTTATCTTTACGAATTGAATGTATCTAGACGTATTTTAACGTATAGGTTTATAGAGGTTCGGAATAAATCTATACACTAAAGGATGTTTAAATACATTCGTTTTACGAAGCTAGAATGTCTTATATTTCTAAACGGAGGGAGTACGTACTACAGTACTTGAACAAAATCGTGGCCGGGCCAGCAGTGCAGTGAGCTCAAGCAGAGGCCGCGAACCCCTCCTCATCACTCTGTCCGTTGGTCGCGAAGCAGCTGTTGCGGCGGATCTCGCCCACGTCTCCTCCGGTGGGCTGGAACTGGCTCAGCTTCACCAGGGAGTCCCATAACTGGCTGTAGAACCACCATTTGTCATCGGCAAGGCCTTTGACCCCCCACTCGGTGCGCGAATCGCTGACGAGCACCAGGTCATAGGTGAACACCCCCTTTCCCTCCAGCAGGTTCCTGAAGTACCTGTTGTCGAACACGATCGGGGTGCTGACGTCGAGGTCCTGCAACCGGTCCGCGTCGCTGGAGCAGTTGTCGCGGAGCTGCTCGACGAACGCCACGTCTCCCTGCGGAGAAGTGAAACGGTCGGAGAAGGAGCTACAGCGCGCCTCCCCGACGGTGTGCGCGTCGGAGAGCGCGACGAGGTCGATGGGCTCCAGGTTGCGGCTCTTGAAGGAGTCGATGAGCGTGTTGGTGTCGGCGCTGGGCTGCGGGAGTGCGAAGACGGCGCTGCTGTTAGCCGGCGCCTTGCTGTGGAACCGGCCGAGCGGCGTCTTGTAGAAGTAGAACACTTCGCTTTCCCCGGCCTTCACAGTTTCATTTCGCGAGTGAGGTCCGAGACTCCGAGTGCTAGCTAGGAGTAGAATAGCTGACAGCGACGAGACGCGTACGTACCACGAAGACGACGTCGCGGGTGGCGATGGCGATGATTTCGGCGCAGGACACGGTGGCGCCACAGGCGGCGTGCACCTTGACGCGGATGTCCTCGATGAGCTGGATCGCCCGCGGCTGCAGTGTCAGGTTCGGCATTAGATATCATTCTTCCCGTATCCATTATAACCATAGGATGCCGTATCCATTATAACCATAGGATGACAAGCTTCAAGCAAATGATTTTTTCGAGATGGCTCATTTTAAATTTGCACATTATTTTTTTGTTCATTATGTTGGTGTCTTGAAGGTACATAAGAGATATCGCTCTAACTTTATTCTTCAAGACACTTGCTATAGGCCCAACTTTTACTTGACCAATCTCCGGATCACTTATTGAAACCTTAGTCAACACTTAATCGTTTTCACTTTCTTCTTTTCCTAACCTTGAAGCTAACATATGGTTCAAGCATTGCCTATGGACAAATCCTATAGGTAAAACTCAATGCAAACATAAGTCTATAAAAATTATCATTAATTACCAAAACCATAAAGATTATCGTTGATTACCAAAACCACATATGGGGCACACATGCACTTTCAAGGTGCTACGCGTCATGCTCAACCGCTCCTTCGAGAAGCTGTTCTTGGTACCGTCTCTGTTTGCCGAAGATCTAGACCATGTGGCGTGCTCTGACCAAGCGTGGTTGCGAGGAGTGCGGCTGCTGCAGAGTTTCGGTGTTTTATCTATGGTGGTGGAGGAAGCTTCATCTTCTTCGAGCGGATTCCATGGCGGCCATGGTTGGTGCCGTGCTCTTTGGCCGAAAGGGCGGCCCATTCGAAACTTCATGTGGGGAGGCCTTGTTTAATCCTGCTTCTGGAGCTTGACCTCTCCATGACCCCAAGTGGTTCATCCCCGGGATCATGGAGATGGCCAGCGGTGGTGGTTCTGAGCTGGGGAAGACGTCGATACAAGCATTCTATCGGTCTGTTCTAGATCTCGGTGTTGGATGAGCCTCTACTTCACCTTGTTCTTCTTATGGCGTCGGTGGCATAGCTGACACCTTGAGGTCACCGGCGGAAGATGGAGGAGGACGCCAGACACTTGATTGCTTTTTTTTTTAGTGTCAGGGTTCTTTTTGCAATTTTCTAGGCCTTATCTTCGATTATGTGGTCTTCCTATGAAATAGATGTATTGGGGGTAGCTGTAATTTGGTACCCGTCTTGATAATATCAGAGCTTCTGGGCCCTTCGGGGCCTTTTTCATTCAAAAAAATATAGGAGAAGGGGAGGGACCCCCACATTGCCAGCTAGCAACGTGAGACTAAAGGAGGAGAGGCGTGCCATGGGGAGGAGGGTCGACCAGGTGGGCCCCTTGACGACCCACAAGTATAGGGGGTGTATCGCAGTATTTTCGATAAGTAAGAGTGTCGAACCCAACGAGGAGCAGAAGGTGTTGACGAGTGGCTTGGAGCAGGAATTCTCTGCAAACTTAGCAAACGGATTTTTAGGGTTTTTTGATAATGCAGGTAAATAAAGTACGAGTAAATAAAAGACAATAATAATAAATGCAGCAAGTGGCCGAGTCCTTTCTTTAGCAAAGGACAAGCCGATTATATTACTTAAGATGACCAAACGTTGTCGAGGACACATGGGAATATTGCCAAGTGCTTTCGCTTCATATAGTTGATTAATCTTCTTTACTTTGCTAAGTGTTGTGTGGGTGAACTTGTGCTAATGTACCGACCTTCCTAGGACAAATACATACTTGTGATTATACCCTTTGCAAGCATCCACAAGTACAAGAAAGTAATTAAGGTAGAAACCTAACCACATCTTTAAACTCTAAGACCCTGACGTCTCTTGTGCAAAGGTTTCCTAACGGGGGTTCAAGTTTCTATCACTCCGGCAACCCCTACGTTTAGTAGCCAAATACACAATGCATTCCCCTAGGCCCATATAGGTGAAGTGTCATGTAGTTGACGTTCACATGACACCACTAGAAGAAATACACCATAACTTAAATATCAAACCATTGAATCTTTCTCAACACAACTCAACTACTAACAACATGACTTCTCCCTTGTCCTCAAGAACAAAACGAACTACTCACAAGACATCATATGGATCAAGATCAGAGATGATATAATGATATTAACAATCTGAACATAAATGATAATTCAATTGTTCACTCAATAGCATCAACTACAAGAAGTAATCAACACCAGGAAAGTTTCCCCTAAGAACTATACAAGATTCAACCCAATTGTTACAGCGGTATGGAGTGGTGATGATGGTGGTGATGATGATGATGATCCCGATGAAGTCCAGCTTGATGGTGGTCTTGATGGCGACGATCTCCCCTCTCCGGGAAGGAATTCTCCCGGCATAATTCTGTCTGCTGGAGAGATCTTTCTCTCTCGGTGTTTTCTGCCCCGTAGAGGCGGTGGAATTTTTCTGTGGTCGCTCCCCTAGTCTTAGGGTTTCGAGAGGATAATATACGCCAGAGGGGAGAGCCTGGAGTGGGCCAGGGCGGCCACACCACCTGCTGGCGTGACCTAGGGCTGCCCACGCCAGGGGGTGGTGTGGGCCCCCTGTGGCCCATCTCCACTTCCCCTTCTTGTAATCTTCGTCTTCTAGAAAAATAGAATTTTCCATGTATTTTCCCGAATTTTCTGATCTTCGCGAATTTTGCCTCCAAACAGCACCTTTTTCATCAGAATCCTGACTGCAGCGGTCCATGCAAAAGTCATCGACCATGCAAAAACAGATGAAATAACACAAGTATTATCTCTTAATATGAAATATATCAATGAATAACAGTAAATTATAATATAGAATAGTGATGCAAAATGGACATATGAACTCCCCCGAAGCTTAGACTTCGCTTGTCCCCAAGCGAAAACTGAGCTCAATAAACATGACCTCAGGTTTATGGAGTGAAGAGTCGATAAAAGAATACGGACAAGAAGCATCACATTCATCAATACATAAATCATAATAGAAGACAACTCACTATTATATAACTTAACTTGCAATAAGTAAAGAAAACACAATAAGGATGCATAAAGTAAATCATAATTGGTAATGGCAAACTTAGCTCTTGGTCGAAGAATAGTTGACAATTTGCAGGAGTTCACAAATAACTGGATTTCAATGATAGCTTTCAAAGTAGTAATCACCAAGATAAGAGCAATGTGCAAAACAAGGAACATAAGAAACATGATTGAATAAATCGTCATATGAATGAATGAAACACAACAACTCAAAATACTTGCTGAGGTAGAAGGGAATGGGTTTACTGACTCAACTAAAAATAAAAGCAAGGCCCTTCACAGAGGGAAGCAGGAATTTCAAGTTTCATAAAGAGCTTCCAAAAATTATGATACTTATTAGCTTTTAGCTCTCATTGCCCCTATCATAAGCATCTTTAGGTGATTAAGGTTAAAGTGACACAACTAAGAGGATATGCTTGACAAGTTATAAGTTGAAATCTCATGCCCCTTACTTACGAGTACCGAACCTCATGCTACTCAACTTCAGTCACAATTAAGCTCTTGTCATTGTAAATACATATGTATCATAGAGAACTACCAACGGGGTACGCCTTGCACATGATACAGGAGCTATCCCATAATCAAAATGACAAGGCAAGAAGACAATGAGCATCTCAGCGCTCTTTTTATTTGCTATTTGCATAGGTTTTTATTGAGGATGCTTCATAGAGTGTTCATTATGGTTATGTTGCAAGTTTCCACCATGATTAGGCATGGCTTAGGCTAGCGGCCCAGGCGTTTCTCTAACACACATATAAACTCCATGATCTTACAAGTTCCCCTTTTATTTCACACCGTCGGGATCCATAAGCAAAAGAATCATGATATCGACGGAATATAAGTGCAATCTTGAAAGTGTTCCCCATGATACATGGTTTTGCTAACTTCAACTTATAAAGCGCAAGCATATACGCAACAAAGATGGACACAATGGTTCAAGTTTATTAAATGCAAGAAAGTAAAGTGTGCCATCAAGTTCGTGAGAGCTTTAATCACTAATTTTCACATAACAAGTTTAATTTGGAAGGTAGATAAAAACATGAATTTACTTGGAATAGCAATAGTGCTAGTAGGTAGGTATGGTGGACACAAATGGCATAGGTTTTGGTTTTAAGGATTGGATGCACGAGAAGCATTCCCTCTCAGTACAGGTTTTTGGCTAGCAATGCTGGGTAGCAAGCATAAGAGTTGAAGGAAACAAACAAACATACAGGTGATAAAAAAACAAACATGCAATCTTCCTTGGAAGAACAAAAGATCTTAACTAAAGAATACTAAACTTATGAGAAAATAAAGAAAGAAAGATGATGAAATTATATTTCTTTAAGAGTACTTTTATCTTTTTCATTCAACTCTCAAAAATAGTATTACTACTGACCGAGCTAGGTTTGCCAAAACCAACTAAATTAACTCAATGATCCCAAAGTGATACTAACGACAAAATCAATCATAAAACCATGAATTTAAAACTAATATAAGATATGCAAAAGAGTGAATGATAAAACTTCTCATTAATATTCCATAACGGCAACTCACACCAAGGGATACATAGATATCTAACGAGAGGGGGGACACTTCCATAATGCAAACCATCCTACATGATAACTTCTCTATTCATGATATGACTCTACTAAAAAAGGTAAAAAGATAGAAGATAGTGATGTGATACCACGACACTCCCCCAAGCTTGGAACAAACCAAGGGGATGCTAAAACCTGATGACGAATTACTCCTTCGGTGGTGGTGGTATTCTCTCGATGAGCTTTTTGATCAATTTTCCCAAGTCCTCAATCTCGAAGGTGAGAGTATGAATCAACTCCGAGTTTTGCTCAATGCGGCTCATGATCATGTCGGGTTGCGAATTCCAGCTCTTGCGATTCTTTCCCCACTCTTCCTCCTTGAAGTCTTCTTTTCCTGCATGGTTAGAACGAGGCATATCCCAACTGGAGGGTAGTTTCTCCTTGGGCATATTATGGAATTGATGCTCATGGATAAGGGTATGTAAGGGATTCTTGGTGCGTGGAGGAAGTGACCGTGGAGCCAAACAGTGACGCGGAGGCTTCCCTCCAGTTGACATTCGTTCAGTCCTTTTGATCTTGGTAGGGTTTGCCAACACTCCAATGCTTGCAATGGTAGTGTCGGTGTGCGGATGCTGGCTTTTCTTTACCTCATCTTCATCTTCACTCTTGATCTCCTTCTCTTGCCCGGGGTCTTGGAGATCTTCCTCCATAGGCTCATTTCCCTTATCCTTGGCGGAGACCATTGTGCTTCTAAATTTAAGAATAGTTCCTGGCAGAAACAACTCGAAATGAAAACATGACGAGAAAACGATATACGAACCTCGGGGGATCCGGGGGATTATATATTACGAAGTTTTATAACAAAAGGAAGGTATTGGGAGAAAATGGGTCGGAGACGGAGTCCGGGTAGGCCACACCACCTGCTGGCGCGGCCAGGGGGGCCACACCAGGTGGTGGTGTGAGCCACCTTGGCTCCGTTTTCGTCCCTCTTTCGCTTCGTAGCTTTCCTTGTTGGATAAAAACTGCAAAAATATAACTGGACAGAATTTTCGTGGAACTTTTCTTACCAGAACTGTTACCTACTCGAAAATAGACTCTGCAGGTCTCTGAATTTGGTCTTTGATAAAATTTTCCGGAGTTACTACTTGAATAGCATCAATATCTTCATTGTAAGAATCTCCAGCAATATAGTGCTTGAGTCGCTGACCATTCACCACTTGTGTAGTGTTATCTTTTAAAGAAGAAATTTTTATTGCTCCTAAACGATATACTTCTTCGATAACAAAAGGTCCTTCCAATTTTGAAAGTAGTTTCCCTGCAAAAAATCTGAGACGAGACCTATACAATAGAACTTTCTCACCAACATGAAACTCTCTCTTAAGAATTCTCCTGGCATGCCATCTTTTAAGTTTTTCCTTAAAGAGTCTAGCATTCTCATATGCTTCACTCCTCCATTCATCCAACAAACTTAAGTCAAATAATATTTTTTCACCAGCAAGCTTACAGTCTCTATTAAGTTCTTTAACTACCCAATAAGCTTTGTGTTCTAATTCTAAAGGCAGGTGACAAGCTTTCCCATAAACCATTTTGTAAGGAGACATCCCCATAGGATTTTTATAGGCAGTCCTATAAGCCCATAAATCATCGTTCAACTTTTTAGCCCAATTTTTTCTAGATCTATTAACAGTCTTTTGCAAGATGGATTTAATTTCTCTATTTGATAACTCTACTTGTCCACTAGTTTGGGGATGATAAGCTGAAGCAATTCTATGATTAACATCATATTTAGCAGGGGTCTTCCTAAAACCACCATGAATAAAGTGAGAACCTCCATCTATCATAAGATACCTAGGCACTCCAAACCTAGAAAAGATAATATCCTTAAGCATTTTAAAGAGGTCTCCCCATCAACACTTTTTGTAGGTATGGCTTCTACCCACTTAGTAACATAGTCAACAACAACAAGAATATGGGTATAACCCTTTGAAGGGGGAAAAGGACCCACAAAGTTGAATCCCCAACAGTCAAATGGTTCAATAACTAGAGAGTAATTCATAGGCATCTCATTGCGTCTAGAAATGTTACCTACTCGTTGGCACTCATCACATGATAAGACAAATTTTCTTGCATCTTTAAAAAGGGTAAGCCATTAAAACCCTGATTGTAGTACCTTCTGTGCGGTTCTCCATAGGCACTACCATGACATTTCCGCAATATCTCCTTTTGTTCATATTCTGGATCACACCTTCGCATAATACCATCTACTCCTTGTTTATATAAATGTGGGTCATGCCAAAAATAATGCCTCAAATCATAAAAGAATTTCCTTCTTTACTGAGCTGTAAAAGTTGGAGGCAAATACTTGGAGACAATAAAGTTAGCATAATCAGCATACCAAGGGCTCCCCCGCGAGCTTACCCCTACTACAGCCAATTGTTCATTTGGGAAACTATCATTAACAGACATAGGATCAAAAGAGATGTTTTCCAATCAAGATAAATTATCAGCTATAGGATTTCAGCACCTTTCCTATCTACAATATGTAGGTCGAACTCTTGTAAGAGAAGCACCCATCTAATAAGCCTAGGCTTAGCATCTTTCTTCATCATAAGGTACTTAATAACAGCATGATCAGTATGAATGGTAACTCTTGAGTCAACAATATAAGGTCTAAACTTATCACAAGCAAAGACAGCAGCTAAGAATTCTTTTTTAGTAGTAGTATAATTCCTTTGAGCAGCGTCAAGAGTCTTACTAGCATAATGGATAACATTTAACTTTTTATCTATTCGTTGCCCAAGGACAGCACCTACAGCAAAATCACTAGCGTCACACATTATTTCAAAGGCTAAACTCTAATCAGGTGGTTGAATGATAGGAGCAGTAGTTAAAGCCTTCTTTAGAGTTTCAAAAGCTTCCTTACAATCATCATCAAATACAAAGGGTACATCCTTTTGAAGAAGGTTAGTGAGGGGTTTTGATATCTTAGAGAAATCTTTAATAAACCTTCTATAGAAACCAGCATGACCAAGGATACTACGAATACCTTTGACGTCTCTTGGAAAGGGCATTTTCTCAATTGCCTCAACTTTAGCTCTATCAACTTCTATGCCTCTTTCAAAAATCTTATGTCCAAGGACAATCCCTTCATTCACCATGAAGTGGCATTTCTCCCAATTAAGAACAAGATTAGTTTCTTCACATCTCTACAAAACTTTATCGAGGTTGTGCAGACAATTATCAAAAGAAGTTCCATAGACGGAGAAGTCATCCATGAACACTTCCACAATTTCCTCACAAAAACCATGAAAGATAGCAGACATGCATCTTTGAAAAGTAGCATGAGCATTACATAAACCAAAAGGCATACGTCTATAAGCATAGGTTCCATAAGGGCATGTAAAAGTAGTTTTGTATTGAACTTGTTGTTTAACAGCAATTTGAGAGAAACCAGAGTATCCATCAAGAAAACAAAAATGGGTCTTTTTAGACAACCTTTCTAGCATTTGATCAATAAAAGGAAGTGGGTAATGATCTTTCTTAGTAACTTTGTTAACTTTTCTGAAATCAATGCACATCCTATAACCTACTACTATTCTTTGGGGAATAAGCTCATCATTATCATTAGGAACAACGGTAATTCCCCCTTTTTGGGACACAATGAATATGACTAAACCATTCACTATTAGCAATAGGGTAAATAATACTAGCATCAAGGAGTTTTAATACCTCGTTTCTTACCACTTCCTTCATCTTAGGATTTAAACGACGTTGGTGCTCTACCACTGGCTTTGCATCTGGTTCTATATTGATAGCATGTTGACATATAGTAGGGGAAATCCCTTTTAAATCATCCAGAGTATAGCCCATAGCCCCTCGGTGTTTCTTCAATACCTCCAATAATCTTTCCTCTTCCTTCCCTGAAAGTTTAGAACTAATAATAACAGGATATATTCTATTATCATCAATGTAAGCATACTTAAGATCATCAGGTAAAGGTTTTAGATCGAAGACCGGATCCTTTTTAGGTGGCAACGTGGTACCCAAATCTTCCACATGCAAGTTATTCTTAAGCATCTTACGTTGACGACGGAGAATCTCATCAATCTCATTTTTTTTCTTCCATGAAGATTTCACTTTCGTGGTCTTCCATAAATTGCTGCAAAGCATTGTTAGGAGCAAGAGAAATAGAAGCAAGTTGTTCAACTCTAAAATCCTCATTATGGGTTTCATTTTCACAAGGTTCTTTAGTAAATTTCAAAAAATTAAACTCATAAGATTCACCATCAAATTTAGTTAAAATTTTCTCCCTTTTGCAGTCAATAATGCCTCCGCAAATACTCAAGAAAGGTCTACCAAAAATGATAGGATAGGTTTTACTAGCAGCTGAACCAAGTACCAGAAAATCAGTAGGATATTTTATCTTACCACAAAGAACTTCTACATCCCGAACAATACCAATTGGAGAGATGGTATCTCTATTAGCAAGGTGAATAACCACATCAATCTCTTCTAGTTCGCAGGGACTGATTTCATGCATAATTTCTTTGTAAAGCTCATAAGGAGTCGCACTTGAACTTGCACCAATATCACATAAACCATAATAGCAATGATCACCAATTCTAAAAGATAGCATAGGGACACTAGCCTTTTTAGTTCTATTAGGATGTGAGACAATATTAGAAGCATCCTCACAGAAGACTATGTGTCCATCTTCTACACTTTTAGTGACAAGGTCTTTCACAATTGCTACAACAGGTTCAATCTTTATTTGTTCATCAGGTTTTATAGTTCTCTTTGCACTTTTATTGATTACACTAGTTATCATAGGATGCTCCTTTACCTTATCCAGGAAGGGTATTTTCTCGATATAAGGTTTAGGTAGGATGTGATCAATAGTGCAAAATTTAGTACTCCTAACAGGAACACAATCAACAATATCTTAATATGGTGCATGATACTTGTTCCATCCCTTTTTTGGAATTTCAATATAGGAAGCAAAAGCCTTAAAACAATTTGTAATAACTTGAGAATCAAGACCATAAGCATTACTAATATTTCAAAAGTCATTAGTTCCCATAAAAGATTCAATGCATTCATAATCATAATTTATACCTGACTTTCTTCCTTTGTCATTCTCCCATGCTTCAGCATTGTCTTGAATACGGTCTAGAAGATCCCATTTAGCTTCTTCTTCCATGCGTGTAAATGATCCAGCACAAGAAGCATCCAATAAATCCTTATCATGAAGAGAAATCCTTGCATAAAAGTTATTGATAATAATATTGTGAGGGAGCTCATGAATAGGACATTTGAGCATTAGTAACTTCAATCTCCCCCAAGCTTGAGTTGTACTACCTCCATCAAGAGGCCAAAAGTTGTATATTTGATTCCGATCTTTATGAATCTCACTAGGAGGATAAACTTTGAATAAAAGAGAGGTACTATTTCCTCCCATTCAAGAGCTTGACCATTCTTCAACAGCTTATACCATTCCCCAGCTCTTCCTTTCAGTGATAATGAGAATAACTTCTTCTTAACTTCATCTATTGTAATACCTGCACACTGCTGACTCGTGTATTAACAAGCTCGTTGGGGAACCCCAAGAGGAAGGTATGATGAGCACAACAGTAAGTTTTCACTCAGTTATGAAACCAAGGTTATCAATCCAGTAGGAGCAAGGAAACACCCCAAAGGTGTAGCTCGCTGAACTTTGGCAGGGCGCACTACCGGTGCCAGCAGCAACGTGGAGACCTGCACAACACAACCACAGAACTTTGTCCCCAACTTGCGATGAGGTTGTCAATCTCACCAGTTTTGCTGAAAATAAAGGATTAAAAGTATCGAGTGGAAGAAAGTAATGGTTTGCAGAAAGTAAACACAAAGCAGTAAACAGTTGATTGTAGATTGAAAGTAAAAGAAAGGACCGGGGTCCATAGTTCACTAGAGGTGGCTCTCCTTAAGATAGATGACATGTTGGGTGAACAAATTACAGCGGGGCAATTGACAAACATCGAGAAAGCATACAAGCATATACTACTCATCTTGACTCCTTTGAGATTCGATTGGCCATTACAACATTATACATAGACCGCCATCCAACTGCATCTATGACTAATAATCCACCTTCAGGTTATCATCCGAACCCCCTCCAGTATTAAGTTGCAAGCAACAGATAATTGCATTACAAAATGCGTGTAAAGTAAACAATACAATTGTTCTATGAACAAAGGATTGTTGTTTTCTCCCTAGTAGCAACATCACATCTAGTACCTTAGAGATTTCTATCACTTCCCGAGATTACCAGAGGCATGAACCCACTATCGAGCATAAATACTAACTCTTGGAGTTGCTAGCATCTACTTGGCCAAGATAGCTACTAACAACTGAAAGCATGCAAGATCACAAATAACAAAGACATGATAGAATCAATAATCAATCTAAAATAGCATCTCAATATCCATCGGATCCCCGCAAACACAACATGCAGAATTACAAATAGATGATCTTGATCATGAACGGAGCTCACAAGATCTAGACATGAAAGCACAAAGGAGGAGAACCATCCATCTAGCTACTACATGGACCCGTAGTCTAGAGATGAACTACTCACGCATCACACCGGAGGCTTGTATGATGATGAAGAAGGCCTCCAGGGTGAATTCCCCTCTCCGGCAGGGTGCCAGGAAGAGCTTCAGATCCCTCCTGATCTAGGGATGGAGATTACGGCGGCTACAGACTCTTTCGTGGAATTTTGATCGGGTACTTAGGGTTTCCATATCAGAGGCAATATATATGGTTGGAAGGAGAGGCTGAGGGGGTGCCTAGGGCGGCTAGACCATCCCCTGGCGCGGGCCAGGCCTAGCCGCGCGGCTATGTGGTGTGGCCGGGCCCCAGTCCCTCTCCGTCTCGTATTCTGGCTCCAGGTGCCCCTCGGTGAAAAACTGACTTTGGCTTTTGTCCCGTCCAATTCCGAGAATATTCATTTTCTGACTTTCCTAGAACCAAAAACAGCAGAAAACAGGCAGCTGGCACTGTGGCTCTTGTTAATAGGTTAGTCCAAGAAATCATATGAAAAGTACTCCAAAGTGTAGACAAAACATAAGAAAGTAGATAACACCAAGCATGGAACATCAAAAATTATGGATACGTTTGCAACGTATTAACATCCCTAAGCTTAACTCCTGCTCGTCCTCGAGTAGGTAAGTGATAAAAAGAAAGAATAATTTTTGAGGTGACATGCACCATCATAAACTTGATCAAAGTATTTGTAAAACAATGATAGCTGGGATCATAGTACTTCAACATAGCATGAAAGATAAAGTTCTAGCAATAAGACAAAGCAACTATGTTGCAACATGAAAAGGCACAAACAAAAGATTCATGAATAACAATGCTTTGCAAGACGTTTGTTTGTTTCACATAAAGAAACCATAGCATAGTGGCATTCAGCTTGTCCCTCATAGAGTAGCAAACATAAATGCATAGGACACCTTTAAAGTTCATAAGAGTGACTAGATACAAATAGTTTAAAACAAGCAATATCAAAGCTATGCATCAATCAACAAGTCTTGGGACAATGCACATAGAACTAAGAATGACCACTATGCTCTTAAAGTAGGTGCATAAAGGTAGAAGGTGGAGACTCAATATAAAAGTGGAAGAAAGTCCTTCATAGAAGGAAGTAGAGATTCAAGTTTCATAAAGAGCTTCCAAAAATTATGGTACTTAATAGCTTTCAGCTCTCATTGCCCCTATCATAAGCATCTTGAAGTGATTAAGGTTAAAGTGAACAAACTATGGTGTATATGCTTGACGAAGTATAAGTTGGAAATCTCATGTCCCTTGAATACGAGGGCCACTCCTCATGCTACTCAAGTTTAGTCACCGGTAAGTTCTTGTCATTGTAAGCACATGTGTACCATAGAGAACCGCCAACGGGGGTACCTCTTGCCCGATGATACGGAAGAATCCCCATATCAAAATGACAAGGCAAGCAGACAACGAGCATATCAGCAATCTTCTTATTTACCATGGGAATATGGTGCTTTTTTCTCTCTTTCCTCTTTTCATAATCTCTTTTTTTCTTTTTCTCTTTTTTTCTCAATATCTAACTCTTTTTTTTATAAGAAGAATGCTTCATAGACAGCTTGTTATGGTTACGCTGCAGGTTTCCACCATGTCAGCATGGATTAGACCAGCGGCCCAGGCGTTTCTCTAACACATATTCATAACTCTATGGACTTACAAGCTCCCCTTTCATTTCACACCGACGACATCCATAGACAAAAGAGAATGATATCAACTAGGTACAAAGTATAAGTGCAATGTTGAAAGCGTTTCCCATGACAACATGGTTCTGCTAATCCCCAAAAAATAAGTGCAAGCATATACAACATAGAAGACACAATGGTTCAGTTTATTAAGGGCAAGAAAACTAAAGTGTGGCATCAAGTTCATGAGAGCTTTAATCACTAGTTTTCTCATAACAAGTTTAATTCGGAAGGTAGATAAAAACATGAATATACTTGGAATAGCATATGCTAGTAGGTAGGTATGTTGGACTCCTTGGAATAACTTGGTTTAAGGAGTTGGATGCATGAGTGTAACTCATATTTGGTTGTGGAGGCTTGCAAAAGACTGGGAGCGACAAACTAAGAGAGCAATAATGGCCATAATCATGCAGAGCGACAAAACATCATTGATCAAAGCATAAAGTGATACTACAAGTTGAAAACTAAAGGATCATAAAGGCTTATGGTGACTTGGGATAGTCATAACATGGCGTGAGCATGCGCCAAGTCAACCCAAATAGAGCATCAAAGGAGAATACCACAATACTATGCTTTAATATGCTAAAACAACGCATGATTCTTCCAAGGCACATTAAGCAATCTGAATTGTTTATAACAAGTCATACTACAACAAAGAATACTAAGCATAAAGCCAAAACAATATCAAGCATGGCATGACAAAGCATAGGCCACAGTAAAAAACAAGCTCTCTTTACCACTTAAGCATGAACTTTCATACTCTTTTTCCAAACCAAACCAAACTATTTGAAAACCAATGTATGAAAGAGGGGGTCCAACCAATTTATTCAGCAAACTAAGCAAATGAAAGAAAACGAAAAACCAAAGCGAAAATGAAAAATAAGATGCTCCAAGAACAACACAACTGTGCATGGAACAATAAAAATGAAGCGTTTGGAAGAAACCTGAGATTTTTATTGATGAAGAGGGGGATGCCTTGGGCATCCCCAAGCTTTGACGCTTATAATTCTTGGATGTTTCTTGGGGTGACACGCGTGGTATCCCCAAGCTTGAGCTTTAGTCCATTCTTCATCTCATTACTCATTCCTTCCATACACCTGAAAATTTTCCTTCGTACAAAACTTCACACAATCTTTATTAGCAACATTAGTGCACTTAAGATAATAAGTCTTTAGGTTCAGTTCTAACACCAATAAAACTTCCATTAAAACACTAGCTACTGTAGCACTTCCCTCAAAAAGCTCAATTCCCCAAAAGAACTAAAAAAGGAACCAACAAGAAGCAAATGCAGAAAATGGCAGAAATCTGTCAAAACAGACCAACATGTAAAGACGAATTTTTTCGAAGACCTTATGTTGATCAAATAAAAAAGTGTTGAACTAACGAAAGTTAGATAACAACCTGGGGCAGAAGCAAAAACAATCATGCCTTAAAAGGACTTACAGAGATTTTACACGAATTTTTACGGTGAAGCACATAAATCTGTTTCGGGACTGCAACTTTCCCAATCATTACTTTTCTCTCATTAGAGGTTACTCTTGGCATAAAAAGAAAATAAAAGGATAAGGAGCGGTTATTACTGAACTTCCAAGACTTATCTAAAACTTTTGGGTTATATCCCAATAAGTACTTTTCTTTAACGCCTTTAAGTTAGGCATAAGAAGCAAGAAAAAGAATCAAGTGTTTGAAGAAGCATTAAAACCAAATTTATTGCCCTTACCTCTCTTACTTTTATTCTTAACCTTGGGAAACTTGTGAATGCTTGGTGGAGAAACAAAGCGCATGCTGCCCTTTTCCACATCTATTATTGCTCCAAGGAGCTTCAATAGGGATCTTCCAAGTGTGATTTATCCTTTTCCTACACATTCAATAACAAGATAATTAGTAGAAACCATTTTCCCTAAGATCTTTGTAAACACTCCCTCAGCTATTCCAATGGGTAATATTGTGGCATTATTAGCAAGAAAATTTTCTTCTCCTCCTTCAGAAAGCCCCCAAAGATTCATAAATATCTTTGGGCATAAGACAAAACTCAGACATGATATCACAACGAGAATGAAAAGTTTCATTGTTTATAGCAATCTTTACTATGGGAAGCCATTCGGAGGGTTCAGAGTTTATCGGAACATAGTTGTGATGCTCTCTAAGCGTATTATAGCAATCTTTCAAACTAGCGGTGCTGGTCTCAAGAGTATTCAATCTAGCAAATATGTTTATGAAAGAAGAATCAGTTTTGCTAGGCAAGTTGTAAGTAAAGACAATTTTTTTATAGCATTAATAGCATCATCCTCATTGCATTGGAGGAAATCTCCTCCCACAACAGCATCTAAAGCATATCTATAGCAAAGAGCAATTCCAAGGTAGAAACGTCTAAGAAACAAGCTTTGAGTAATTTTAGGTTCGGGTTTTTCATGTAAATCAAAGATTCTAGACCAAGCTTCTTTAAAACTCTCTTCAATTACTTGTTTAAAAGTGAAAATCATTTCCTCAGGTGACATAGTCATTGGAGCAATGCTAGACATAATGGAAACTTAAGATAGAAACTATTTTTTTTGTGTTTTAATAAAGAAAGCAAACTTGTAAAACTATTTTTTGTGTTTTTGATAAAGAAACAAGCAAACAAAGCAAAAATAAACTAAGAAAAACAAAAATAACAAAGTAAAGAGATTGGTTATGAGGGACTCCCCTTGTGAAGATGTCCTTGACTCCCTGGCAAGGACGCCAGAAAAAGTAGTTGCTGACTCGTGTATTAACAAGCTCGTTGGGGAACCCCAAGAGGAAGGTATGATGAGCACAGCAGTAAGTTTTCCCTTAGTTATGAAACCAAGGTTATCAATCTATTAGGAGCAAGGAAACACTCCAAAGGTGTAGCTAGCTGAACTTTGGTAGGGGGCACTACCGGTGCCAGCAGCAACGTGGAGACCTGCACAACACAACCACATAACTCAGTCCCCAACTTGGGATGAGGTTGTCAATCTCACCGGTTTTGCTGAAAACAAAGGATTAAACTTATCGAGTGCAAGAAAGTAATAGTTTGCAAAAAGTAAACACAAAGCAGTAAACAGTTGATTGTAGATTGAAAGTAAAAGAAAGGACCGGGGTCCATAGTTCACTAGAGGTGGCTCTCTTTAAGATAGATGACATGTTGGGTGAACAAATTACAGCGGGGCAATTGAAAAACATCGAGAAAGCATACAAGCATATACTACTCATCTTGACTCCTTTGAGATTCGATTGGGCATTACAACATTATACATAGACCGCCATCCAACTGCATCTATGACTAATAATCCACCTTCAAGTTATCATCCGAACCCCCTCCAGTATTAAGTTGCAAGCAACGGATAATTGCATTACGAATTGCGTGTAAAGTAAACAATACAATTGTTATATGAACAAAGGATTGTTGTTTTATCCCTAGTAGCAACAGCATATCTAGTACCTTAGAGATTCCTGTCACTTCCCCAGATTACCAGAGGCATGAACCCACTATCGAGCATAAATACTAACTCTTGGAGTTGCTAGGGTCTACTTGTCCAAGATAGCTACTAACGACGGAAAGCATGCAAGATCACAAATAACAAAGACATGATATAATCAATAACCAATCTGAAATAGCATCTCAATATCCATCGGATCCCCACAAACACATCATGTTGAATTACAAATAGATGATCTTGATCATGAACGGAGCTCACAAGATCTAGACATGAAAGCACAAAGGAGGAGAACCAACCATGTAGCTACTACATAGACCCATAGTCCAGAGATGAACTACTTAGGCAGGGGAATTTTATAATAACCCCCTGACCATTTTGGGCCCACATGTCATAGGCAGCGTAGGGGGGGTTATGTTAAACATAATCACCAACTGGGGGGGTTATCATTAATTGTCCCGCCAGGAAGAGCTTGAGATCCCTCCCGACGTAGGGATGGAGATGACGGTGGCTACAGACTCTTTTGTGAAATTTTGATCGGGTACTTAGGGTTTCCATATCAGAGGCAATATATAGGCGGAAGGAGAGGCCGAGGGGGTGTCTAGGGCGGCTAGGGCTGGCCGCGCAGCCAGGTGGTGTGGCCGGGCCCTAGCCCCTCTCCATCTCGTATTTTGGCTCTAGGTGTCCCTCGGTGAAAAACTGACTTTGGCTTTTGTCCCGTCCAATTCCGAGAATATTCTTTTTCTGACTTTCCTGGAACTAAAAACAACAGAAAACAGACAACTGGCACTGTGGCTCTTGTTAATAGGTTAGTCCAAGAAACCATATGGAAAGTACTCCAAAGTGTGGACTAAACATAAGAAGGTAGATAAAACCAAGCATGGAACATCAAAAATTATGGATACGTTTGCAACTTATCACACACTTGAACAACCCGCATAATTCGTGTATAAAGAGCAAATGATCACCAGGATGGACAGTTCCATCTCCAACATAATAGTTATCCATAACACGATCAATAATTCTTGTAGGTATTTTAAAAGTATCATTTTCAGCAGGTGGTGATTCATCTACTACCTTAGCAGTGGTAGTAGCATTACGAAATAAGAAACTCAGTGAATTATCCATATTGAAAATAAAGCAACTAACAGAAGTAAACAATACTCACAGTAGAAGTTTCCTTTACCAGTTCCACTCTCCAATAGCGCTTCACTTCCCGGCAATGGCACCAGAAAATAGTCTTGATGACCCACAAGTATGTATCGTAGTATTTTCGATAAGTAAAGAGTATCGAACCCAATGAGGAGCAAAAGGTGTTAATGAGTGGCTTGGAGCAGGAATTCTCTGCAAATTCTTAGCAAATGGATTTTTAGGGGTTTTTGATAATGCATGTAAATAAAGTACGAGTAAATAAAAGACAATAATAATAAATGCAGCAAGTGGCCCAATCCTTTCTTTAGCAAAGGACAAGCCGGTTGTATTACTTAAGATGACCAAACGTTGTCGAGGACACATGGGAATATCATCAAGTGCTTTCGCTTCGTATAGTTGATTAATCTTCTTTAGTTTGCTAATTGTTGTGTGGGTGAACCTGTGCTAATGTACCAAGCTTCCTAGGACTAATACATACTTGTGATTATACCCCTTGCAAGCATTCGCAAGTACAACAAAGTAATTAAGGTAGAAACCTAACCACAGCTTTAAACTCTAAGACCCTGACGTCCCTTGTGCAAAGGTTTCCTAACGGGGGTTCAAGTTTCTATCACTCCGGCAACCCCTACGACTAGTAGCCAAATACACAATGCATTCCCCTAGGCCCATATAGGTGAAGTGTCATGTAGTCGATGTTCACATGACACCACTAGAAGAAATACACCACAACTTAAATATCAAACCATTGAATCTTTCTCAACACAACTCCACTACTAACAACATGACTTCTCCCTTGTCCTCAAGAACAAAACGAACTACTCACAAGACATCATATGGATCAAGATCAGAGATGATATAATGATATGTAACAATCTGAACATAAACAATAATTCAATGGTTCACTCAATAGCATCAACTACAAGGAGTAATCAACACCGGGAAAGTTTCCCCTAAGAACTATGCAAGATTCAACCCAATTGTTACAGCGGTATGGAGTGGTGATGATGGTGGTGATGATGATGATGGTGGTGATGATGATGATGATCCTGATGAAGTCCATCTTGATGGTGGTGTTGATGGCGACGATCTCCCCTCTCCGGGAAGGAATTCCCCTGGTAGAATTCTGTCTGCCAGAGAGATCTTTCTCTCTCGGTGTTTTCCATCCCGCAGAGGCGGTGGAATCTTTCTGTGGTCGCTCCCCCCAGTTTTAGGGTTTCAGGAGGATAATATACGCCAGAGGGGAGAACCTGGAGTGGGCCATGGCGGCCACACCACCTGTTGGCGCGACCTAGGGACGCCCGCGCCAGGGGGTGGTGTGGCCCCCCTGTGGCCCATCTCCACTTTCCCTTCTGGAAATCTTTGTCTTCTGGAAAAATAGAATTTTCCATGTATTTTCCAGAATTTTCTGATTTTCGCGAATTTTCCCTCCAAACATCACCTTTTCCATCAGAATCCTGACTGCAGCGGTCCATGCTCAAAAGTCATCGACCATGCAAAAACAGATGAAATAACATAAGTATCATCTCTTAATATGAAATATATCAATGAATAACAGTAAATTGTGATATAGAATAGTGATGCAAAATGGACATATCACCCCTCCCGCCCACGTGCGGTGGCCAAGGTCGGCCGGTGGGTCCCCCCACATGGGCCTTTTCCTCCAGGAATTAGCCCATTAGGGGAGTTATGCCCAAAAATCATTTTGAAATATTATTTTTATTATTTATTCCAATAATTAATATTAGAAACATATTTAATGTTTCCTCATGATCTAAAATATCTTTTTGATCATTCTGAACTTCTTCGGACTTTACCCGGAACCCTTCCGGTTTCTCTTTCTTTCCACTAATGATCACAACGATTACAAAACAAAATCTCTAAATGTTGAAGAACCCTTAAGTGTGTTACACTACGGTTCAAGAACATCACAAACATTATCGAGACACCTCTCATTTATTCATATCAATGATCATCAGCGGGATCGGGATACCCATAATGACCCCTATGCATTTCATGATTTCTTATCGTTTTACCCATAAACATTGAGTCCAATTACTTTTGTTACTTTGATACATAACTCATTCGAGATCTGATCATCGGTATCAACATATCTTATTCAATCTCATTACCACAAGTCTACTTAACTCATTCACATGATATCATATCCTTATGACCTAGTCATTCACTGTAGCTTCTTGGATATAATCTCACCGAGTGGGCCCAGTGTATCTTCCCATCACGTAGGAGAACAAATCTTGATCTTGATGCATACACCTCAACTTATACCTCTAGAATATCCAATATACACCTTTATGATCACCCTGTTACGGTGTGACAGTTGATGTAATCTAAGCAGCCTCAGGTGATAGTGATTAGATATGATCTCACGGTCAAGGGAGGAGGCTACTACGTTTCTAGTTATTGCAATGGTGAACTATGTGACTTGTCAACGAGGTTGGCATGGCCTGGCGCTCATGATCGTGTTGGAATTCAATCTCTCCCCGCAGTGCGGCGCCCTCGTTGTATCAAGCCCTCTAGGGTGTGCATGCGACAGAACGATTTCCCAAGGGTTGATATGTCTGTACCTGGATATATATGAAGGAGATATGCCCTATAGGCAAATAATAAAGTGTTTTATTTGATATATCTCTTGTATGTTCATAATAGGTTTCATGCCATGCTATAACTGTGTTAATACGAAACATTAATACACATGAGGTATGTAAACAAACCGTGTCTCTAGTTACCTCTAGCAAACTAGCTCATTGGTCAAGTGAATGATCTAGGGTTTAGAGATCATGGGTATGCCAACTGACAATGAGGTCACATCATTGGTTGAATGATGTGATAAACAAACACCCAATAGTTATATCATAATGAGATCTAGTTACAAACATTCATCATTGATGGTAACAAAGAAACCTCGCAAACTAATCCTTTGACTATGAGATAATATAAATCACTGTTACTAGAGGGAGCTTAGATGGTATCAAGCATCAAGCCGGTAAAGGGTGATCAAAAAGGTGTCACTCAGGTTCTCTAAAGGAACGTGTAGAGGAGTACATATCAAGACCATGATTTTCCAATCCAAGTAACGGATAGATACACGTGGGCCATCTCGGTGACGTTGCATTAACTAAGCTTGAAAGTGTGTGACTAGGTCACGGAATGCAATGGCATGAGAACGAGTAAACGAGTTCATTGGTAATGAGATCAAACTAGGTATGGAGATACCGAAGATCAAATCTCGGATGAACTAAGTATGAAGTGGCAAAGGGAGTGGGACACGATGTTGAAGGTTCAAGCAATGAGATTCATGAAACACACAAGGGTCATCATAGGCATCCAGGTCTCGCCGATGATCATTGATACGATAGAGGTATCGATCATGTCCGTAGTGTTACCGAACCGAAGGGTGTCACACTTAAGGGTGGGGACACATAGGATTGATACGACACCGCAGGAGAAATGAGAGAGAGAAACCAGAATAGTTCCATGTAACACCAGATATTGATCGAAGGGGTCTGGAAGGAGTTCTTGAGTGAAAGATATAATAATATATATGTTTTATATTAATTAGTTAAATTAATAATAAAACATATATTTTTATTTTATTTTAATAGGCATCCCTTTGCTAAGAGGCCTCACATAGAGGGGAGGCCCAAGAGGGCAAGGCGCCTAAGAGAGGAGGGCTAGCTGGCCTAGCCCTAATAGGCTCCCCACGTGGGTCCCACCTAGGACCGACAGCTCCCCCTTAGTGGCCGGCGGCTGTGGGGATTAGTGTCACACCGCCTGCCCCTTGGGTGGTGCCCCTCCCCTCCTACTATATATAGGGATCACCCCTTCTCTTGGAAACCATCCCATTCTCTCTTCTCTCTCTCATTATTTTTGAGGATTTCTCTGTAATATTGGAGAGAATCTCGAGGGACTTGAGTTCTCCACCTTCATGCTACCATCGTGTGTTTTTTGGTCAAACATCTTTCTTCTTCCGATGCTCGGCTAGATCGTAGTTCGGGAGACGTCGCCTACACCGAACGTGTGTAGAACTTCGGAGGCACCACACTTGGTGAGCTTGGAGCTGCTCGTCTTCATCAACATACGACAACCTGCGTAAGGCGTTCCTCAGTCTTCAAGGGTATGAATACCATTCCCCTCTCCGTTACTTATGTCTATATAGTATAGATCTTGGTTATTGTGTTCATGTAGTTAGAGAACCCTATAATATAGACACCATATCAATATTTGTGATGGTCAGAGCGTGGGGCTTGTCACATGCTTTGTTTCCTCCACAGGGAAATCCATTTATATCCAGCGGCGACCTCCATCCACCTTGGGTCCGTCTTGGCACCTACATTGCGACAATTACCAAGGTTTTAGAAGGAATCCAGGCGGTCGTGTGTTAAAAAGGCCAAATAGATGTTGAAGGTTCCATCTCGTATGCTCGTATCTAGTCGATAGTCGGTGAAGATTCTAGGGAGTTTTCGCAGCGGATCAGAAAAAGTTTGTGTGCCAGACGATTGGCATTTTGTGGTAGTGTTCTTGGCAAGTGGGGCGACGCATGGCCAGAGTTTATACATCGTGGTGCTCTTTGGGTACCACGTCTCACTTTTCGAGGTGAAACCCTAGGTCTGACCTTCGCCGGTAGTTGTACCCGGCAACGACGGCTCTGTAGTTATTTCTTTGCTGAAGGCATTTTCTAGAGATTGGACCTTCTCATCGGAGAAAGCCTAAGATCTGACTGCTGGTTGGACCGAACGACGACGACAACCTTTGTGCACTGCGAACTTCCCGAACGACTTTTGGAGAATCTTTTTTGAAGTCTAGATGTCGCCGGTGCTCTTACCGTTGCGATTGTTTCTACAGTCTTTATTTTGTTTTTTCTTATTATTTTATTTAACGTTAGGTTGTTGCATACGGACTGTAATTGGTATTATCTTTGTATATATTAATATTAGTATATTTTTTATTTCAAAATTTAAGTAAAAAAGTGCACTCTCTAGTCTCTCGAAGCACACACAAATATAAATTGTGAGGATATCTTTTAAATTTTTTTATGGCATAGGTAAGTGCTAAAAGTACTTCCACTAAGCCATGTTCTCGGTAAGTTGCTCAAGATCGTGGGGCAGTAGCACATAATGCCATGCTGTGACCACTAGTACTGCAGCCTATTTGACTAACATGAGTTTTTTTTTTAACATTACTAGCTCAGTTCTAAAATATAATCCTTTTTAAATAGCTAGTTTCTATCCTCTGTTTCATATTACTCTGCGCGTTACTGTTCATCACGTAAAATAAGGCGGTCTATTTGTCTCTCATTTTTTATCAAAAAAATTCTATGATTATTAGAATAGGTAGAGTAAACACAGAGCTACACATTCAAAAAAACCGAGGCAAAAAAGTAAAAAATAAGAGAAATCGGCCACCTCGTTTTCCGTACACTGTTCATCGAGGCAAACTAAATTGGAACAGAGGTACGAGGTAGTAACTAACATGAGCTTTGTGTGTATGGGGGACGCCAGCCAGGTCCCTCTTGGATGCGAGCGGATATTTTTGCCAAGGATAGCAATGCTCCTGATTTCAAGCGTGTGGCGACTGACGAGCCATCTTGATCCGAGAGATGGGACGCAGAGATGATACACTACACTAGTAGCTACACGTACACACTTATTACATGGATGGAACGTACTACTACAGTACTTGAACAAAATCGTGGCCGGGCCAGCAGTGTAGTGAGCTCAAGCAGAGGCTGCGAACCCCTCCTCGTCACTCTGTCCGTTGGTCGCGAAGCAGCTGTTGTGGCGGATCTCGCCCACGTCTCCTCCGGTGGGCTGGAACTGGCTCAGCTTCACCAGGGAGTCCCGGAACTGGCTGTAGAACCACCATTTGTCATCGGCAAGGCCTTTGACCCCCCACTCGGTGCGCGAATCGCTGACGAGCACCAGGTCGGAGGTGAACACCCCCTTCCCCTCCAGCAGGTTGCTGAAGTACCTGTTGTCGAACACGATCGGGGTGCTGACGTCGAGGTCCTGCAGGTGGTTCGGGTCGCTGGAGCAGCTGTCGCGGAGCTGCTCGACGAACGCCGCGTCTCCCCGCGGAGAGGTGAAACGGTCGGAGAAGGAGCTGCAGCGCGCCTTCCCGACGGTGTGCGCGCCGGAGAGCGCGACGAGGTCGATGGGCTCCAGGTTGCGGCTCTTGAAGGAGTCGATGAGCGTGTTGGCGTCGGCGCTGGGCTGCGGGAGTGCGAACACGGCGCTGCTGTTAGCCGGCGCCTTGCTGTCGAACCGGCCGAGCGGCATCTCGTAGAAGTAGAACACTTCGCTTTCCCCTGCCTGCATAGTTTCATTTCGCCAGTGAGGTCCTATCCGAGTGCTAGCTAGGAGTACAATAGCTAGCAGCGACGAGACGCGTACGTACCACGAAGACGGCGTCGCGGGTGGCGAGGGCGATGATGTCGGCGCAGGACACGGTGGCGCCACAGGCGGCGTGCACCTTGACGCGGATGTCCTCGATGAGCTGCAACGCCCGCGGCTGCAGCGTCAGGTTCGGCACCAGATCCAGCTCGCTGTTGGTTCCCTTGAGAAGGAGGGACGCGTCGCAGCCCTGAGGGAAGCAGTCGTGGAAGAAGATGCGGAGGAGGCCGGCGGCGAGGGCGATCTCGCCCAGGACCGCGCTCTCCACGATGGGCCACACGATGTCCTGTAGGTTCGGGCACGAGTTCGCGTGGAAGTCGTAGGAGAGGCCGCTAGCGAGGCGACTGTCGTCGACTGGCAAGGAGGTAAACGGCCGCGGCCTCGACAGGGCTGGGCACAGCACGGCGGCAAGGAGGCACATGGCCAAGATTGCCCTGCAGCTCGACGCCATGGATCCTAGCTTTGCTAGCTACTACCTGCAGTGTCGGTCAGCGAGCGAGCGGGCGAGCGTGCCTTCCTCTTTTCAACAAGATGCTGCTCATATATGCAAGAAAATGCAACTCTGTAGCTGATGCCGGTGTGATTGGTTAGTGTAGATGGGCACAAAAATCGATATTGGATCGGGTGACAGACAAAGCCTAGTTTTTTTTTGAGAGAGACTAGGCAAAGCCTAGTTGATCCCGTGACTCCACGACCGTGCGACTAGTAGGATCTGAACAATTGTCAGATTTCTTGTCAGATTTCTTTAGGCTGGTTCTACTGGAAATATCACAGGTAATAGCTAGTATGATGCATGCTATATTGGCAAAAATCTGATGTTATATAACAATTAATGAGGAAAGAGATGGTTAGAGTATCATATATAAATAACGTATCATACCACGTAAAACTAGAAAATATTCATACAAATAATTCTTATACACAATTTTATATTGAGATTCTACAAATCATTAAATATAGTACTAGTATGATACTATTATATGATATCATGCAATATGAAAATAATATCATATACTAGTATCATATGCATAATACTAATAATATGATACTACCACTATGACCAATCTTACTCTATACGAGGGCTTGTCGACAACCTTTGTGCGTTGTAATTTTTGCCAAAGTTGACTCGGAGGGTAGCAGTAACTTGCTGCGATCTTACGTCGATTTCAGCAAAATTGATCTCGGATAGAATTGCAACATTGGACTGAAAGCTGTGCATTACACTCAGTCTAGCTCACGTGTAATCCAAGTTTGTGCTCGTGATGAGGCAGATTTGTATTTTTTATTACTTTTAAAACTTGTTCTACTGTTATTGATGATTATTAATAGATCGGTGGAATTTGAAATTTTTTTTTGTATAATCTGCTTATCTATTAGAAAAAACTATAGGTGGAGATTGATCAGTATAGAATCAAGATGTACCAAAGTTCGAGGTTTATCAGCCAGTATCAATCACATGGACGACATAGACGTGTACCAATGAGGAGAATCACACGGACACGGCCAAGGCAAATCCCTTTCCGTGGGGCGACGGAACACACGCGTCGGCCGGCTGTCCGAAGGCACGGCCACTTCATCTTCTGATTGAACGCATGCGCTTTTCTTCCACTCGTTTTCTACCTTCTCCCTTATGAAAAAACAAAAAACTGATTTGGAGTTGGACTAGTACAAGTACCCGCCTATTTTTTCAGTTTAAACTAGACTATGTTCAAAAAAACTAGAACTAGGACTAAACAATTTTAACTAAGAGGCGGGACGGATGAGGCGCCGCCGCTTTACGACCGTGAGAGCATCTCTAGCAGCTACCTTAAACAGCCTAAAACCATAAAATAATAAGTAGTTTTTGTCCCTTGCAAAAAACTAGCGTGGAACAGCTACAGTAAACCCGCTCCGTCCATAATTTTTTTTACCAAGGGCGTCAAATTTCGCCCACCGGCCCGTTGATACGCAGGGGCGAGAGGGGAAACCAAACACAGCCTCTATCTACGTCGGCGGAGATGGCGTGATGAAGTTTCACATTCCCCACCCCTGCCTTCTTCTTCCACGCTCCCCTCTCTCCCGCTCAGCGCCGTCGCCTCCCCTCATCTAGCCTCAACCGCGGCGCCCCACCGCAACCAAGTGCCCCGCACCTCGCCACGTTGGTGCTAGGTCGAATCTCACGGGGACGGGCACAAAATCTATCCCGGTGAAAGGTTTCAATGGCAACCTCCACGGATGCGCTGCAGAGCTTCGATTCGGCCGCGCCCTCGAGCTAGACGACCGGATCCCGCGACTCTGGTGCATATCCTTCCTCCTATTCTGATTGATCGCATGCGCCGATTTCCTCCACTCGTTTCCGGACACAGCTTCGGTGACTTTGAAGTACAAAGTCTAGCTGTGACTTTCCTCACTATTATATTCATAAAAAATATATAAAAACTCTAGTAAATCTCATATGTTATATTAGACATTCTGGGAGAATTTCCTCATATTTGTACATATAGTTTGTGAATAAATATTATTTGAAGCTTCGCTATCAAATTGTGAAATCAAAATTCAAAATGGTTAAAATATTTTGAAAAACATCCAGTAAATCGCATCTACTATATTATATATGTTAGAAACGGTTTAGAGTCACGGAACTGTACGAGTTGTGTACGAGTCCGTGTTGTATTGTTATATAAATTGATCACGTGGAGGCTAGACCCCACGCAACCCTAATTCAGTTCTCAAACTTGGTATCAGAGTCTAACCCTAGGCCTCACGCCGAGCCGCCGCCGCCGAGATGACTTCCTCGGCGCTGCAGCTCTCCTCCCTCGGCCCAATCGTCTCCGCTCCTGCGGCCTCCACGCCGTGCCGATCGCCCCCTCTGCCGTCCGTCTCAACCAGAGCAACTTCATGCTCTGGTGCGCTCTCACCGTTCCCAGGTTCTCCGGGGCGGGGCTCCACGGCCACCTCGAAGGCACCTCCGCAGCACCCGAGGAGACCATCACCCAAGGGACTGGCGACGCCGCAACCACCGTCACGAACCCCGTGTACGCCACCTGGTGGACGCAATATCAGCTGGTGCTCGGACTCCTCCTCGACTCGATGAGCGAGGATGTCGCTTGCCAGATGATCGGCAAGACCACCGTCGTGTCCGTGTGGACTGCGGTACACTCCATGTCCGGTGCACAGAACAAGGCCAACGTGCGTCATCTTCGACGCCAGATCCAGGCGCTACGCAAGGAGGACATGCCCGCCACCGAGTACATGAACAAGGTCAAGGTGATTGCCGACGCCATGGCCGCTGCGGGTTCTACTCTTGGTGACGATGAGATCATCGATTACATGCTCGCCGGCCTCGGTGCTGACTTCAATCCTCTGGCGGCATCCATGATCAAGGATAACTCGTATGTCTCCCTCTCTGACTTCTACTCACACGTGCGCAGCTATGAGGCTTTGCGTGCGCATCAAGCCCAACCCAACAAGTGGGTCTCGTCGGTAAACGCTGCATCGCGGCCTGGCCTCTTCATCAACAATGGCCCGCCGCGTCTTCCCATCCATGCTGGTGGCGGAGGTTCTTCCTATGCCGGGTACCCACAGGGGCACTACCCGCAGTAGGGGCAGGGCAA
Source organism: Avena eriantha (assembly GCA_910589775.1). Classification (NCBI taxonomy): domain Eukaryota; kingdom Viridiplantae; phylum Streptophyta; class Magnoliopsida; order Poales; family Poaceae; genus Avena; species Avena eriantha. The sequence continues at coordinate 35,122,000 of OU342740.1, read as the reverse complement.
CTATAACTACCGCCCCAATGACAACTACGGTGGTGGTGGTGGTGACCGCCGTCAGGACAACAACTCTGGCTGCAATGGTTGCGGCAACGGAGGCAACGGCCGCAACAAGAATCGCCACCGCTGCCAAATTTGCTCCTATTGGGGGCATGTGGCGGGTGACTGCAAGAACCGCTTCAACCCCGAGTTCGTCATCAACAACAACTCGCGCTCAAGGAACTCGGCATCGACGAGCTTCAACAACACCCCCGCTCCATGGGTTATGGACTCTAGGGCGACCGACCATCTGATGAGTCAGCTTGACCGTCTCCATTTCCACGCGCCCTACGGTGGGAAGGATAAAGTCCAGGTGGCCAATGGTGCAGGTTTGTCTATTTCACAATTGGTCATTCAACTTTAGTCGGTTCTCTCCGCTTGAAAAATATTCTTCATATCCCTGATCTTACCAAAGATCTCCTCTCTGTTTTTTGCCTAGTTAATGATAATGACACATTTGTTGAGTTTCACCGTCGTTTTTTCTGTGTTAAGGACAAGGCCACGAGGAGGGTTCTTCTTCATGGTTGAAGCCATGGCAACCTTTATCTAGTCCCATTTAGCCGAGCTTCCACCTCGTCACGTCACCATGCTCTCTCCACTGCCAAGGGTGCCTCTCCATAGTGGCATCAACGTCTTGGTCATCCTACAAACAAAGTAGTTCAATCCATTGTTAGAAAAAATAATCTCGTGTGTTCGCCTTCAGACAATACTGTCTTAGTTTGTGATGCTTGTCAAAAAGGAAAAAGTCGTCAATTACCTTATAATGCCTCTCATCGTGTGTCTACTGTGCCTCTTGAGTTAATTCACTCCGATGTTTGGGGTCCTACCATTGCCTCCTCTGGAGGTTTTAAATAGTATGTTAGTTTCATTGACAATTATTCTCGTTTTTGCTGGATATATCTTCTTAAACATAAGTCTGACGTTGAACTGGTCTTTTATGACTTCCAGACTCATGTCGAAGGCCTTCTGAATTATAAAATCAAGGCAGTTCAGTCCGATTGGGGTGGTGAATACCACAAGCTCCATAGGTATTTTCAGTGCACGGGTATCTCTCACCGTGTGTCATGTCCTCACACGTCCCAACAGAATGGTGTTGCGGAGCGTAAACATCGCCATCTTGTTGAAACAGGTCTTACATTGCTTGCACATGCTTCTCTTCCTTTGCGTTTTTGGGATGAGGCGTTTTTTACCGCATGCTATCTTATCAACCGTATGCCGACCCCTGTTCTTAAACAAGAAACACCGATTCAACGCCTTTTTAACATTGCCCTGAACTACTCCTTCCTTCATACTTTCGGTTGTGCCTGTTGGCCCAGTCTCCGTAACTACAACACACACAAACTTGAGTTTCGTTCCAAGATGTGTGTTTTTCTCGGGTATAGTCCTATGCACAAGGGGTATAAATGTTTGGATCAGTCCACCGGGCGCATCTATATTTCTCGTGACGTTGTCTTTGATGAGACCGTGTTTCCTTATGCCACTCCCGGTATCACGGTTGATCTTAAGACACTTGAGCAATCCATCTCTTTTCCGTCCTCTAAACCAGCTACGAATGCTCACGTGCAAAATTATGACCTGTTCTATTTGTCTACTGATGTGCCTGTCACAGGCATTGCTCCTTCCCTGTAGGTACCGACCCTGTCGCCGGGCTCGTCCGTCCATCCTATGATCGACGTGCATGTGCATGTCACGCCGCCCGAGACGCCACCTTCTCCGCGTTTGGGCCGCGCGCTCCAGAGCCCGCCTCGCCTGGTGCTCCTCCTACGCCACTGTCCGCTGGGCCGGATGGCTCGTCCCAGTCCGCATCGCATGCTGCTAGGGCCTCCCCGGTCGTGACGCCTCCGACTGGGTCCGCAGCCGCGCCGTTGTCGCCTCCAGCTGCTCCTGGTCATGCAATGACCACTCAACAAGAGACACGATGCGTCGTGAGAAGCAGTTCACCGATGGCACTGTTCGGTATGACTCCCGCCGGCGTGTGTTCTTTGCTGCACCCACGTCTCACCATGAGGCTCTCCGTGAGCAGGCGTGGAGTGATGCCATGTCAGATGAGTTCACTTCCCTTCGTCAAACCAACACTTGGACGCTTGTCCCTCGTCCTCCGCGTGTCAATCTTGTCAGCTGCAAGTGGATCTTCAAAACCAAGCATCGTCCGTATGGGTCCATTGATAAGCACAAGGCTCGCTTAGTTGCTTGTTGTTTCACTCAGCAGCATGACATCGACTATAGTGACACCTTCAGTCCGGTTGTCAAACCTGCCACGGTTCGGGTTGTTCTCTCTTTGGCAGTCTCTCGGGGATGGACTCTCGTCAAATTGATGTCAGCAATGCTTTCCTCCATGGTTTTCTGACTGAGGACGTTTACATGCAGCAGCCACCTGGCTTTGAGGACCCTCAGCATCCCCATCACGCTTACAATTTACAGCATGCTCTCTATGGTCTTAAGCAGTCTCCCCGTGCTTGGTATGCCCGTCTCAGTGAGCGTTTGCTACAACTCGGTTTCACTGCTTCCAAGGCCGACACCTCTTTGTTCATCGTTTCTCATAGTGGTGTTCAGATATATATGATGGTCTATGTGGATGACATTGTTATTGCCGGGTCTACTCCTATTGCCGTCGACTACCTGGTGCATTCTCTATCAGCTAGTTTTCCCATCAAGGATCTTGGTGTTTTGGACTATTTCCTTGGTCTTGAAGCGTCCTGCAATTCTGGGGGGATGAGTGTCACCCAGCGCAAATATGCCTTGATTTGCTTCATCGGGTTAACATGGAGAATTGCAAGCCCACTTCCACGCCATTGTCTCCGACTGACAAGTTGTCCCGTGTTTCTGGAAAACCACTTAGTACCGATGATGCCTTCAGGTACGACAGTGTGGTAGGAGGTCTACAGTACTTGACTCTCACTAGACCAGATATTTCATTTGCTGTTAACAAGGTGTGTCAGTTTCTCTCACAACCAACAGAGGTACATTGGGAAGCTGTTAAACGCATCTTGTGCTATGTGAAGGGGACTCTCAGTACATGCATGCAGTTTAGGAGGTCTGCGACCACTGCAATCAGCATTTTTACTGACGCAGATTGGGCTAGATGCATTGATGATCGACGATCCACTAGAGGTCTTGCCGTCTTTGTAGGTCCGAACTCGGTCTCATGGAGTTTGAAGAAACAACCTACTGTCTCGAGATCCAGCACCGAGGAAGAATACAAAGCGTTGGCAAATGGAGCTACTAAAGCCATGTGGGTGGAGTCCTTGCTAAAGGAACTCGGTGTCGTGCAGCAGCGCACACCAGTGTTGTGGTGTGATAACTTAGGGGCGACGTACCTGACAGCCAACGAAGTATTTCATGCACACACTAAACACATTGAGATAGACTTCCACTTTGTGCGAGAGAGAGTAGCGGCTGGAGTTCTTCAAGTCAGGTTTATTTCCTCCGACGATCAGCTAACTGATGTATTTACTAAGCCAGCTACCCAGCAGATGTTACACTGTTTTAGAACCAATCTAAACTTAGTTAGTAAAAGTTCAGATTGAGGAGGAGTGTTAGAAACGGTTTAGAGTCACGGAACTGTACGAGTTGTGTACGAGTCCATATTGTATTGTAACCTGCTGATATTGTTATATAAACTGATCACGTGGAGTCTAGACCCCACGCAACCCTAATTCAGTTCTCAAACTATATATTCTGTGAAAGTTTCATTTTATTTGAACATACAGTTTAGGAATAAACACCATTGTAACATTCTAAATCAAAATGCTCACTCATTCCTGTACGTTGGATGAGCTTTGGATGGCTCATAGGGGAGTAAAGTCATTGAAGCTGCATCCCATAGTTTCGTAGTCAAAATTGTTTAGTCTAATTCTATTTTAGTCTACAAAAATAGTTTAGTTTAAATTAAATTTTATTTTTTCAGCTAACGTGGGTCGTCGCTTGCAATCCTATTACGGACGTAGCTTTAGTGACTTTGAGGTATAAAGTCTAGCCGTGACTTTGAGGATCAGGTGCAGTTTTGCAACCGTAACAAGTACAATTGTGTGTTACCCTTCTTACTGCGATCTTATGTCGAATTCAGCAAGATTGCTTTGAAACATGCAAAAGCTTTCGGCAAGATTGATCCTCGATGGAATTACAGTTGTGTGCATGGCCCTCATGTGTCGCCCTCGCGTCGTGGCCGAGGGAAACCCCAGATCCCACCGCCCTCCATCACTTTCCACTCCCCATGCTCTTTTGCCGCACCCAGGGGCATGGCCAGGCAAAGCCCTGGTGGTGCCGGTGGCGGTGGAGATTCTTCATTCCCTTGTGTGGTGGAGCGTACGCGGTGCCACACTTCCGTGGCAGGCCACGGCGGTGGCGCTTGGGCTCAGCCTGTGGCGACTTTGCTGGCTAGATTCTTTGGGCGGCGAGGGTTATGGGACGTGCACGCTACTGACGATCGTCTTTGACTACTGTAGATGATGAAGCAACAAAATAAAGGTGGTCAGATCCTGATGTTCATAGAGAACCATGGCATCTATCCTGCTTCATGTTGGCCTCCTCAATCCGGTCGTCGTCGAGTTCTGTCTTCCTCTCGGAGATTTCCGCAGTTTGGCACAGGAAGTTACTATATCTTTAGCAAAATCGATGCGGTACTGCGTGCCCTTGTTATTTGGGCGAGGCCAAAAGCTTTGTCCTCTTGTCGGTGTCATGGGGCATGTCTTCATGTAGATTTCCATGAAACTGACAGATGTGGAGAATGTCATGGTGGCTGCGATCGAAGGTTTGTAATAATGAAGAGGGTATTGGTTGCGATGAAGACAATGCGACACAGGTTCGCCATGTGTGTCGGGTGTTTGGTGATTTGCACCAGTAGCTTGAAAGCGGGGGTGGCAGCACTGGTGGACTGCATCTTGGTGTTGCTCCTCAAGCACCGAGTCAATATTTTTAGGGTGAAAACTCAAGGTCTAGCCTTCATTGGTTATACCTGGATATGGCGTTGTTGTAGGCATTGTTTTGGAAACTCTGACTTTTTTCAGGGTGAAACCCCAAGATCTTCGATTGGGCGATGATAACGCTTGTGCATTGTTTACTTCTTAGTGATGCTGTTTTTGGAGAATCTCGTTTGTAGTTCATGTGTTATCTTAGGTGGTGGGTCGAGTGCTACGATTGAGAGTGATCCATCACCGCGACGGGGTCTATGTTTTCTTTTTCTCTCTTATTTTTTTCTTGGTTGTGTGCATTCCTGATGACTTTGGGTATCTTATTGGTGTGGAGACTGGTGTAATTGGTATCTTCGTGATATTAATATTTCCCCTTTATCCGAAAAATCTGACAATTGTGTATCATACAATCTAGTTCACGTAATTTGTGTATGCTCATAAATTTCTTTTGCTCTAATTCTGTTAAACTTGCGACCTAATAAGAAGGCTAACTTATGGCAGAGTGCAGTGATATCCTCCACCTGTAAGGATCAACACCGCCATCTATAAATACGATTTGCAAGCCACCATCTAGGGTTTAGGCCAACTCCAACGATGTCCTCCATTTTGGACACCAAAAATGTCTCATATGTTGCATTTGCGGTGTCCTACAGACAGGCCGGATACTCATGCCCTCCCAAGAAATACCACTGTACCCAACAACATCCCCCATTTTTCCGCGACTAGGTAATTTTTGCCATTTTTCCATTTCGCACAATTCACACACATAATAGCCCTAATTTAATGATAATGGTGGAAAATTACTAACGGTGTCTCCATCATATGCAAAGGTACCAAAATGATGAGACACGTAATTCATGAAAGACAGAAATTGAAGTGATCGAACGAATCACACATCTTGATCATGGATCATATAGCAATATTTTGTAAGTAGAAAGACAAAATAACAATACACATAGCATTTTTCATATATTTTGAGTTTAAAGGAATATACCACGTCTCGCACGCTAACTCCACCAACTTTTCGCTTTTTTACTGGGTCATATGAAGTGTTGAACTTGGTGCATTGTTCTTGGATAAAGGACCACCTTTTGTGAGAGTTTTCATTGCGGTCACTCTCAAATGGGTTCTTACCCCCAAGTGCTTATGCTCATGGGAATAGTTGAAAATCTTCCTCCGAAATTTCCCCCTCTTTATCTCCACATCACAAATTAGATCTTTTCCAATTTCCAACCAAGCCGCAAAGCACAACGTCCTCAAGGTCGGTGTATGCTTCAGTTCTTGTGGACCCTCCTTTTGTCCTCAAGGTCATTGTCATCCACCAAATTGAACATGGTGGTCATGATCATGTCCTCATTGTCGAAGAAGGAATACTACATCTATCGTAGGGTCGAACACATTCATACTAAATATATTGAGGCATAGCAAGCTAAATGAATTCATACCGAGTCGGATGGTGAATCGGGTGGCTCCGACATTTATCTGAACAAGCTGCAGGGTTTAGGGATGACATTGGGTGTAAATCACCTTTGGAGATTCCTTTGCCTGATCCTCGATAAACCTTTCATCGAGGTGGTGTTCAGGTCGTTGTGACCTACAGGCACGGATCGCCGATCTTCGTGATGTGTCCCTAGAGCCACTAAACTGGGATGTCGTTGTGGCGTGCCCTTGAACAACAAAGTATTCGGGCTTGTTCGGGGATGAGCCATAGGTCATCGCATTTTCCAAAGCAGTGGTTAGGATGGTGATTTGGCATATCACTACATGTTGCAGTATACAATTCATTAACATAACACCAATGAAACACCATTCCACTAGTATTATGTTCCTCGGAGTGCTACAACAAAAACATCATGAGTCCAAGACATGACTATAGATTACAACTTAGTATATTACAAAAGATCCAGAGAACGTCTTAAATACAGATAGAAGAATATCCTTAAAAAGGAAAACTAGAAATAACAACTAGTAAATTATTCTACGAATAAATCTACCTCTAATACTATCTGGCTTGTGATTGTCGCTACAGTAATGCTCTAGAGAGACATGCTTTATGAGCTAGAGATTAGACTCCTATCTATTCTATAACTTTGTATCCACTATGTTTGATATAGACGTTGACTTCATTGACTTCACTATAGCTCTGGTTTCTTGTAGTAATCCTGCTTCATGTCTATAGGTGTTGGTGATGGCTTCAACAACTTAATAATCTAGTAGGGGTCAATAAGATACGGTTGAGAACGAGCGTACTCAGAAATTCACTAAAAATGATTGTTTGATACACTATCTACAGCCACAGACCATAGGTCGTAGGCTAATGCAAGTTTTCATAAACATTTCTTCAAAATGTTGCTTTTATTCTGAAAAGCTATGTCTGTCAGCCTTCATAGGTGAAAGAGCATGTGGGCCCCATGTGTGGTTTTGGTAATTAATGACAATCTTTATGGAGTAATGTGCGTATTAAGTTTCACTTATAGGAGTTGTCCATTGGTATCGCTTGTAGCATGTCTTGGCTTCAAGATAGATGAAGTGAAGAAGAAGATGCGTTGTGCAAGCTCAAAATACGTCATCTCTAGAAGATCTCCTGTTTGATGCTTGCCATCCTCGGTGGTCATAGATCGATGAAGACAAGGTCAAAGTATGCTCAAGGCAAAGGTATTCTTGATAGGTTTTCCCTTTTGTCGATCTCGTGTTGGTAGTTGAGAGACCGGGTTTAGGATAGATAGCCGTACTATCAAGAGGGGATCTCGATTGAGTAACTCGATCATATCGTTCGGAGAGAGCTCAAACCTTTGCATTCTTAGCATCATATTTCTTGGTTGTTTGTTGGTCCTATCCATGTGAGGATATAGAGCTTGTGGTTATTTTCATAACAAGCTCTTGTTCAACAAAACCAGATCCCCATTTTATATCTTGTTGCGATTTTGTTCTTGGAGGTTTTCCAGATGCTCACCAAGTGAGGTATCTCACATTATAATACTTGATACATTCTCACTTGGGTAGCACTTGTTGTCCTCTTTCCAACAAAATTGGTTTCGGGTCAATCGGAGTTCCCTAGCTCAAGTTATCGCTGTTTTAATCTCCCTCTTATTTGTTTGAAAAAGAAAAAGAAACAACTGTTTTCAGGCTAGGCGGTAGTACTGTTGTGCGCTACCGGCCCAACATGCATGCTCTTCTTTGCCTCTGTGCCGCCCGGTTGGCCCATCCGGTGGTATCGGGCCCCGTTGGTAGTACCGGGCCGGCTAACCGGTACTACCAATCGACCCAACCAGCACCCACCGCTTGCTCCAGTGGCAGCCCCGCGCGTGCTCGCTCCCGCATAGCGCCCCGTTCCGCTAGCCACCTTCGTGCCCCGATCCCTGATACATTGCAAATGTATCTATAATTTTTGATGTTCCATGCTTGGTTTTATCTACTTTCTTATGTTTTATCCACACTTTGGAGTAATTTTCATATGGTTTCTTGGACTAACCTATTAACAAGAGCCACAGTGCCAGTTGCCTGTTTTCTGCTGTTTTTGGTTCCAGAAAGTCAGAAAATGAATATTCTCGGAATTGGACGGGACAAAAGCCAATATGCCTATTTTTCCCGGAGACTCACGGAGCCAGAATACGAGACGGAGAGGGTCCATAGGGTGGCCACACCACCCCTAGGCGCGGGTCCCCCTTGGCCATGCTAGGGCATGGTATGGGCCCCCTGGCTGGCCACCGACCTTGCCTCCTTTGCCTATATATTCCCCCCGAGGCAAAAACCCTAGATCGTCAATCAGAAATCCACGAAAAGTTCCACAGCGCCGCCCCCACCGAAGGGGAGATTTGGAGGACAGAAAGTCTCTGTTCTGGCACCCTGCCGAGACGGGGAAGTGGCCCCGAAGCCATCTCCATCGATCTCCACCGCCATCTACATCACCATTGCTGATTCCCATGATGAGGAGGGAGTAGATCTCTCTCGAGGCTAAGGGTTCTACCGGTAGCTATGTGTTCATCTCTCTCTCTATGCATGATCTTATTGAGATCATGATCTTGTAATCTATAGATATACCTTGCTACTCAAGTGCTTTATTAGATCTATGCTCTCCCCATGTGTGTGAAAGTGACAGCGTGCACACCATGGTGGCACTTAGGCTAGAGATTACAAATACTTGTATGAGTTATATTTTGAGTTGGATGTCTCTATTTAATTGTGGTGTTTGTTGGAACCATCTAGTGCTCAAGGTGACATTGTGGGGTTATCTAGATGGTAAAGGCTTACTTTGAGGGGTGTTGTTATAGCCCTACCATGGATTAGAGTGTCCAACCAGAGAGTAGTTAAGAGTTGTATCATAAAGAGAAGATATTTATATGAGAGTGTTCACTAGTGAAAGTATGATCCCTAGGCCTTGTTTCTAAGCATTGAAACACCGTTTGCAATTAGATTTGTTACATGTTTGCTTGCTTCCATCTTTATTTCAGTTTTACTTTAGTCTTTTCCACGCCATCAAGCTATTTTCTATCACCGTTACCACTTATAATTATCCATACCACTTGTATTTCACTATCTCTTCGCCGAACTAGTGAACCTATACACCTGACAAGTGTATTGGGTGTGTTGGGGACACAAGAGACTTCTTGTATCTTGATTGCAGGGTTGCTTGAGAGGGGATACCTTTGACCACTTCCTCCCTAAGTTCGATAAACCTTGGGTGATCCACTTAAGGGAAAACTTGCTGCTTTTCTACAAACCTCTGCACTTGGAGGCCCAACAACTGTCTACAAGAATAGAAGTGCGTAGACATCAATCCCCTTGCTCCCGCCTCGCTTGCCCAGGCCGCATCGCGTGCCTGATCACCTCCCGTGTTGACCGCTCACAGTGCTGGTGCTTCGTTCACTCGCCCTGGCCCAGTTCACCCTAGCATTGTCGCCCACGTTGGCCAGATTCGCCTGGGTCGGTGCGGTACTACCAGCCCAGTTCGAATCAAAAGGCCCCAACAGGCAGTTTTCAGCCCCCCTTTATAAGTCCTTTTTCCTCTCTCCTTTTCGGTTACTTCTTCCTCTTATTTATTCAAGCTTTGTTTATTCTTGGACACATCTTTGAGCTTGATTCTTTCTTCCCCCCTCTAATGATTCTTACCAATATTTGTGGGGAAGTTAGAGGATATCTAGATCTACAATTTGACCAAACCAAATCACCTTTTTGTGAGTGAATCTTTGGGATCTAGATCTTGGGGGATTTTATGTTCTCCCTTTGATGCTTCCTCTCTTATTCCCCCAAGTGCTTTAGTAGCCTTGTTGGAATTTGAGAATGAAGTTGTGGAGCATCTTGTAGGGGATCGGTGCAGAAAACAAAGAATTTCCTACGTTGAAACCCCAGAAACTTGCCTAGGATCTATCTATGTAGTAATGCGGTAATGACCAATGCGTAGTACATACCCTTGTAGACCGTATGCGGTTAACGTTCCGCGGGGAACGTGGTTGAAGTAGTCGTACTCGTAGCCGACCTCATGGTCGCGAAGCTCCTCGCAGGTCACCCCTTGCTCCTTCTTGATCTTCATCATCTTCATCGTGCAACAGCTCCGGCTCACGACATTCAAGCGCCCCAAGTGTTGCGCCACGTGTCTTCGTACACATCCGGTGTATGATGAGACCTCTGGCTCCCCGATCCCGCCGGGAGTGCGGAAGTTGATATTCGGCTAGGAATCCCTGCAGCGCAACGGCGTACTGCAGGTGTGCCTCGATCGCACAACCCAGACTTGGGGCCATGGTCACAAGGTATAGAGAGAGGGAGGAGGAGAAAGTCAACCAAAGGACTTCTCTAATTATTGGTGTGTTTAATCCCACCCATGGGCACCCCTTTATATAGGAGGAGGGGGTGTGCCCTCCCCTTTGGGTTTCCCATGTGGGACTAAACAAGGGAGATGGGGGAGGCGCATGGGCCTTAATGCGCCAGCCGGCCTGGGGTGGGCCCCACCCCCCGCATAGCCTTAGGCTGGCCGGGTGGTCCCCCTTAAGGCGTCTATGCCTTGGCCCTTTGGCCCTTGCCCCTTCCCTCCTCCGGTTTTCCCTCATGGGCCCTATTTCCCTAGCAAGTTTGGCCCATTAGTGGAATAACCCGTCAAATTAGATTTTAATATTATATTTAATATTAATTACACTAATTAATATGTAAATACATATTACAAAATCCATCTTGACCCGAAACCCCTTTCGGTTCCCTTTCGATTTCCTCCGAACGACTTCGGAACTTTCCCGGAATGATTCCGGTCCTTTATTCTTTCTCCGAACAACTTCGGATCTCTCTGCGGAACGATTCTGGCTTTCTCTCTTTCTCTACTGTGATTCCATCTTACGAATGATCGCTCTCATCGTACCCTTAAGTGTATCCTCTCATGGCTCGGGAATGCTGTAGACATGATCTGTATCAATGATCAACAGAGGGACCAGGGATGTCCATGTGACCCCTATGCATTCCTGATGTCAATGTTGTTTGAACCGTCTAAATATAGCATCCTCTTCCTTTTGTTTCTCGATACAACTTGTCTGAGATCCGATCATTGGTATCCCATACCTTTGTTCAATCTCGTTCACAACAAGTTTTGTGTTCTTGTTAACGTGATATTACTTCCCTGTGACCTAGTCACATGTTGCAACATTCATGGATGTAATATCACCAAGCCGGCCGTATGTATCTTTACCCGTCATGTGGGTGAACAAATCCCAATCTTGCAGTCACATGTCATCTACTGTTCCTTCGGAATACCCAACGTACACCTTTATAGCCACCGTATTACCAGATGACGGTTGATGCAGTCTAAGCATCCTAGGGAAACAGTGAGTAATATGAGCTCACGGTCTAAGGAGAAGGAGTCTAGGTATAGCTGTTGCAACAATGAACCATATGACTTGATCGTGTTGCAATCCTTCGAGGAATGTCCAACCACATCATTCTCCAATGATATGATCTCGTTGTCAGTCAGCATAAATGCCCATGATCTTGAAACCCAGATCATCTTCGTGGCCAACGAACTAGTATGAATAGAGGCTACTAGGGACTTTGTTGTTTTCATACCACACCTGTACCAATGTTTCTACTTGCCACAGTTATAGCACAATATGAAACTATTATAAAATAATTGAGATATGACAATAAACACCTATTTATTATTTGCCTCTAGGGCATATCTCCTTCAGTCTCCCACTTGCACTAGAGTACAAATAAACTAGCTCGCATTTTACTCATATAAACCATATACCATATGCATTTACAGATCATGCATGCTCATGGGAAACATCATGTCCATGTTCTATTTTACCAGATCATTATGTCTTTTGCAAATCATTAATGTCTTCCTAATTTGACATTCACACCATTATCTTATAATGGGTCGAAGAATTTGTTTGGCAACAAAGCGAGACTTTGTTTCTAGTGTTTATGATGACGGTCGTTTTCACTATTGTCATCTAAACTTTGAAACACACTTTGCTATCCTTTGTGTATGTACTATAGTTATGGCAGCAGAATGAGGCCGGATTCCAGGAGCTTACAGTGACGTTAGATCAACCTCGAGGGCTTTCTCATGGGCACTGGGCCCTGGGACACATCATTCTACGTTAAAAGCGAACTAGCCCCGCCACAACATCATACATCACATTAGATGTAGCCTTTTTTAACTTCTATATCTATGTAGATCCTAGTGCATGAAATGCATCTATGCCACTTACATTGCTTCTTGCTACTTAAGTACAAACTTAATTCTAGTTCAGTGATCAACTCAGGAATCACTCAAAGACACGTTCTTATAGTTAAGACTTTGTCTTACCAACCAGAACCTCAGGTCACATTACGTCGAGTATATAACATGGTTATATGGAAGAACCTATGACTGAGGCATAGGAGATGCAACACATCTCTTTCTTTCAACCATAGTTGCAATACTCAATGCTTCACATAGTAAGAACTTATTTCTTACCTTGTTCCATTCTGAACTTCTTCAAAATCTTGTCTTAGGACATTCTGAACATCTTTCAGAATCAAGTCCAGGAAGCATTCGACTTTTAGTGTTTATTAAACTCACCAATCTATCTTGATAGATCTTATTGTTTAATAACTTCAACTTCATCCTTACTTAAATATTATTAACACCAATGACATCATTCACATATGTCGTCCACATATTACAGAATGATTTCACGCTCCCACTCAAATATGACGTTCATGTTTGAGATCCAGGGATTTCACTTAGCTCCCACTCAAAATATGTTACCTACATATTATGAATTAGCCAAGCTGATTTGCTCCCACTCAAATCTAGGTCCTCTCGATAATCTTGGACATTCCAAAATTCTTTGATCATTATCAATTTGAGAATTCCAATTACGAGACTTCAATATCCATATATTTATAGTGTAAATCCAAAAGACTTAAGCATCACTACTGTTGTAGTCAACTCCTTGAATTTGTCCAAACTTGTGACAAATCGAGCTTTCGTCATTCATTAAGTTTCATTTCCTTCTTATGACTTTGCAGTCATTCAGAAGTGTCAAGTAAACTTCTTTACTTTAATAAGATCAAGTAACATGTTACTTTGCAATCTTAAATATAACTTAATATAGGATTTTATGACTCCTAGTCATTTCTCGCACTCAGGTCCATCACACTTCTTTGTAATTCGTAGGTATGTTTTGTTCAAAACATGACAAGTGAATCAACAATATAATTCTACAAATTTGTAGAATATATAGTTGAATCCTACTTTCTTTAGTAAAAGTATTCACTAAAACGTTATGATCATTATCAATAGTTTATCCTCTATTTGTAGAGTTTGGATTTACGAAACGAGTTCTGCTGCGCCACTCAACAATCCAGAGGTAAGGTCAAATACCTTGTTTTGATCTTTTACTTTCTTCCACCTGTATCTTCATCAAGACATGTTAACTTTGGACAACATCAAGTTTGCCCCTTTGTGGAAGATGCATTCATAGCTTCCTAAGAATGCTCTACAAAGACTTGTTTATTCGTCACGACTTCGACTTGTCGAAATCTCCAGAAACTCGAACGTGCCATAACACTTATGGTGTTGTTTCCACGAATCTTTAGATGTTCCTTTGTATTTCAAATGAGTGTTTGCTTATTTTGATGTCTAACTCTAAACGACAACTATAACCCATATAAGAGATAATACTATACTATATGTATCTTAATACATAATGACTATGATATTTAGATATTTCAACAAAGTTTGAATTCATCCAATTATCATAATTTTTGAAACATCTTTCACAAGTCCCTTTTATGCTAATCTTAACTTGAATACCTTAGTCATGTCGATCAAATTGAAGAGACTTCGTATTCTTGTTAATTTCAATATCCTCTTATTGTTGTGAACTCATTTGAACAATTCAAATCGTTTCAAACTCATGTTTCATTAAGTAAATACGCTTATTCACTTAAGTCCACAATTACCTAATGATTTCCACTACTTGTTGAAAATACGATACATCAATATGTATAAGATTCAACATTTCTTCGCATATCACCGTTTTACCAGAATGCGGAGTTTTAGTCATTCTGCCCAAGAGGCATGGTTTTGCAAAGTCTCTAGATTAAGCATCTAGGACCACGATCTTTCATAATGAACCCGCAATAACCAAAATGACTTAAATTGTAGTGTCATTTCATTATTAAACTTTGGACACCTTTTAGCATTCTAATCCTTTATAAATGTTTAAACTATTATTATTAACATAGTGATGAGAATAACTTGTTTGTAATCGTAATGTGACCATAAGGTATTGTTCATAAGAATAGTACAAACTGGTTTGTAACTTGTTCATATGAATAATCGTCTCGCCAAAAGCAAGACACATAAACAGGGATTACAAATTATATTCAAGTCCACTAATCCAAATGATAAACTTTGAGGAAAGTGGTGATGTCGGTCATCAACTGATTTGCTTGTCATCGTCAAGTCACGTTGCCTCAAAACCAGCAATTCTCAAGCAGATCCTCCCGTTTTCACAAAACGGGACAAGTATCATATACTTTGCAAACTGCAGCGAGTTTTGTAAGAACCACATTTATAATTTGTATATCTTACATATACCCTTTTCATCCATGACCTCCATTTGCAATAAAGCCCTTCTAAGAGTTCTTAAATCTAATGCAAGATCGCTAAGTGTTTTTCCAAACATTCTGGAGTCATCGAATTATCTCCTAATGGTTATTGTATCAAGAAGAGAAGATCACCTTTTACGAGGATATCCCTCAGGCGTGGGTATTAATCTATGAAGTTGGACCCTTTTGCTAAGTACCAAATTAAGCAATATATTCCCATGGTCGCAAAGGACCTCAATGGGATAGGCTAAGATCTACTAAGATATTTGCAAATAGACATCTAGACTAAGTTTAATAAGAGATCATTTTTTAATTGGTCTCCACTAAAATTGTCATCCCCTGGACAACTTTAGTGATCGCATGATCCCTATCCTCTGCACCTCCCCGTGTTACACAGCTGAAAGGGAAATGGACGTCGCCTAGAGGGGGGTGGTGAATGGGCATTTTAAAAATATTACGGTTTAGGCTCTAATAAATGCGGAATAAAACTTAATGTTTAATTTATCAAGCCAAAACCTATATCCACTAGTTTCACTAAGTGCACCAACAACCTATGCTAAGCAAGACAAGCAACAAGGTGATAGCAAGATAAAGTACTTCAAGCACGAAGGCTATCACAATGTAAATTGCATAAGTAAAAGGGATCGGTTGAGAGATAACCGATGGACGCGGAGACGAAGATTTGTTTCCCGAAGTTCACTTCCAAAGAAGCTACGTCTCCGTTGGAGAGGTGCGGGGGGCGCAATGTACTTCAAACGCCACAAATGGCTCACCTCGAGGTGTGGTGGCTCGATGCTCACCCAACGCCACACAAGGCCTCACCAAGGATGCGAAGCCACGCAACTCACCGACGCCAAAAAAGGCTCACCCTATTCTCCCGTGAGCTCGCCACAAAGGCCTACCCACGTTCCACTATGGGACACTTGAGGGCGGTCACCGAACCCGTACAAGGCTTGGGGCAATCTCCACAACTCAATTGGAGGGCTCCCAAGAAACGCCACAAAGGCTCCACAATGCCACAAAAGGCCAACAAGCTTGGGGAACCTCCACAACTCAATTGGAGCCCCAAGAACAATGCCACAAAGGCTACAAAGCCACAAAAGGCAACAAGGCCACAAAAGGCTACAAGACCACAAAAGGTCAACAATCCAACCACACAACCGTCTAGGGTTCCAAGAACCCAAGAGAAACAAGCCCAAGGGCTTGAACTCGCCGAATCTCCGAGGAGAACTCAAACCTATGCACCAAATGCAAGAGGCAAGTCCTTCTCTCTCAAATTCCACCAAAGCTACAAAAGCTATTGGGGGAATAAGGGAGGAAGAACACAAGAGGAGAACACACAACTCTCCAAGATCTAGATCCCAAGGATTCCTTCACAAAGAAGGGATTTTGCTTGGTGGGGCTTGTAGATCTAGATCTCCTCTCTCAAATCCCTCAAAAAGATGCAAGAATTATAGGAGGGAGAAGGGGAGAGGGCAAGCTCTTCAAGGTCAAAAATGGAGGAGAGAGAGAGAGCAAGAACCAAGAAAAACGAACGTGGGCCGAAGGGGAAAGGGGAGCTCCTTTTAAAGGGCTCCCCGATCTGCCCGTTACCCACAGAATCGCGCACGGCCGGTAGTACCGGTGGGTGGCCGGTACTACCGGTGGCACTCAGCCAACGGTCCAAAAACACGGTGCAAACGAACACAATAACGAGGCCGGCCGGTACTACCGGTGGGTCATCGGTACTACCGCCTGGGCCAGTACAACCGCCCAAGATTCTGACTGAAGTTCCGTCAAATAGCACAGACCAGGCAGAGAGCATACTGAACCAAAAATGGGTTCACCAGAAGTTGGGGCGGTATTAATACCGGTACTACCGGCGGCATTTCTGCCCGAGCGGTACTTCCAGCGTCTGGTCGGTACTTTCGGTCAGAGAAACTTCAGAACCAGAAATGCCATAACTTTTGCATCCGAACTCCAAACGAGATGAAACCAATTTTGTTGGAAAGATAACGACGTGTAGAAACCAATTTTGTTCGAAATATTGGATATAACCAAGGGAGAAAATACCATGAATATATATGTGAGATACCTCCCAAGGTGTGGAGCCAGAAAACCCGCAAGATCAAAAACGCAATAAGATATGCATGGGAAATCTGTTTTTGATGAAATAGAGCTTGTTATGAAGATAACCACAAGCTCTAGATCCTCACATGGACAAGAACCAAACAACAACCAAGAAAGATGATGCTATGTATACAAAGGTTTGAGCTCTCTCCGAAAGATACGAACGAGTCACCCACTCGAGAGCCTCTCTTGATAGTACGGCTATCTATCCTAAACCCAGTCTCCCAACACGAGACCGGTAAAATAGAAACCCTATCAAGATCATACCTTTGCCTTGAGCATCCCACTTGAGCTTGATGTAGACGATCTTGTCACCTTCAAGATGGAACACCTTTCTTGATTGCTCTTGCTTGCTCTTGCTTGATGAAGACTTGCGAATGGCTCCCCCATACTCCATGGGAAAACCACTTCTTTGACCTTGTCTTCATCACCCCATGAACGCCGAGGATGGCAAGCTCCAAGCATGATATATTCTAGAGATGGCGCACCGTGAGCTTGCACACCAAATCTTGATGATGATGATGTCTTGAAGAAATCCATGAGGAACTCCATCTTCTTCTTCTTCAAGGCATACTTGATCTTCTTCTTCTACTACTTGATTCCAATAGGCACAAAGCCCTTGGACGATGCTTCTTCTTTTTCATCCTTGAAACCAACACATGGTCCAAGTGATGCCAATGGACAAACCTACAAGTGAAACTCAATTTGCACATTAGTCCACAGGGATTGTCATTAATTACCAAAACCACACATGGGGGCATACATGCCCTTTCAACAGCCATCAACGCATTATCAAAGGTAGACATTCACTAATGCCAATCACATCATCCATGTGACTCATGCTCGATCTTTCGATCTCTTGTGTTCCGAGGCCACGCTTCTGTGGCGTGCTAGGCTCGCCAAATCTAACTTGTGTGTATTCGCTGTGCAACATGGCTTACACCCCCTGTATGTGAACGTAGATATGTCTGACACCCAGGCCTATAACCCTGGATCGCCTCATAACGAAGAACTTTCTTGGTGGTGCACACGCAAGGGGAACACGGTATCTTATTTGCTACCGTTGAGTATCTAAATACTAGCACACAATAAGATGTAAAATAGGTATCAACATCCTATGTATAATGTGATATGATATAGTCGTTCTTGCGCCTTGATCTCCATCGAGCGCTCCGGCATGATCTCCATCGTGCCCTTGGTTTGATGCCAAGTCCACGACGTCTCCACCAGGTCGTCCATCGGAACGATGACTATTACTATACTACTTAGTAATAGAAAAAAGTAAACTACTTTACCTTCGTAACGACCAATGCCATATCATAATCACATGCCCCCCCCTGCAAAATAAAGTTAGACGCCTCTACTTTAACTATTGCAAGTTTTACGTGGTTGTTAGGGCTTTCGCACTAGAACCATTTCTAAACTACGAACTTTCCAACCACAACATGGATTCGACAGTTGTCTCTATTACACCCCTTTTGGGGCCCTCCGTTGTAAATGCTATATCAACTATCGAATGAGAGACAGACACCCGCTAGCCACTTATACGGTACAAGCTGTATGTTGAGCGTGGAACCAGTCTCGCATATGAATACGCGTAAGGTCGGTCCGGGCCGCTTCATCAAACAATACCGTGATATAAACAAGTACACGTTAGAGGTTAACAACTAAGAGATCAGTGCCCGCACAATACTTGTGCATACTGGTCGTACAAAACTCCTACGCATAGATCGGCTCTGATACCACTATAGGGGATCGGAGCGGAAAACAAAAAATTTCCTACGTTGAAACCCCAGAAACTTTCCTAGGATCTATCTATGTAGTAATACGGTAACGACCAATGCGTAGAGAGTACATACCCTTGTAGACCATACGCGGTTAACGTTCCACGGGGAACGTGGTTGAAGTAGTCGTACTCGTAGCCGACCTCAAGGTCGCGAAGCTCCTCGCAGGTCACCCCTTGCTCCTTCTTGATCTTCATCGTGCAACAGCTCTGGCTCACGACATTCAAGCGCCCCAAGTGTTGCTCCTCGTGTCTTCGTACACATCCGGTGTATGATGAGACCTCCGGCTCCCCGATCCCGCCGGGAGTGCGGAAGTTGATATCCGTCTAGGAATCCCTGCAGCGCAACGGCGTACTGCATGTGTGCCTCGATCACACAACCCAGACTTGGGGCCATGGTCACAAGGTATAGAGAGAGGGAGGAGGAGAAATTCAACCAAAGGTCTTCTCTAATTATTGGTGTGTTTAATCCCACCCATGGGCACCCCTTTATATAGGGGGAGGGGTGTGCCCTCCCCTTTGGGTTTCCCATGTGGGACTAAACAAGGGAGATGGGGGAGGCGCATGGGCCTTAATGGGCTAGCCAGCCTGGGGTGGGCCCAACCCCCCGCATAGCCCTAGGCTGGCCAGGTGGTCCCCCTTAAGGCGCCTGGGCCTTGGCCCTTCCCTCCTCCGGTTTTCCCTCATGGGCCCTATTTCCCTAGCAAGTTTGGCCCATTAGTGGAATAACCCTTCAAATTAGATTTTAATATTAAATATAATATTAATTACACTAATTAATATGTAAATACATATTACAAAATCCATCTTGACCCGAAACCCCTTTCGGTTCCCTTTCGATTTCCTCCGAACGACTTCGGATCTTTCCCGGAATGATTTCGGTCCTTTATTCTTTCTCCGAACAACTTTGGATCTCTATGTGGAATGATTTTGGCTTTCTCTCTTTCTCTACTGTGATTCCGTCTTACAAATGATCGCTCTCATCTTACCCTTAAGTGTATCCTCTCACGGCTCGGGAATGCTCTAGACATGATCTGTAGCAATGATCAACAGAGGGACCAGGGATGTCCATGTGACCCTATGCATTCCTAATGACAATGTCGTTTGAACCGTCTAAATGTAGCATCCTCTTCCTTTTGTTTATCGATACAACTTGTCCGAGATCTGATCATTGGTATCCCATACCTTTGTTCAATATCGTTCACAACAAGTTCTGTGTTCTTGTTAACGTGATATTGCATCCCCGTGACCTAGTCACATGTTGCAACATTCATGGATGTAATCTCACCAAGCCAGCCGTATGTATCTTTACCCGTCATGTGGGTGAACAAATCCTGATCTTGTAGTCACATGTCATCTACTGTTCCTTCGGAATACCCAACGTACACCTTTATGGCCACCATATTACCAGATGATGGTTGATGCAGTCTAAGCAGCCTAGGGAAACAATGAGTAATATGAGCTCATGGTCTAAGGAGAAGGAGTCTAGGTATAGTTGTTGCAACAATGAACCATATGACTTGATCGTGTTGCAATCCTTTGAGGAATGTCCAACCACATCATTCTCCAATGATATGATCTCATTGTCAGTCGGCATAAATGCCCATGATCTTGAAACCCAGATCATCTTCGTGGCGAACAAACTTGTTTATTCATACCACACTTGTACCAATGTTTCTAATTGGCACAGTTATAGCACAATATGAAACTATTATAAACTAATTGAGATATGACAATAAAAACCTATTTATTATTTGACTCTAGGGCATATATCCTTCACATCTTTGTGGTGTTCTTGCCTTTTGCATTAGGTGCATCGGTTTGTGTTCTCCTCGGAGGATTTGTTTGGTGATATTCAAGAAGCTTGTCCCTCTTGGGATCTTGGAACCCTAGACGGTTGTGTGGCCTCTATGGCATGTTCTTGGGGCCTTCAATTAAGTTGTGAGGCTCCCCCCAAGTTTGAGGCCTTGGTGGCGATTATTGGGAGCCTCCAATTAAGTTGTGGAGATAACCCCAATCTTGTACGGGTTTAGTGACCGACCTCAAGTGTCCCATAGTGGAACGGGTGCTTGCCCGCGTGGTGGGTGATGACCCACAAGTATAGGGGATCGCAATAGTCTTCGAGGGAAGTAAAACCCAATTTATTGATTCGACACAAGGGGAGCCAAAGAATATTTATGAGCCTTAACAACTGAGTTGTCAATTCAGCTGCACCCGGAAACAATCTTGCTCACAGTAGTTTATCAGTAGCAATAGTTTTGTAGTAGAAATAGCAAAGTAATAGCAGTAGGAAAAGTAAAGACAATAGTAACAATTGCAGTAAACAATAGGATTAAAGCGCGGTAGGCATAGGGATGGATGGACGGGCGTTGCATGGACAAGACAATTCATGTGGCAATCAAGATATAGGGCATTTGCAGATAAATAAGGTAAAGCATCCAAGTACTAAATAATCATAGGCATGTGTTCCATATATAGTCATACGTGGTCGTAATGAGAACTTGCACAACATCTTTTGTCTTGCCAGCCCGTTGCAGCGGGGCCTCAAGGGAATCTACTGGCAATTAAGGTGCTCCTTTTAATAGAGCACCGGAGCAAAGCATTAACACTCCGTGAACACACATGATCCTCACATCATAGCCATCCCCTCTGGTTATCCCGATTCTTGCAACTTCGGGGCCTTTGGTTCCGGACAATAATATGTGTATACAACTTGCAGGTAAGATCATAAACAATAATATGGTCATGAATCAATAACATGTTTAGATCTGAAATCATGGCACTCGGGCCCTAGTGACAAGCATTAAGCATAACAAGTTGCAACAAAGTCAAAAAGCACTAATAATAGATACTAGGCACCATGCCCTAACAATCAAATGCCATTACATGAACGATCTCATCCAATCCCTACCATCCCCATAGCCTACAGCGGGGGATTACTCACTCATGGATGGGGAGTCATGGATGGTTGATGGAGAAGCGATGGTGATGATGGCGATGATCTCCTCCAATTCCCCGTCCCGACTGGGTGCCAGAACAGAGTTTCTGGTTCTGAATCGCAGTATTTGGTGGTGGTGGCGTAGTGGAACTCTATCTGGAAAAACATCGAACCATCGTGGATCTTCTTCGTCTCCTTTTCTGGCTCCATGAGTCTTCTGCTAAAAAAGGAGTTTTGCGATATTTTCCAGGATTTTTCCTAAAAGTTGATTTCCTGCACAAAAATGAGACACCAAAGCAATTCTGCTGAAAACAGCGTTGGTCCGCATTAGTTGTATCCAAAACACACAAATTAGATAAGAAACAATAGCAAAAGTGTTCGGGAAAGTAGATACGTTTTGGACGTATAACCTCCCCCAAGCTTAGTTTATTGCTTGTCCTCAAGCAATTCAATTGAAAACTGAGTGCGATAAAAGAAACTTTCACGAACACATTTGCTTTATAAGATGTATATATTCTCAGCATATGATCAAATACTTAGGCAATTCATAATAAAGCATATGCAAATAAGTTTACCTAGTAGTCATGCAAGCGATGAAGAGATTCCATCCCATTAATAATAAGCAACATGACACATAAGCATAAGCAGGATTGTAGTGCTCATAAGAAGATATGATAAAGTGGTATCTCGCTTGCCTTTCTTTGGAGCAAAACATAAATGCCAAGGCACCTCTGAAGTTTAAGTGAAAACTAGAAATAAAAATATCAAATATACAAGCGTCAAAGTTATGTCACAATTAACCCTGTTTTGGGACAAGCACATTACACTAAGAATGACAGCTATGCTCTTGGGAAGGTGCTCAAAGAATAAATGGTGACTCAACATAAAAGTGAAAGGAAAAGATTTAAAAGTTTGAAAGGCTTCCAAATGTGGAAAGTATGGTACTCATTAGCTTTGAGCTCTCATTGCCCCTATCATAAGCATCTTTAGGTAATTAAGGTTAAAGTGAACAATTATGAGGATATGCTTGACAAGTTATAAGCTGAAAATCTCATGCCCCTTGCTTACGAGTACCGTTCCTCATGCTACTCAACTTTAGTCACAGGTAAGTTCTTGTCATTGTAAGTACATGCGTATCATAGAGAACCGCCAACGGGGTACCCCTTGCCCGATGATACGGAAGATTCCCCATATCAAAATGATAAGGCAAGCAGACAATGAGCATCTTAGCGATCCTTTTATTTCCTATTTGCATACGCTTTTTTTCTTTCCTATTTGCATAGGTTTTTCTCTTTTTTATAGAGGATGCTTCATAGATTGCTCACTATGGTTACGCTGCGGGTTTCCACCATGATTAGGCATGGCTTAGACCAGCCGCCCATGCGTTTCTCTAACACATATACGAACTCCATGAACCTTACAAGCTCCCCTTTCATTTCACACCGCCAGGATCCATAAGCAAAAGTGAAAGGATTATTTTTCTCCTTATGTTTTTGGTGCTGATGACAACTCCTTTTGTGGTTTAACCGTCAGTCCAAGTTTCAGGTTTTATCTTTGGACGTGCTCGTGGATGTTGTCTCTCAAGTAAGAGCTTGTAGTCGATAGCTCTTATTTTTCAGTTTCTCTTGTTTACATTTTAGGCTACCGTACTATCAAGAGGGAGTCCATCTTGGAAGGTTGTGGGAAATCAATATTTCATGCACAGACCATATATGCACCTCCACAGCCATCCCAGTTTTCGAGTGAGAGAGTGATTTCTGAGTAGTTGGAGGGGTTTCTGCCCTAACCGGTATTACCGGCCAGGCAGCGGTAGTACCACCCAGGGGTTTTCCCAGGGCTGTTCGAGCGGTACTTCCGGCTGAAGATCCGGTCCTATTTCCGACGAAGATTTTTGGGTTCAGTAAGACTTCTGTCTAACTTTGCCTATTTGTCGGAAATAGCATCGGATCTTGGATCGGTAGTACCGGCCTGACCAGCTCCTGCCCCCTTGAGCGGTAGTACCGCTCCCTCACCGGTAATACCGGCCAGGCAGCGGTAGTACCGCCTAGGGGTTTTCCTAGGGCTGTTCGAGCAGTACTTCTGACTGAAGATCCGGTCCTATTTCCGACGAAGATTTTTTGGGTTCAGTAAGACTTCTGTCTAACTTTGCCTATTTGTCGGAAATAGCATCGGATCTTGGATCGGTAGTACCGGCCAGACCAGCTCCTGCCCCCTTGAGCGGTAGTACCGCTCCCTCACTGGTTGTACCGGCCTGCATCGGGCACCGGTAGTTCCGGTCCTATTTCCGACGCTGGGCAGTGCGGGTCAGATAACCTTCTGCCTCACACTGTCTATTTGACGGAATTAAGGGCGAAACTTGGACCGGTACTACCGGCCAGCCCCTTTGGGTCCACCAATAGTCTTCTGACCGTTACGTGGCCTGGGCTGGGCCGGTGGTGGCTCGCCCGCCGGTACTACCGGTCAGTCACCAGTAGTACCGACGACGTCGGGCCTGGGCAGATTCTACATGTTTGAAGGGGTGCTATTTAAGCCCCCTTCTTCCTCGTCCCACCTTATCTCTTGGTTCTCTCTCGCCTCCATTTTCACAAGAGCTTGACTTGGCTAGAGCTCTCTCCCCACCCACTCAAAACTCTTGATCTTTTGAGGATTGGGAGAGGTTACCTAGATCTACACCTCCACCAAAGGAATTTTGATTTCCCCCACTCATCCTTCGTGGATTTTGTTTCTTGGGTTCTTGGAACCCTAGACGGTGTAGGGCATCCTCGGAGCTGGGGCATTTGTTGTAAAGCTCTGTGGTGTCGTTGAGGGCCTTCAATTAAGTTGTGAAGCCTCCCCTCAACCTCGTTGTAAAGGTTTTTGGTTGGCGCCTTCAAGGTCACTGGTTAGTGGATTGTGAGGCCACCTTTGTGGTGGTGCTCACCGGAGAAGAAGGTGAGGCCTTTGTGGCGCTCAGGTGACCTTGTGTGGCCCCGACACCTCTCCAACATAGACGTAGCTTCTTTGGAAGTGAACTACGGGAATTACATCTCCGTGTCCCCTCGCCAGTTCTTTCGCTCTGCTCCTTTACTTCTTGCATTTACTCTCTTGTTTACCTTTGTGTTACTTGTCATTTGGTGTTCACGTAATTGCATCTCTAGTGAACCTTCCTTTGTGCTAAGCCTTAAAAGTGGGATAAAAGTTTAAAAATTGGTAGTCTCCTATTCACCCCCTCTAGTCGACCTAAGTTGGGCCTTTCAATTGGTATTAGAGCCTTAGCTCTTACTTCGGGCTTAACCGCCTAAGAGACTATGGCCGACGAAGAGGGAAGTGTGGGTGCAGCCACCAAGAACTTGGCCTCCATGGATGACCTCAATCGATTGGAGACATCCATGATGACCAAGTTTGAGGAAATGATGACTCTTTTGCAATCCCTTAAGCCTACCCCCATGATAGAAACCCCTCATGATGCATCCCTTGGGGCCGAAGCCCCCTCCGCTCCCGTGCAAGTAGTTGCCCCCGGGGTGATTCCCGTGGCAGCCCCAAAACACTTGGGTCTAGGCTTTGTGGCTCAAACCACCGAGGGGCTAGGTGACTCCTCCTCCAAAGAGGGAGATAGGGATAAGGATTACTCGGCGGTACCACCACCGTTCAAGTATACGCCGGACCCTCCCATTCCCATGGCACACATCATACCTCAATGAGCACCTCCCATACTAGATACTTCTAACTTCGCCAATTGGCAATATCTAATGCAATCTCATATCTCCAGCTCTTCTATTGAATTGATGAGGATTGTGGAGGAAGGTTTCTCTCCATATGATGCTAAGAAGTTGACTCAGGCCGAGGTCATGGACAAGCAACTCAATGCCACCACCTTGGGTATGATTCAAAAGGCATTGACCCCCAAGGACTTTGCTCACATTCGCCAATTCTCCACCGCCAAAGAAGCTTGGGATCAGCTCACCGAGTTGTATATTGGAAATGCGAGTATTCAAAGCTCCAAGTTTGATGAAGCAAACAATGAGTCCGATGGCTTTGCAATGCAAGATGATGAGACACCCGAAGACATGTATCGTCGGCTCAAGGTTCTTTGTTGTACCTTGAGGGACCTTGGAGCTACCTATGTTAATGACAAGTTCATGAAGAGGAAGTTTGTTCAAGCTCTTCTTCCCTTCGAGGAACAAAAACTCAACTCTATCAAGGGGAGAAGCAACTACCATACCATGTCCTCTCAAGAGGTGCTGAGTGAAGTTATTGCCATGACCATTGCCAAGAAGAATGCGGAGTCAGCTCGTGCTCGTGCTTATGGGTCTCAAAAGTTGAACCTTGCCTTTAAGCTCAAGTGGTGGAAGTTCATGAAGACGACAACTCAAGTGAGTGGTCTCAAGAGGACATCAAATATGCTTTCAATGAGCATTTGGGTTTAGCATCAAGGGCGTTTTGGAACAAACCAGGCATGAAGTCAAGGTCAAGGGACAACCCAAGATTCAACTCAACCATGAAGACTCCAAAGACTAGATCTTGTTACAATTGCAACGACAAGAGTCACTTTGTAGCTCAATGCCCCTTCGAGAATAGAGAAGACAATGGAGGCCACCTCATTCGCAAGAACAAGCCAAGACCTCCTCATCCTATGAACAAGAACTTCCACAACAAGAACTTACATAACAAGGAAAGGGCGATGGTGGTCCATGAAGAGTACTTTTCGGGCGATGATGATGATGTTGAGAATGAAGGTCAAGGTGGAGAGATCGTAGGGGTTGCTGCTATTGCTACTTCATCTACTCCACGAGTGTCTCTCTTCGACTCCCCAAACGAGAACATCACCAACCGCAACCAAAATTGTCTCATGGCTAAGGCCACCGAGGTAACTCCCGCTTCCAAGTCCTCCCCAAATGAACTTCCCTTGCATGATCTAGATGGTTTAGAGGTTAAGAAAGAGATGGTAAGCATGTGTGAATCCATGGAGCATCTAGATGATGATACTAGGATGTGCTTTGAAACACTTGTAAACCAACTTGACCATGCTAGGGAAATGCTAGATGAGAAAGAGGAAGTTATTGACATGTTAGGTAAAAATGAGAGAGAGGCCGCCGATGAGATTGCCTCTCTATCCCAATCTCTTGAAGATGAACATAACATAAGAATAACTCTTGTGGAAAGTGTGGCTAAACTTGTTGATGACCATAATGCCTTTATATCGCAACTTGTTAAAGAACGAGATCATGCTATTGCTTCATTGAATGTCCTTAAAAATGAAAAGGTTGAGTTTGGTGTTGGTCATGAATGCCTCAAGGATTTTGAGAAACTCAAGGAGGAACATCATGCCTTGGAGAGTAAATTCTCAAGTATATTTGAGGCTCATAAGCAACTCCAAACGCAACTAAATAATGAACATTCAAAGTCTTCCGCTACGCCTATTGTGCATTTTTCTTGTTCGTCTAACCCTTGTTGCAAGCATGAGAATCTTGTTAAGGAGAACAAGACATTGAAAGATCAACTTGCAAAAGGGCAAGCCACTATCAAGAGGAAGAACAAGAGAAGGAACAAGAAAAGGAAGAAGAGCAAGAACCTTGCTCTAGTATCCTCTCATGATTCTATCTTTGTGCAAAGTGATAACTTTGCCGGGAAGAATAATCCCTCCTACATTCTTTGCAAATCTTTTGATGGTCATGTTTATGCTAAGTACATTGGAACATCTTACACTCATGATTATCATTGGAACATTTGGGTACCTAAGACCCTTGTGACTAACAAAAGGGGACCCATTGCAAAATGGGTACCTAAAACCAAAGCTTGATTTTCTTGTAGGACTTTGCTTCCGAAGGTGCAAAATGGGTGCTTGATAGTGGAGCTACAAGACATATGACTCGAAGAAAGTCTATCATGTCGGAGATTAGGCCAAATTTTGCCAATACTTTAGTCTCCTATGGTGATAAAACAAGCTCTCAGGTATTGGGTTTTGGTAAGGTGGTAGTTGCCCCGGATGTATCCTTGGTAAATGTCATGCTTGTCAAAACCCTTGGCTACAATATCCTTTCCATTCGTGCTCTTGCTATCATGGGTCTTTCATCTTTCTTTAGTGAGCATTCTGTGGTACTCATGCGGAGCAAGTCTCTCGTGGTGGCTTTCGTTGGTTACGTAGAGCATGACTTATATGTAGTTGATTTCTCCGGAAAGCCATCTACACATGCTATATGTCTCTATGCGAAAGCTGACGTGGGCTAGTTGTGGCATCGCCGCCTAGCCCACGTTAACATGAAGGCTTTGCAAAGTCTCTACACAAGGGGCCACGTCCTTGGACTAAAAGACATTTCCTTTGCCAAAGATCGTGTGTGCAGGGTATGTATAGAAGGGAAGATGCATGAGAAGCCCCACAAGATCCTTAATCAAATCACCACTGAACATTGCCTGGAGATTCTTCACATGGACCTCTTTGGGCCTCCATCTCATGATAGTCTTGGTGGGAAGAAGTATTGTTCGGTGATTATTGACGACTTTTCACGTTACACTTGGGTCTACTTCTTCAAGTTCAAGAGTGAGACTCAACAAACCGTCATCGACTTTGCAAATCAAGTGCAACGACAACTCAATTCCACTATCCTCACCATTAGAAGCGACAATGGCACCGAATTCAAGAACTACACATTGGATGAGTTTCTTAGTGATGAGGGGATCAAACATCAATACTCTACCCCCTATTCCCCTCAACAAAATGGTGTTGCCGAAAGGAAGAACCGTACCTTGATGGATGCGGCCCGGACCATGATGGAAGAATTCAAGTCTCCATATAACTTTTGGGCCGAAGCCATTTCAACCGCTTGTCATGCAACCAATCGCTTCTATCTACGCAAGAAGAAGAACAAGACTCCATATGAGCTTTTCACCGGTCACAAGCCAAATGTCAAGTACTTCCGGGTGTTTGGGTGTAGATGCTTCCTTCTCAAGAAAGGTGTCCGCTTATCAAAGTTTGAATCTAGGGCTCAAGAAGGGATCTTTGTTGGGTACTCAAATCAATCCCATGCCTATCGAGTCTACAACAAAGCAACGGGAAGGGCTGAAGAATCTAGCAATGTCGAGTTTGATGAAGATCATGAGTCTCTTGTGCGGCAAGATGGTATTCGTGATCCAAGTGATGAAATTCCTCCCCAAGCCATAAGAAGAATGGGTGTGGGTTTCTTCCACCCCATTGAGGATCCCCTTGTGGCCGAAGGAGAAGGACCAAGCTCCACTCAAGCGGAGCCTTCACTCTCACAAGACCTTCTTGCACCTCAAGGTCAACTTAATGCTTCTAAAGTTTCATGACTCTCCAAGATCAAGTCTACCTCAAGATGATCAAGCTCCACCCCTCCAAGTTGTTGAAGCTCCTCATGTCAATGACTCTAAAGGTCAAGTCGAAGATTGTCAAGCTGACAATGACCAAGGCCAAGCAAGTGTCTCTCCGCCAAATGATGATGTCTCTCCCTCGGTTGATGTTGATGAAGATAGTGATCAAGTTCGTTCATATAGTCCAGGAGGGCTCTCGAATCGTGGTGATGATCAAGTGGTTGCTCAAGAATCTCATCTTGAGACCCAAGCTCCACGTCAAGCATACCATCTCGCCAAGCTCATCAAAGATGGACATATCCTTGATAATGTTTATGGAGATTTCAATAGGGGATCCACTACTAGGAGACAACTAACCTCTTTTAGTTCTCATCATGCGTTTATTTCTCATGTTGAGCCCCAAAAGGTCTTCGAAGCTCTTGAAGATGATGATTGGCTCGACGCTATGAACGAAGAACTCCACAACTTCAAGAGGAACAAGGTGTGGACTCTTGTGAAGAGACCCAAAGATTGTCAAAATGTGATTAGGACCAAGTGGATCTTCAAGAACAAGAAGGATGCAAATGGTATAGTCGTCTGCAACAAAGCAAGGTTAGTTGCCCAAGGATACTCTCAAGTTGAGGGCATAGACTATGGTGAAACTTATGCTCCTGTTGCTCGTATAGAATCCATTCGCATGCTTCTTGCCTTTGCTACCCATCATAACTTCAAGTTGCAACAAATGGATGTCAAGAGTGCTTTTCTTAATGGTCCCTTAAAAGAATTGGTGTATGTCAAGCAACCTCCGGGCTTTGAGGACCCCCTCTTCCTGGACCATGTCTACAAACTCCATAAGGCACTATATGGTCTCAAGCAAGCCCCTCGTGCTTGGTATGAGTGCCTTAGAGAGCTTTTGTTAGACCGTGGTTTCGAAGTAGGCCTCATTGATCCCACTCTTTTTACTAAGAAAGTTGGAGGAAACTTGTTCATTTGCCAAATCTATGTTGATGACATTATTTTTGGGTCTACTAACAAAGCTTTCAATGAGGATTTTGCTAAGCTCATGACCGACCGCTTTGAGATGTCCATGATGGGGAGTTGGAATTCTTTCTTGGCTTCGAAGTCAAACAATAGAGGAAAGGGACTTTCATCAACCAAGACAAATATGTTCAAGATATGCTCAAGAAATTCAACCTTGATCAATTAAATGGAGTCAAAACTCCCATGCCCACAAAGGTTAATCTTGATCTTGATCCCAAGGGTAAGGATGTGGATCAAAAGCCTTATTGCTCGATGATTGGTTCTCTACTCTATCTTTGTGCATCTCGACCGGATATAATGTTGAGTGTGGGTATGTGTGCAAGATTTCAAGCCGCGCCAAAGGAAAGCCACATGGTGGCGGTCAAGAGAATCTTTCGATATTTGGTTCATACCCCTAACTTTGGGCTGTGGTACCCAAAGGGGGCCAGTTTTGATCTCATTGGTTACACAAATTCGGATTGGGCATGAGACAAAGTGGAGAGAAAGTCTACTTCCGGTGCTTGTCAATTTCTTGGGAGGTCTTTGGTGTGTTGTTCCTCGAAGAAGCAAAACTGCGTGTCTTTGTCCACTGTCGAAGCTGAGTACATCTCCGCTGCGAGTTGTTGTGCTCAATTACTATGGATGAAGCAAACCTTGAAGGATCTTGGACTCTCTTTTGACAAGGTGCCACTTTTTTGTGACAATGAGAGTGCTATTGCTATTGCTCACAACCCAGTTCAACACAACAAGACCAAGCACATTGAGATTCGTCATCATTTCATTCGAGATCATGTTGCTAGAGGAGACATTTCTTTGGAGTATGTTCCTACCAAGGCCAATCTTGCGGATCTTTTCACGTAGCCTCTTGATGAAGCAAGGTTCCGGGAGTTGAGGCATGAACTAAATATCATTGATTCAAGCAACGTGGCTTAAGTATCTTGCGCACATACCCGGGTCTCAAAGAATATCTTGTTTGGGTGTACGCATGGTTTTAGGGGAGTGTGGTTCCCCAAATGAACCAACACTCCTCCTATTATGCACACATTAATGTATTCATTCTCTATAGTCTCTCAAGGAGACAAATTAAGCTCAAATGATGAGTTTTGGTAATGAACCCAAGATACATCTTCGCGGTTTCAAGCCAAGTATACTCATATATGGTGGCCTAGGCCACCGACTTTGTGCTATTTGGCTCGCAGTCGTTGTTTTGAGTTTTATTCTTTCGGGTGGATCTGGTTCTTTTCAGTTTTTGCACAAGGTCGTTTTTCCCTTGCCAATCATAATCTGGAGTTTGCTTTCTGGGAATCGTCGGTAGTTCCGGTCGGAACCGGTGCTACCGGTCAGGGCCAAAATTTCTCTCAGAAAAACTGCCTTGATCGGAAGTACCACTTCTCCTAGAACTTCCGGTGTCGTCGGTAGTTTCGGCACCTGGCCGGTACTACCGGTCGAGGGGGGTCCCGTTAAGTGACGGGCCAAAGGGAGGCACGGGGTCATCTTCCCCAATTGCCTCCTCTTGACCCCATCTTACCACCACTCGTTCTCAAGGAGCTCTCCACGGTGACGCCGCCGGCCACACTGATTCCAGCCGTCCCTTCTCAGATCGGCTCCGTGGGATTCTTACCTTCCTCGATTCCCCGCCATGGACCGTGGTATTTGCTCCTCTCATGCTCCATTCATGGAGATCTAGACACTTTTGTGTTTGAGTAGGACATGCCATGTCTAGGGCCCTTCTTTGGCTAGAACTACTATGGGGATTCTTGGTAGGGATAGGATTCTACTATAGACTGTTTTGACTCAGTACATAGTCTAGATGTCATCAATTTGTGCATCAAGTTTCATCGGATCTGGGATTTGAGGATCTAGTTTTGAACTGCCCTGCTCGTGCCCTGACCGGTACTACCATTGCGGATCCGCCGGTACTACCGGCATGGTCCTCTCACTGGTACTACCGCTGTGGGCATGACCGGTACTTCCGGTGCGCCCCATGCGACCGGTAGTTCCGGCCGCCAGGCGGAACTTCCGATGCACCAATTTTCTGATATCTGTCTCTGTACCGTGTCAATTCAGTCTAGTTGCTTTTTGTTTTTCTTTGACCTTGTGCACTTATCCTTGACTTCCCCCTTTCTATTTGCATTTCTCTCAGGGCAAGGTGGTTCCCGTGGCAGATCCAAGCGGTCTCGTGCTCCCTCTCGTGGACCGTCAGAGATTGATGAGGATGATATTGAGGTTGTGCGCCCTCCCAGTCAGACTGCTCGTCAGAGGGCTGCAACTGAGCGTCGTGCTGCTGCTATGGAAGGCAAAAGGCATGTTCTAGCAAGTCAAAAGAAGACCACCTCTGGACCGGATTCGAGCAAGAAGAAGATTTCCTCTTGGCCACAGCTTGCTTATGAGGAGTTTCGCAAGATTGATCCCTACGCTGTTCCTCGTGACTGCCTGGCTCAGGATCCTTTCTTCCACACCATGCGTCAAGCGGAGATCTATTCTGAGGTTTATGCCACTAAGAAGAAAAATGTGTGTGCTCCTCAGAAGTACATCAACATTGCAAAGATGGATAGCGACCCTGAATACTTTGGTGAAGCTCTTGATATGTGCAGGAGGTTTGGGCTCATCAAGCTGATGCAACACCGTGAGAACTTTGATGAGAGGGCCATTGCTCAGTTCTACTCAACTCT
Organism: Avena eriantha; assembly: GCA_910589775.1. Lineage (NCBI taxonomy): Eukaryota > Viridiplantae > Streptophyta > Magnoliopsida > Poales > Poaceae > Avena > Avena eriantha. The sequence continues at coordinate 35,089,162 of OU342740.1, read as the reverse complement.
CTACTTTGACACTGACCCTGATGATCGAACCATGAAGTGGATGACTCAAAACAAGTATCTGTCTGCTAAATGGTCTGAGTTTGCCACCCTTCTTGGCTACCCTATTCAGGAAGGCGACCGTCGTGCCAATGGGTGGTGGGTGCATAGGGGGAGGGCCTTCGAGCCGGAAGTTCTGGAGCCTCTTTACATTGAGGGCCGAGGCGTTGCTGGAAACGTTGCCCATCTCCTTCCCACCTATGACATCATGCGCAAGGTCTATCAGAACAAGATTGCTCCCAAGGCAGGTAACTTTGATCAGCTTCATGCCTTCCAGATTGATCTCATGTTTCAGACTTACCGCCACAGAAACTCTGATGATCCCCTTGATGTTATGGATTATATCTTTGAAGAAATCTGGTCCGCTATGATTGAGAAGAGGTCTTGTCCATATGCTCCTTACATCCAGACTCTTATCAATGCCAAATGGAGGGAGGCAACTGGCTCTATCTACCCTCAAGATGTTCTCACTATTCATGAGGAAAAGACTCTCCGTGTGATGAAGCACAAGTTACCTCGCTCTCAGGCTGAAGAAGAAGCTGCTGCTGGAAGGACTGCTTCGGATGCTAGTGATGGGGACCGTGCTAAGGCTTCTCCTCCACCCCGACTTGTGAGGCAGCCCTCTTGGGCTAAAAAGCTGCTGAAGAAGGTGAAGAAGACTTTCTGCTTCATTCAGGACCGTGAGTATCAATCCTATGTTGCTCAGAGGCACAGTATTCACCGGGAGAAGGCCATCATGAGGAAGCTTGATATTGATGTGTCACCTGAGTCTAGCTCCGTCACCGCGCCCAAGGATGAGTGGATCAACTCACATTGCAAGTGGACTGATAGTGATGACGACCCAGAGATCTCCAATCAGTTCCCGCCCACTTGGAACAATGCCTCTTGGGACCCTGAGCCGCCTCCTCCGTTCATTGGTGGGTGGGGCGCGTAGTTTGGCTTCTTTATCCCTTTTTGGCATCTTGATGCCAAAGGGGGAGAAAGTGCTCCGTTAGGATCTCAGGATTTGCATGGATTGTGTCACGAGCTCGTTTTTTCTTTGATCTTTTTTATGCTTGTGCACACTTTATTCCGTTATGTAATGTTTGTGGACCTCCGTTATTGTCTGTGGACCTCTTGTATGGTTGCTACCTTGTTGGTGAATCTATGTGGTAAGGTATCTCTGTGGTATTCTTATGAGGATGTGTGGTGGACTATTCTTTATTGTCAAATCTTTGTCTCACCACAATTGTGTTTGTGCAAGGTATGAGCTCCACTCTTTTCTCGTTTACTTCCTTACACCCTTGTTGCTCTATCTCGCTTGGAGAGCTCTCTCCCATGTCTTTAGGGGAGCCTCTCTCACCTTTGGTCTTACCGCCTCTTTGTGCAAATCTTGTGGGGTTGTCATCAAGCACCAAAAAGGGGGAGACTGAAAGGATTATTTTTCTCCTTATGTTTTTGGTGCTGATGACAACTCCTTTTTTGGTTTAACCATCTGTCCAAGTTTCAGGTTTTATCTCCAGACGTGCTCGTGGATGTTGTCTCTCAAGGAAGAGCTTGTACTCGATAGCTCTTATTTTTCAGTTTCTCTTGTTTACATTTTAGGCTACCGTACTATCAAGAGGGAGTCCATCTTGGAAGGTTGTGCGAAATCAATATTTCATGCACAGACCATATATGCACCTCCACAGCCATCCCAGTTTTCGAGTGAGAGAGTGATTTCTGAGTAGTTGGAGGGGTTTCTGCCCTGACCGGTATTACCGGCCAGGCAACGGTAGTACCGCCCAGGGGTTTTCCCAGGGCTGTTCGAGCGGTACTTCCGGGTGAAGATCTGGTCCTATTTCCGACGAAGATTATTTGGGTTCAGTAAGACTTCTGTGTAACTTTGCCGATGTAACACCCTCGAATCGTCCCTATGCAAGTTTTAGCCCTTTCCGCCAAACCCGCATAGAAACGATTCAAAGACGCCCACCAGGCACTTTCGTGCGGGTGGAAAACGAAGTAATACCATTACACAACAGTCCTCAATGGGACCCACAGAACAGATATATATACAACAGCGACTCAACGAGTCAAGAATATAGATATACAATACAAAGATCCAAATCACCTTGAAAACGATAGAGCGTCCGTCTACGGACAAGATGCAAATGGGGCTAAGATCCCTGAAGCATAACCAATGGTGTCCATAACCCTGCCCAGGCCAAGCCGGAAGGGTAACCCTGCTAACGACATCGATCTCAAACCTGCTAAAACAAAAGGGGTGCCGACAAAGGGCAAAGGAAAAAGAGGAGCGTCAGTACTGAGGCCAGTACACGGCGAGGCTAGAATTCGGCGGCTCTCGCCTACATAGGTATGGTGGACTGAAGCGGCAGCGCAACAGCACTAAACAACCTACAGAGACTCAGTAAAACTAGCGGCTATTAGAGAAGGATAAGAAAGACCTATCCGGATTCAACCTGAGACTAACACCAAGCATACCCATCCTGGCATTTTCCCCCTCGAGACCAAACAAGGAAGTCAAACCGAGGAACTCACACAGTTGACAGTTTTACTCATTCCATTATAGTTGCAGTATTTACTAGTTAGATATATAGCAAGAGTCATGTTGAAGCATAAGTAGTGGGCAGTTTTAATCACCATTCCGTTATAGTTGGAGCATTTACTAGTCAGATATAATTGTCTTGAGGAATCCCAAAACCCAACAGTTGTTGGCACTTTTATCACATTCCATTGGAATTGCAATACTTACTAGGAAGGTATAGTATGACACAGATCACCACAGATCCACCAGTTGTTGGCATTTTTATTAACCAATCACATATTGAGTCAAATTTATAACACTACTTTAGTTATGCTTGTCTATGATCGAGATACTGTGCTCCAAGTCATCCATAACCACGGACACGGCTTTCAAAAAGATTTACCCTGCAGGGGTGCACAAAGAGCAACACACACTCGATCAACCTCGGAAAAACCAACTCAAAACACAACGAGGCCTTCACGACAAAGCGATCACAGGATTCATAAAATATTTCAGGGGGCCACCCCACTAAGCTACCTGCAACGAAGTTGGCCGGCTCCGAAATGAACCCAGGGTTTGCGTCAATGGCTGTAAACGACTGGGAACCCGAAAGTGTGACTGGGCTTGTCGATGCCGCGAAAACACTCCGCAATCCTAAATAGTACAGGTGCTCCACACACAATCTTAAATAAAGCAGTAAACATGGCATAAGTACAGGATAGTAAATAAAACCCCAAACTAGTTTGTGGCCCCTAGAAATAGAAATGAATCAAGCTCTGGCTCAGGGGGATCCCATAGGGTCTCCCGGATGTGGATAGTGTGAATAGTCAAGGAACAGGTATCAAGTACTCGGGGTCCTACGGGACACAAGTGAGCGTGGAAGAACCAAATAACATATATTGCCCACCGAGGCCTCTGCATTAGTTATATCTAGCAATTTAATAGTTGTTTAAAGTCATGATCATCTCCACCATAAACATCTGCCAGCATACCAACAACTGTGGTACTCGACAACACGAGATCGCACCTGAGCAAGCAACTACGACTCGCAAGGCCAGGTATCTACCAAACAACAGGTATTAGGAGGTGTCCATGGCAATATAGAGGCTGCACGTGATATAACTGGTGCATGGAAACTAAAGCATCGCGACACGGATAGCAATAGATCAACAGGAGGAAATAAAGACTATAAATGCAAAATAGGTAGAAAGGGGGAGAAATGCTCGCCTGGGAAAACATAGCCGGAGGTTCATAGCCGAAGAACTTGTCGATACTCGCATCCACTCATCGGCCTAGTCCGTGAAGAAGCAAACACTAGAAGAAACACCGGTTGCACTATTTAATACTACGGTAGAAGATCCGGCATGATTATGATATGATGCAGATGCGGTGCAATTAGGCAGTATTAAGCGGAACCGGGGTCCCGACCATTAATTAATAGGTTCCAGTTATTTAGAAACCCCGCAATTTAAATGTTGTATTAACAGGTCGAAACATGGCATCGGTTTGCTACACCAATTTAAATGGAGTCCGGAATAAGACAAAAATATCCTGCATATCGACTCCATATTTAATTATTGGTGAATCGATAAAATAACCCGGACCCACAAAATATGTATGCATGTGTGAACAATTTAATATGCAACAGATAGATGTTATATATTATAAAAATAGGGATCTTGGAAAGAGAATCACATTAGGGTTCGGTGGTCTGGGTTTCGGGGGATCGGCTCTGGGCTCGGCGGGATCGGTCTTCGAGGTTCGGTCTTTGGATCTATGAATGAGGTCATGGCATCCGTGAAGGAGAACATGAAGCCGGTGTCGGGGTTCGTACTTCGGGAGATCTTGGCGAAAAACGGGAACAAAGATCTTTGTGAGGCTTTGGTACTCTTCGTGTAGCTTCACACAACTTCGCACGGTCGTCGTCTAGGCCACGCTTGTATATCATCCGAACAGATCTTAGAGAGCCACTGTGCTATCATTGGTATAGCACACTATCAACACGTGAGCACAAAACAGAAGGATAAAATCCAGCACAAGATCAAAGTTGCACAGTGATGGAACATGTCCCACACAGACGTTTGCTCAAACACCTTTTAGGTCCGATGAGCTTGGTGGCACCGCGCGACGGAGGACGGTGCGGAGCTTGCAGAGGAATGGCCAAGGCATGCTACGGGGTCGCGGGAGAGGCTCCTGCAGGCGGACAGGTACGCCGATGCGGGGCACGAGGGAGAGGCGACGGTGACCATGAACAGCTCGCTGGCGAGGAAGCCGGTCCTGGTGGCGGCCAAAAGGGGCACTGGGCGACAGGGCTCGGTGTAGAGGGAAGGGGCGGTCGGCGATGCGGCTCCAGGGAGGCGGCCGCAGGAGGCCATCGACGGGGATGGAGAGGACCGCAGCAAGGTCGGCACCGGTGACGGCCGCGCCATGACAGAGCGGGCCGGCGGAGCTTGCAAGCCTGGGGAGAGGCGAGGACACACGGGGGCAAGCTCGGGGGCGATTTGTGGAGGCGGCCAGAGGTGGGGAAGAAGAGGGAGGCGGTGGAGGAAGGTCAGCAGCGGGTGGAGAGCATGCGGCGTCTATAGGGAGAGGGAGGGCGGCTCGGGCGGAGCACCGGGCGGCGCGACCGAGGCTAGGGAGACCACGGCGGTGAGGAGATCGAGCTAGGAGATGCGAGGAAGGTGGAGGGGATTGCGCCGGGGTTGGTGGGGAGAGAGAGGAGGGAGAGGCAGACGCGGGCTGGGGTGGGGCCCACGTGGTAGGTGGCGGGGTTGGCGGCACGCGGCCTGGGGATCAGGTCCCAGGGGAAAGTTGTCGGGCGGGGTGGTCTCCGTGGGGTAGCTGGCGATGGGTGGGGCGGCAGGCAGTGGGCCTAGGCGGGAGTGCGGGAAGGGTTGGGCTCGCGCGCGTGCAGCGTGCGCGGCAGGTGCGCGGTTGGCGCGGGGCTGGGGACGGTCGATGCAGGCTGTGTAGGTGCGTGTGTGTGCACTAGATAGGTGTAGGGTGTGGCGGCGGTTGAGAGGGAGAGGGGTGATGGGGAGTTGGCGGCTGTTGTGGCTAGGGAGATTAGGTTTAGGGTAGGATAGGCTAGGTTTTGTTTTATATGGGTCGGGTTGTAGGTGGCCTGGCCTAACGGCTGGGCTGCCTCCCCGGTCCGACAAAATAGTTTTATTTATTTATTTATTTTTATTTTAAAAGCCTTTTGTAAATTATTTTTAGTCAAAACAAAATATCCGGGAAAAAGGCCCGGGGTTTTGATTTGAAATAAAGGCGGGGATATTTAGAAAACAAAGATAGGCTTTTAGAAAATAGTTTTAAGCAAACAAATGCAGGATGACATGACGATGCTCAAATGCAATCTGGCATGATGACATGAGCATGCGGTCATGATGATGCAATGCACAAAAAAACCGCGATTTTCTAGTAGTGGTTTTAGCGGGATGCAACAGCCTATTTGTCGGAAATAGCATCGGATCTTGGATCGGTAGTACCGGCCTGACCAGCTCCTGCCCCCTTGAGCGGTAGTACCGCTCCCTCACTGGTATTACCGGCCAGGCAGCGGTAGTACCGCCCAGGGGTTTTCCTAGGGTTGTTCGAGCGGTACTTCCGGCTGAAGATCCGGTCCTATTTCCGACGAGGATTTTTTGGGTTCGGTAAGACTTCTGTCTAACTTTGCCTATTTGTCGGAAATAGCATCGGATCTTGGATCGGTAGTACCGGCCAGACCAGCTCCTGCCCCCTTGAGCGGTAGTACCGCTCCCTCACCAGTTGTACCGGCCTGCATCGGGCACCGGTAGTTCCGAGTCCAGTTCCGGTCCTATTTCCGACGCTAGGCAGTGCGGGTCAGATAACCATCTGCCTCGCACTGTCTATTTGACAGAATTAAGGGCGGAACTTGGACCGGTACTACCGGCCAGCCCCTTTGGGTCCACCAACAGTCTTCTGACCGTTACGTGGCCTGGGCTGGGCTGGTGGTGGCTCGCCCGTCGGTACTACCAGTCAGTCACCGGTAGTACTGACGGCGTCGGGCCTAGGCAGATTCTGCCCGTTTGAAGGGGTGCTATTTAAGCCCCCTTCTTCCTCCTCCCATCTTATCTCTTGGTTCTCTCTCTCCTCCATTTTCATAAGAGCTTGACTTGGCTAGATCTCTCTCCCCACCCACTCAAAACTCTTGATCTTTTGAGGATTGGGAGAGGTGACCTAGAGCTACACCTCCACCAAAGGAATTTTGATTTCCCCCACTCATCCTTCGTGGATTTAGTTTCTTGGGTTCTTGGAACCCTAGACGGTGTAGGGCATCCTCGGAGCTGGGGCATTTGTTGTAAATCTCCGTGGTGTTGTTGAGGTCCTTCAATTAAGTTGTGAAGCCTCCCCTCAACCTCGTTGTAAAGGTTTTCGGTTGGCGCCTTCAAGGTCACCGGTTAGTGGATTGTGAGACCACCTTTGTGGTGGTGCTCAACGGAGAAGAAGGTGAGGCCTTTGTGGCGCTCGGGTGACCTTGTGTGGCCCCGACACCTCTCCAACGTAGACGTAGCTTCTTTGGAAGTGAACTACGGGAATTACATCTCCGTGTCCCCTCGCGGGTTCTTTTGCTCCGCTCCTTTACTTCTTGCATTTACTCTCTTGTTTACCTTTGTGTTACTTGTCATTTTGGGTGTTCATGTAATTGCATCTCTAGTGAACCTTACTTTGTGCTAAGCCTTAAAAGTGGGATAAAAGTTTAAAAATTGGTAGTCTCCTATTCACCCCCCTCTAGTCGACCTAAGTTGGTCCTTTCAAAAAGAACATGATATCAACTAAATAAAGTGCAATGTTGAAAGCGTTCCCCATGATAACATGGTTCTGCTAATTCACAACTTACAAAATGTAAGCATATACGCAACATAGATGGTCACATTGGTTCAAGTTTATTAAGTGCAAGAAAAGTAAAGTGTGCCATCAAGTTCGTGAGAGCTTTACTAACTAATTTTCACATAACAAGCAAACATTTTTATTGGAAGAAAACAGAGCATAATAAATATGCAAGAAGTAGCAATAATGCTAATAGGTAGATATGGTGGACTCTTTTTGACAACTTTGGTTTTAGGGAGTTGGATGCACGAGTAAAGTACTCATCACAAGTGACGGCTAGCAATAAAAAGGGAGCGACAATCGAGAGAGAGTAACTGTCATAATCATGCTTGCGACAAAACAAAATTAATAGTGGCATAAAAGTGACACAAGAACTCTGAGGCAGAATAAATCATCGAGGCTTAACTGGATAGTCATATGCATGCGTGAGCATGTGCCAAGTCGATTCAAATAGAACATTCAGAGGAGGACATCGCTATTTCATACCAAGTTATGAATAGAACAATGCGAGCAAACATTTATATGACAAGTTACGAACTATAATGAATTGGAACTGATCATAAGAAGGCAATGACTACTAAGTATCCATTAAATAGCACACACCTTACATAACCAGACTAAACATGCTCACAATGATGAGTGTATGTACAAAAATTAAAACAAATAGAGTTCATACCTCGAGTTGTCATAAATCATCATTGCCTTTCACTTGTGTGGCTTGAATAATAAGATAAAACCAAACTCCAAGGAGTCACTAAGGACTGCTGAACCCTGCATCGAACTTTACAAAACAAGAGAAGAACAACTAATATTTTTGGGTTTTCGATTTTTTAAAAGAAAGAACCAAAGGGAAAAGCAAGCAAAGCGAAATATTTTTTGTTTTTTCGAATAATCAAAAGAAAACTAAAAAGGATGAAGAAAACCAATGCTAAAAGACAAAGAAGCAAACAAAGAGAAATAACACAAATATTTTTGGTCTTTTTGTGTTTTGGAAAGCAGAAATAAAGCAAGAACAAAAACTAAAAAGAAAACGAAACATGGATATGCAAAGTACCGACTGAACATGATATGTAGATGAGTGTGATGTCGGTATACCTCCCCCAAGCTTAGGCTTTTGGCCTAAGTGGGTATCAATCCCAACGCGGGTAGGAACTCCAAGCTGGCGGGTCATCGTAAGAATGATCATGATTAGGCCCTTGTGAAAAAGAAGAAGAAGCTTCCCAATTATAGGCAGGTTGCTGGTATGAAGACTCCCCATTATTGGAGGGCTAGACCGAATTGTCCTCAACCTCCCTTCCAGCATTTTACTCTTGCTGGGAGAGCTCCTCCAAATATGTGTCGAGCTCTTCCTTCGTAAGTGACCATCCTACCCTGGCATCAAGGTTAAACAAAACAGGCGCAGGCAAAAGAACCACTCGCTCAGACTTACCTCTTCTCCATCCACTCTTGAGAAAGGTTATTTCATAAGATAAATCACTCAAATTAGCCCAAGAAGAAACAAATTTATGTTGTATCATGGAACTAAGATCAAGCCTCTCTATGGGAAACTGTAAGTCTGAATGATGAAGCGCTACACCATGCAAAGCTAATAAACGAGAGGCGATGAGGCCTCCACAAATTCCACCTTTCTCGTGGTTAGCAGCAAGATGGAAAGCTATCAAAGCACCCAAGTTATAAGTCCTATCTTGTTTCAAGGCAGCTGAGATTAAGGCTAGATCATATGAGGATAATTTACTAGCAGTTTTCCTAGCGAGGATGCACTTGGCAATAAAGTAAGAAAAGTATAGAATAGACGGGAGATGAATATTACGAATTTTACTACTCTCCTTTGAGAAGCTGCTCCCTTGGCAAATCTATGCATACAAGTCCATGAGTGGTGTAGGCCGCTCTCTAATCCTTTCACACGAACCCCACTGTGGTACTTTAATAGCTGCACAAAAATCATCAAAAGGGAGGTTGACAGCTATATTATAAATTTTGTAATGAACCATGGGGTTAGGCAAGGACCAACTAAATCGAAAATCCTGCACGACAGACATGGTTAGTTTCACATATTGGTAAGGTTCATCTCCCACAAAATGCTCCAATCCTGCATTGGAAATTAGAGTATGGAAATCTTGAGAAATCCCTGCAGCCCTCATGAATTCGGGGCATGGATAAATAGAAGGGAAAACTTCTTCCTCACGGTGAACTTTCATAACTTCGGGCACCCTTAATTCATGTTGGTTGATTTGGTGTTCATTCATCTCCTTTTCTGAAATTTTTATACAACCATCATACAAATGATTGCAAAGTGATTACAAAATGAGAGGAACTACTTATAGGGACTTGTAAGAAGGCTAAACATGCATCAAAATAACTTCTCTAAGCATTTATCAAGCATGCAAACTCACATAACCTATCTCCTACAGTAGCAAAATACTCAAGATATAATCCACTAATCACAAATCTACTTGGACAAGCGGAGGAGTCACATACCGGAGATCAAATGCTCCAAATCTCAGCAACAAAGATGGGCTGAGCAAGGAGATCGAAAATCGCGAGCAAGAACAACAAGAACATGGGTTTGAGCAATGAACTGGTGTTTTCTCGGGAGAGAGAAAGGAGTGGTAGGTAGGAGAATAAGTGGAGGGCCAGGGGTGGCCCACACCATGGCCAGGCGCGCCCCTAGTCTGGCCGCGCCACCAGGTAGTGTGCCTGTTTGGTGGGCCCCCTGGGTCACTCCAGGTACTTCTCTGCCCCTTTTTTCACATAAAAATTTAATATGAATTTTCTGGAATTTTTTGAGACAATTTATTTTTTAGCAATTTTCAGGTATTGATGAATGATTTTCTGGCAAAAAGATGACTTTGGAATGATGCAATAACAAAACAAAACTAAAACTTCAGAAGTTCTAAGATACTCTAATATGCAAGCAACTAGCAACAGAAAAGTAAACTAAGTGAAAGAAAAAATTAAAATGGATAACTAAAAGTAAGCAAAGATAATCATGGTGAAAACATTGTTTTGTTCATTAAAATCCCTTTGTTAACATGGTTGATCAGGTATTGTTACCATTTATATGAAACAAAACTTTGTATTTCACTTAAATGATTATGTTACCTCAACCTTGATAGCAATAGTCCCAATCATAATAATCTCATATTTTTCTCGTGGTATGGGACAATATATTTCTCCAACTTGGATGCCCTCAATATTTTCAATTGAATTTAAGCCATAAGTCCTAGGAATCTTCTTGGGGAAATAGACAGTATGCTCCTTGTTATTAAAAAGTTACCTTTCCTTGATTGCAATTAATGACAGCTCCTGTAGTATTAAGAAAAGGTCTCCCAAGAATAATAGACATATTATCATCTTCGGGCATTTTAAGCACAACAAAGTCAGTTAATATCAAGCAATTATGAGCCACTTGAACAGGAACATCTTCACATATACCAACAGGAATAGTAGTAGATTTATCAGCCATTTTCAAAGATATATCAATTGGTATTAATTTCTCCAATTGAAGTCTCTTATATAAAGAAAAAGGAATAACACTAACTCCAGCTCCCAAATCACACAAAGCAGTTCTAACATAATTATTTTTAATAGAACATGGAATAGTTGGAATCCTTGGGTCTCCAAGTTTCTTTGGAACCTTACCATTAAAGGAATAATTAGTAAGCAAAGTAGAAATTTCCTCATTAGGGATCTTCCTTTTATTAGAGACAATATCTTTCATATACTTTGAATAAGGAGGAAATTTAATAGCATCCGTTAAAGGAATTTGCAAAAATAAAGGTTTCATCCACTCACAAAACTTATTATAGTGTTCGTCTTCCTTTGACTTGTGTTTCTTATCAGGGAAAGGCATTGGTTTGAACCCAGGGCTCTCTTTCACAACCTTGTTTATTAGCAACAAAATCTTCCTTAGTGTACTTAGTATTCTTAGTGTGCATTTCAGGTTCTTCTTCACTTTTTTCTTTACCAGGAGCACCATTTTTCTCATTACCACTCTCAGTTTTAGCATCAGAGATAAATATACTATTAGGATATTTAGCAGTTTCAGAAGGTTCTACAACTGTTTTATGTTTTTTTTCTCTCTCTTTGAAGAAGTACCACTATTTTCAATTTGTTGGGAATCCTGCTCAATTCTTTTAGGATGCCCCTCAGGATATAGAGGATCCTGGGTGGCAGCACCACTTCTAGTTCTAATTTCATAAGCATGTTTTTCTTTAGAAGCATTAACTAGCAAATCTTTTTGTACTTTAATAAGCTGATCAATTTGATCTTGAACCATTTGGACATGTTTAACGAGCATTTTAACATCATTAGAGGTTCTTTCCACAATATCCCTTAACTCGATAATAGCTCTAGAGTTTTCCATCACATGGTTTTGCACTCTCTTATTAAAATCATCTTGCTTAACAACAAAGATATCAAATTCTTTTAAGCATTGCTAAGGAGGTTTAGAGTAAGGAATATCACCTTCATCAAAATGTTGGAGAGAGTGTACCTCAATAGTGGATGAGTGGGAGATTGGCTTACATAATTCTTCTATAGGAGGTAGATTCTTCACATTTTCAGCTTTAATACCCTTCTCCTTGAGACATTTCTTAGCTTCCTTCATTACTTCATAATTTAGTTCAATCACTCCCCTCTTCTTTGGTGTTGGTGTTGGCTTAGGCACAGTTAACTCAGGTGAAGTCTAGTCATCATAATTCTTGCTTATTTTAGGCATTAATTCCTCAGCTTCTTTGGGAGTTCTCTTCCTGAAAACACAATCAGCACAACTATCCAGGTATGTCCTAGATTCTTTAGTTAGTCCATTATAATATATATCAAGAAGCTCATTTTTAGGTAATGGACACACAAGCTGTGCATGATTCCTTGCCCATGATTCAGGCAATATCTCCTTCTCTCCTTGTTTAAAATCAAAAAGTTCCTACAGAATGGCATGTCTAGCACTAGGAGGAAAATATTTCTGAAAGAAAGTATCAATCAAGCAATCAGGACTCCCAATAGATCCATGAGGTGAATTATTAAACCAAGCTTTAGCCTCTCCTTTCAGTGAAAAGGGAAAATTTTAGCAACAAAGTAGGTGCGCATCTTAATATCATCAGAAAATAGGCCAATCATGCTAGAAACCTCAGTCATATGTGCTACAACACTTTCATTTTAGTCCCACAAAAAGGTTCTTTCTCCACAATGGTTATGTAAGATAAATCAAGAGAAAAATCATAATCCTTATCTTTAATGTTTATGGGAGATGCAGCAAACTTAGCATTAGGAGACAATTTAGGTCTAATAGTATGTTTCTCAAGAAGACTCTTAATAGCACTCCTACCATGAGTGTTTTAGAATTCTTTAATAAATTCATCAATCATTTCTATATATCCATCTTCAATATCATAGCTCTCTCTAGATTCAGGTGAACTGACAGGTGTAGTAGTATCTTCATTAGGAGTTTCAGTATTTCCAGCCATAGTTTTAGCAATCGTAGCATCTAGGAAAGGACCTAATGAACCACTCTTATCAAGCATAGTATAAGAAGCATCATAAGTATCGGAAGTTCAGATTTAACAGAAGTAGCAGTATGTGTAGCATGTGTATGTGGTGGTGTAAGGATCTTACTCATCACAGATAGTGAATCAAGAGCAACAGAGGTGTTCAGAACTGTACCTTGCTGACTCGTGTAATAACGAGCTCGTTGGGGAACCTTAAGAGGAAGGTATGATGAGCACATCAGTAAGTTTCCCTCAATTATGAAACCAAGGTTATCAATCTAGTAGGGGCAAGGAAACACCTCCAAGGTGTTGCTAGCTGGCCTTTGGCAGGGCACACTACTGGTGCTAGCAGCAACGTGGAAACCTGCACAACACAACAACAGAATTTGCCCCAACTTATAGTGAGGTTGTCAATCTCACCGGTTTTGCTGAAAACAAAGGATTAAAAGTATTGTGTGGAAGAAAGTAATAGTTTGCAGAAAGTAAACAGAAAGAAGTAAACAGTTGTAGATTGATGGTAAAAGAAAGGACCGGGGTCCATAGTTCACTAGTGGTGGTTCACCTTAAGATAGATGACATGTTGGGTGAACAAATTATAGTGGGGCAATTGACAAACATCGAGAAAGCATACAAGCATATACTACTCATCTTGACTCCTTTGAGATTCAATTGGGCATTACAACATTATACATAGATCGTCATCCAACTGCATCTATGACTAATAATCCCCCTTCAGGATATCATCCGAACCCCCTCTAGTATTTTGTTTCAAGCAACATATAATTGCATTAAGCATTGCATGTAAAGTAAACAATACGATTGTTCTATGAACAAAGGATTGTTGTTTTCTCCCTAGTAGCAACATCACATCTAGTACCTTAGAGATTTCTGTCACTTCCCCAGATTACTAGGGGCATGAACCCACTATCAAGCATAAATACTAACTCTTGGAGTTGCTAGCGTCTACTTGGCCAAGATAGCTAGTAACAACGGAAAGCATGCAAGATCACAAATAACATAGACATGATAGAATCAATAATCAATCTGAAATAGCATCTCAATATCCATCGGATCCCCGCAAACACAACATGTAAGAATTACAAATAGATGATCTTGATCATGAACGGAGCTCACAAGATATAAAAATGATAGCACAAAGGAGAAGAACCAGCCATCTAGCTACTACATGGACCCGTAGTCCAAGGATGAACTACTCACGCATCACACGGGAGGCTTGCATGCTGATGAAGAAGGCCTCCAGGGTGAAATCTCCCCTCCGGCAGGGTGCGGGGAAGAGCTTCAAATCCCTCCCGATCTAGGGATGGAGATGACGGCAGCTACAGAACTTTCGTGGAATTTTGATCGGGTACTTAGGGTTTCTGTATCGGAGGCATCTTATAGGCGAAAGGGGAGGCCGAGGAGGTGCCTGGGGTGGCCACACCACCCCCTGGCGTAGGATAGGCCGGGCCGCACGACCAGGTGGTGTGGATGCCCTATGTCCCCTCTCCGTCTCGTATTCTGGCCCCGTGTGTCCCTCGGTGAAAAACTGACTTTGGCTTTTGTCCCGTTCAATTCCGAGAATATTCATTTTCTGACTTTCGTGGAACCAAAAACAACAGAAAATAGGCAGCTAGCACTGTGGCTCTTATTAATATGTTAGTCCAAGAAAGTGTATAGAAAGTATTCCAAAGTGTGGACAAAACATAAGAAAGTAGATAAAACCAAGCATGGAACATCAGAAATTATGGATACGTTAGCAACTTATCAACATCCCCAAGCTTCACTCCTTCTCGTCCTCGAGTAGGTAAGTGATAAAAAGAAAGAATAATTTTTGAGGTGACATGCACCATCAGAAACTTGATCAAAGTATTTGTAAAACAATGATAGTTGGGATCATAGTACTTCAACATAACATGAAAGACAAAGTTCTAACAATAAGACAAAGCAACTATTGTTGCAACATGAAAAGGCATATACAAAAGATTCATGAATAACAATGCTTTGCAAGACGTTTGTTTGTTCCACATAAAGAAAACATAGCATAATGGCATTCAGCTTGTCCCTCATAGAGTAGCAAACACAAATGCATAGGATACCTTCAAAGTTCATAAGAGTGACTAGATACAAATAGTTTAAAACAAGCAATATCAAAGCTATGCATCAATCAACAAGTCTTGGGACAATGCACATAGAACTAAGAATGGCCACTATGCTCTCAAAGTAGGTGCATAAAGATAGAAGGTGGAGACTCAACATAAAAGTAAAAGAAAGGCCTTCATAGAAGGAAGTAGGGATTCAAGTTTCATAAAGAGCTTCCAAAAATTATGGTACTTATTAGCTTTCAGCTCTCATTGCCCCTATCATAAGCATCTTTAGGTGATTATGGTTAAAGTGACACAACTAGGAGGATATGCTTGACAAGTTATAAGCTGAAATCTCATGCCCCTTACTTACGAAGACCGAACCTCATGCTACTCAACTTTAGGCACAAGTAAGCTCTTGTCATTGTAAGTACATATGTATCATAGAGAACTGCCAACGGGGTACCCCTTGCACATGATACAAGAGCTATCCCATAATTAAAATGACAAGGCAAGCAGACAATGAGCATCTCAGTGATCTTTTTATTTGCTATTTGCATAGGTTTTTATTGAGGATGCTTCATAGAGTGCTCATTATGGTTATGTTGCAAGTTTCCACCATGATTAAGCATGGCTTAGGCTAGCGGCCTAGGCATTTCTCTAATACAAATACAAACTCCATGATCTTACAAGTTCCCCTTTTATTTCACACCGTTGGGATCCATAAGCAAAACATGATATCAAATAGTTACAATGTACAAGTGCAATGTTGAAAGCGTTCCCCATGATACATGGTTCTGCTAACTTCAACTTATAAAGCGCAAGCATATACGCAAAAAAGATGGATGCAATGGTTCAAGTTTATTAAGTGCAAGAGAGTAAAGTGTGCCATCAAGTTCATGATAGCATTAATCACTAATTTTCACATAACAAGTTTAATTCAGAAGGTAGATAAAAACATGAATATACTTGGAATAGCAAATGCTAATAGGTAGGTATGGTGGACTCTTTGGAATAACTTGGTTTTGGGAGTTGGATGCATGATTGAAACTCATACTTGGTTATGGAGGCTAGCAAAAGACTGAGAGCGACCAACTAAGAGAACAATAATGGCCATAATCATGCAGAGCAACAAAACATCATTAATCAAAGCATAAAGTGATATTACAAGTCGAAAACTAAAGGATCATAAAGGCTATGGTGACTTGGGATACATAACATGGTGTGAGCATGCGCCAAGTCAACCCAAATAAAGCATCAAAGGAGAATACCACAATACTATGCTTTAATATGCTAAAACAACGCATGATTCTTCCAAGGCTCATTAAGCAATCTCAATTGTTTATAACAAGTCATGCTACAGCTGGCATGACAAAGCATAGGCCACAGTCAAAAACAAGCTCTCTTTACCACTTAAGCATGAACTTTTCCTACTCTTTTCTAATCCAAACCAAACTATTTGAAAACCAATGTATGAAAGAGGGGGTCCAACCAATTTATTCATAAAACTAAGAAAACCAAGTAAACAAAAAACCAAAACGAAAAAGAGAAAGAAGACACTCCAAGAACAACACAAATGTGCATGAAACAATAAATATAAAGTGTTTGGAAGAAACCTGGGATTTTTATTATTGAAGAAGGGGATGCATTGGGCATCCCCAAGCTTTGACGCTTGTACCTCTTGAATATTTCTTAGGGTGACACGGGGTGGCATCCCCAAGCTTGAGCTTTAGTCCATTCTTCATCTCATTACATCATTTTCTCCATACACCTGAAATTTTTACTTCATACAAAACTTCACACAATCTTTATTAGCAACATTAGTGCACTCAAGATAATAAGTCCTTAGGTTCAGTTCCAACACCAATAAAACTTCCATTAAAACACAAGCTACTGTAGCACTTCCCTCAAAAATCTCAATTCCCCAAAAGAACTCAAAAAGGAACCAACAAGAAGCAAATGCAAATAATGGCAGAAATCTGTCTAAACAGACCAGTAGGTAAAAACCAATTTTTTCGAAGACCTTCTGTTGCTGAAATCAAAAAGTGTTGAACTAAAGAAACTTAGATAACAAACTGGGGCAGAGGCACAAAAATTCGCGCCTCAAAACGACGTACAGTGATTATACACGAATTTTTACGGTGAAGCACAAAAATCTGTTTCAGGACATCAACTTTCCCAATCATTACTTCTCTCTCATTAGAGGTTACTCTTGGCACAAAAATTAAATAAAAAGGATAAGGACCGGTAATTACTGAGGTAATAACTTCCAAGACTCATCTAAAACTTTTGGGTTATCTCCCAATAAGTACTTTTCTTTAACGCCTTTAAGTTAGGCATAAGAAGCAAGAAAAAGAATCAAGTGTTCTCAAATGAAGAAACATAAAAAACAAATTTCTTGCCCTTACCTCTCTTACTTTTATTCTTAACCTTGGGGAACATATGATTGTTTGGTAGAGAAGCAAAGTGCATGGTTCCATTTTCCACATCTATTATTGGTCCAAGGAATTTCAATAGGGATCTTCCAAGTGTAATTTGTCCTTTCCCAACACATTCAATACCAAGATAATCAGTAGAAACCATTTTCCCTAGGATCTTCGTAAACACTCCTTAAGATATTCCAATTGGTGATATTGTGGCCTTATTAGCAATAAATATTTCTTCTCCTCCTTCAGAAAGTCCCCAAAGATTCAAAGATTCATAGATATCTTTAGGCATAAGACAGAATTCAGACATCATATCAGAGCGAGCATGAAAAGTATCATTACTTATAGCAATATTTACTGTGGGAAGCTATTTTGAGGGTTCAGAATTTATTGGAACATAGTCATGATGCTCTCTAAGTGTATTATAGCAATCTTTTAAACTAGTAGTGCTGGTCTCAAGAGTATTCAATCTAGCAAATATGATTATGAAGGAAGAATCAGATTTGCTAGGCAAGTTGTAAGTAAAGACCAATTTCTTTATGGCATTAAAAGCATCAACCTCATTGCATTGGAGGAAATCTCCTCCCACTATAGCATCCAAAGCATATCTATAGCAAAGAGCAATTCCAAGGTAAAAACTGATAAGGAACAAGCTTTGAGTCGTTTTAGGTTAAGTTTTTTCATGCAGATCAGAGATTCTAGACCAAGCTTCTTTGAAACTCTATGCAATTCCTTGTTTAAAAGTGAAAATCATTTCCTCAGGTGACATAGTGATTGGAGCAATACTAGACATAATGGCAACTTTAAGATAGGAACTAATTTTTTGTGTGTTTTTAATAAAGAAAGAAAAATAGTAAAACTATTTTTGTGTGTTTTTGATAAAGAAACAAGCAAACAAAGCAAAAATAAACTAAGCAAAACAAAAACAACAAAGTAAAGATATTGGTTATGAGGGACTCCCCTTGTGAACATGTCCTTGACTCCCTGGCAATGGCGCCAGAAAAATACTTGCTGAGTCGTGTAATAACGAGCTCATTGGGGAACCCCAAGAGGAAGGTATGATGAGCACAGCAGTAAGTTTCCCTCAGTTATGAAACCAAGGTTATCAATCCAGTAGGAGCAAGGAAACACCTACAAGGTGTTGCTAGCTAGCCTTTAGCAGGGCGCACTACCGGTGCTAGCAGCAACGTGGAAACCTGCACAATACAACCATAGATCATTGCCCCCAACTTACATTGAGGTTGTCAATCTCACCGGTTTTGCTGAAAACAAAGGATTAAAAGTATTGTGCAGAAGAAAGTAATAGTTCGCAGAAAGTAAATAGAAAGCAGTAAATAGTTGTAGATTCATGGTAAAAGAAAGGGCCTGGGTCCATAGTTCACTAGTGGTGGTTCTCCTTAAGACAGATGACATGTTGGATGACAAATTACAGCGGGGCAATTGACAAACATCGAGAAAGTATACAAGCATGTACTACTCATCTAGACTCCTTTGAGATTCAATTGGGCATTACAACATTATACATAGACCGTAATCCAACTGCATCTATGACTAATAATCCACCATCAGGTTATCATACGAACTCCCTCCAGTATTAAGTTGCAAGCAACAGATAATTGCATTAAGCATTGCGTGTAAAGTAAACAATATGATTGTTCTATGAACAAAGGATTGTTGTTTTCTCCCTAGTAGCAACAACACATCTAGTACCTTAGAGATTTCTGTCACTTCCCCAGATTACTAGGGGCATGAACCCACTATCGAGCATGAATAATAACTCTTGGAGTTCCTAGCATCTACTTGGCCAAGATAGCTACTAACCACGGAAAGCATGCAAGATCAGAAATAACAAAGACATGATAGAATCAATAATCAATCTGAAATAGCATGTCACTATCCATCGGATCCCCGCAAACACAACATGTAAGAATTACAAATAGATGATCTTGATCATGAATGGAGCTCACACGATCTAAACATGATAGCACAAAGGAGAAGAACCAGCCATCTAGCTACTCCATGGACCCGTAGTCCAAGGATGAACTACTCACGCATCACACCGGAGGCTTGCATGGTGATGAAGAAGGCCTCCAGGGTGAATTCTCCCCTCCGACAGGGTGCCGGGAAGAGCTTCAGATCCCTCCCGATCTAGATGACGGCGGCTATAGACTCTTTCGTGGAATTTTGATCAGGTACTTAGGGTTTCTGTATCGGAGGCATCTTATAGGTGAAAGGGGAGGCCGAGGGGGTGCTTGGGCTGGCCACATCACCCCCTTGTGCGGGCCAGGCCTGGCCGCGCGGCCAGGTGGTGTGGCCACCCTCTGGCCCCTCTCCGTCTCATATTCTGGCTCCGTGTGTCCCTTGGTGAAAAACTGACTTTGGCTTTTGTCCCGTCCAAATCCGAGAATATTCATTTTCTGACTTTCCTGGAACCAAAAATAGCAGAAACATGCAGCTGGCACTATGACTCTTGTTAATAGGTTAGTCCAAGAAAGTGTATATAAAGTACTCCAAAGTGTGGAAAAAACATAAGAAAGTAGATAAAACCAAGCATGGAACATCAAAAATTATGGATACGTTAGCAACGTATCATACATCTCCTTGTAGTGGATGGTAATGTAGGAACCTTTCCATCACGAGATTTACCCATGATGAATGCATGGGAGCGAACAATAGTGATTCCGGGTGAACTTGATAAATTGAGCAATGCTCCCCGGCAACGGTGCCAGAAAATAGTCTTGATGACCCACAAGTATAGGGGATCGCAACAGGCTTCGAGGGAAGTAAAACCCAATTTATTGATTCGACACAAGGGGAGCCAAAGAATATTTATAAGCCTTAACAACTGTGTTGTCAATTCAGCTGCACCTGGAAAAAATCTTGCTCGCAGTAGTTTATCAGTAGGAACAGTTTTGTAGTATAAATAGCAAAGTAATGGCAGTAGTAAAAGTAAAGACAGTAGTAACAATTGCAATAAAAAGTAGGATTAAAGCGCGGTAGGTATAGGGATGGATGGACGGGCATTGCATGGACAAGACAATTCATGTGGCAATCAAGATATAGGGCATTTGCAGATAAAAAAGGTAAAGCATCCAAGTACTAAATAATCATAGGCATGTGTTCCATATATAGTCATATGTGCTCGTAATGAGAACTTGCACAACATCTTTTGTCCTGCCAGCCCGTTGTAGCAGGGCCTCAAGGGAATCTACTGGCAATTAAGGTGCTCCTTTTAATAGAGCGCCGGAGCAAAGCATTAACACTCCGTGAACACACATGATTCTCACATCATAGCCATCCCCTCTAGTTATCCCGATTCTTGTCACTTCAGGGCCTTTGGTTCCGGACAATAATATGTGTATACCACTTGTAGGTAAGATCATAAACAATAATATCCTCATGAATCAATAACATGTTCATATCTGAAATCATGGCACTCGGGCCCTAGTGACAAGCATTAAGCATAACAAGTTGCAACAAAGTCAAAAATCACTAATAATAGATAGTAGGCACCATGCCCTAACAATTTGATGCCATTACATGAACGATCTCATCAAATCCCTACCATCCCCATAGCCTACAGCAGGGGATTACTCACTGATGGATGGGGGAATCATGGATGGTTGATGGAGAAGCGATGGTGATGATGATGGCGATGATCTCCTCCAATTCCCCGTCCCGGCAGGGTGCCAGAACGGAGTTTCTAGTTCCGAATCACGGTATCTGGTGGTGGTGGCGCAACGGAACTCTATCTGGAAAAACGTCGAACCCCCGTCTGTTTTATATCAGAGGGATTTTATAGGCGAAAGGAGAGGTCTAGGCGGAGTCCGAGGCGGCCACACCACCCCCTGGCGCGGCCTGGCCTGGCCCGCGTGGCCAGGTGGTGTGGGCCCCTCGTGGCTCTTCTCCGTCTCCTCTTCTGGCTCCGTGAGTCTTCTGGTAAAATAGGAGTTTTGCGATATTTTCCTGGATTTTTCCTAAAAGTTGATTTCCTGCACAAAAGCGAGACACCAAAGCAATTCTGGTGAAAATAGCATTAGTCTGCATTAGTTGTATCCAAAACACACAAATTAGATAAGAAACAATAACAAAAGTGTTCGGGGAAGTAGATACGTTTTGGACGTATCAGTGGGTGCTCGGGAGAATAGGGTGAGGCCTTTGTGGTGTTGGTGGTCTTAGTACCGCCCACCCCTCCAACAAGACATACTCCCTTGTTGGGAGGAACTCAGTAAAATATCATCATCCCCGCGTGCCCCGGTTATCTCTATACCCGAGCTCTTTACTTATGCACTTTATATTGTGATAGCCTTCGTGCTTGAAGTAATCTATATTGCTATCATATTTTTTCTTGTCTTGCTTAGCATAAGTTGTTGGTGCACATAGGTGAACCTTAGTATATCTAGGCTTTGTGCTTAACAAAAGAAAACACTAGTTTTATTCCGCCATTGTTAAGCTCATCTCGTAAAAGTTTTAAACCTCCTATTCACCCCCTCTAGGCGACATCCGTGATCATTCAACAGGTTTACTAGAAATTCATAGAGTTCCTTTCTTACCGTGTTCATATCTCTTTCCCGGAATAGGGAGTAACATGTCACATTTTGTACACTCTTCAGAGGTGCGTTACTTTACCCATGAGGACCTTAGCCTTGTTACATATCTGAGTCATGAGCTCATCCACACTTCCTTGGTATGCGGCTCAGTCTAAGTTCCAAGCCTATCACTGCCCTTCTCTGCAACCCCGCATGTCCCAAATTTTGTAAGAAGAATCTGCCCTTGTTAGCCTCCATCAAAATGGTAGAACGTACCTCCGGCAACACCTTATATACCCTAATAGACACTAGGCATTTGAAGAATATATGTCATAGATGCGAATAATAAAGATGTTTTTATTGACATATCTCATTAGTTCGTAATAGTTTTTTATCATGCTATAACTATATTAATTGGAAACATTAGTACATGTGTGGTATATAAACAAACCAGGTCCCTAGTATCATCTAGACTAGTTCGTTGGACATCTGATGATCGAGGTTTCCCGATCATGGAATTTACTAGGGCAACTGACAACGAGGTCTCTTCATTAGATGAATGAAGAGATGGACACACACCAAACCCTAGTATTGCAATGTGATCCAATCACAAATTCCAACATTGTGACATCTAGTAAAACATAGTAACTTATTCCTTTGACCATGGGATCATGTTTAACCACTACCACCCGAGGTTGCCTTGACTGCATCAACCATCACACTATAACAGGGTGATCATAAAGGATTATGTTGGGTATTACAGAGGGGTATGTTGGGGAATATGCATCAAGAGTGGGATTTGCACATCCGAGTGATGGATAGATACCCTAGTCCCACTCAGTGAGATTACATCTACAAGTTTGCAAACGTGTGACTAGGTCACGGGGATGTAATATCATGGGAACGATTAAATGTCTTTGTCAGTAACAAGATTGAACTAGGTATGGCAATACGAAAGATCAGGTCCTGGATAAACTAGGTATCGTAGACTAAAGGGAATGAGACTCGACGTTCGAGGTTCAAGCGATCAAGTTATTCGTGGAATGCATGGGGCCATCATTAGTTTCCAAACACCGATGTTGGTCCTTGATCCAAGAGGTGTGTCGATCATGTATGTGTATTCCCGAATCGTAGGGTGTCATGCTTAAGGGTAGATGACGCTTATGGATTGATTCGAGATCGTAGGAGAAAAGAGAGATAACACCGGAATTGTTCTAGGGAGATATTGGAAGTGTTATAGAGATATCCGATAATTATCGATGGGGTCCGAAAGGTGTTTCAGAGTGATAGGTATTAAATAATATGTATTTAATATTAATGGAATGAATTAATATTAAAAATATATGTTTTAATTGAAATTATGGGGCAGTTCACCTAAACGGGCCTCATCGGAGGAGGCCCAAGAGGGTGTTGTGCCATAGGGAAGGCCAGAGGAGGTCAGCGGCCACTAAGTGGGCTCCTCACGACGTGGGTCCCATGTGGGGGCTGGCTGGCGGCTGCCGCACCTCCTCCCTCTTGTTTAGTCCCACCCCAAGACTTTGAGGGAGGTGGTGCCTCCCTTCCACCTATATAAAGAGGGGATCCCCACCCCTCAATCCCACCAAATCAATTGGTTTTGCCTATTCTCTCTCTCTCTCTATCATGTGTGGTTCCCACGATTGGAATTGCATACGGGGATATGGTTTCTCCACCATACACACACTGTCGTGTTGCTAGATCATTGGTCCGGATCAATCTTCTTCTGCTATATCGGAGCCCAGGAGACGTTGCTACACCGCATATGTGTAAAGCCATGAGGCACTGCCATTTGTGGTGCTAGTCGCTTGGATCTTGGATCTTGGACGTCTACATGACCTTGAGGCTATGCCGTTCAACTACATCTTCCACGTTTCTCTTGAAACGTTAACCTCTTCCGGTCTTCATGAGTATGAACACTGAATTCCTCTAGTTACTTTACATCTACATAGATAGATCTTGTCTATGGGATTCTTGTCGTTAGGAGTTTTTTGTTTTCCGCTACGGAACCTTTCAGTGGTATCAGAGAGTATCTATGCGTAGATATACTGGTACGAGTAGAACACATAGAAATATGCGAGAATTAATTTTCTAGTTGTTATCCTCCCATGTGTACTTGTTTATATCGCGGCAATGTTTGATGAAATGGCCTGGACCGACCATACGTGTAATCTTACGTGTAACACAAGGTTGGTTCCATGCTGAGAGTATGGCTTGTACCATATAAGTGGCTAGCGGGTGTACGTATCTCTTATATTAGTTGATATGGAATTTACAAAGGACGACCCTAAAAGGGGATTTAGACAATTAGTCAATCCATGTTGTGGTTAGAAGTTTGTAGGTAGAAATTGTTCTCTTGTGAAAGCCCTAACAGCCGTTTAAAACTTGCAGAAGTTAAAGTAGAGGCGTCTAACTTTATTTTGCAGGGATGTGTGATATGATATGGTCTAGGTAAGTATTTGTAAAATAAGCCACCATCATGAATGCACCATGGACCTGGTAATGTGCTGGGGAGTGCTCGATGGAGATCAAGACGCGATGACCATGTCATGTCACATTACATATGATGTTAAATTCATATGCATATTATTTTGCTTGTATTAGACTACGATGGTAGCACTATAAGATGATCCCTCAACATAATTACAATGCGCATGTTCTCCCATTAGTGTGCACTGCCAAAAAATCCATTGTTATGAAGCAGGCCATGCCGACTGGGTGCTAGACATATCCACGTTTGCATACAGTGGGTGCAAGCCATGTATGCACTACAATACACTAATGGTCAAAATTGGCGAGCCTAGTATGTACAGACATGGCATCAGAACACATATGACCGAAAGGTTAAGCATGAGTCACATGGTGATGTGATTGATATGTTATATCTACCTTGGTAGCTATATCATAGGCCATGACGATCGGGGATGATATAGTGTAAAGAGATCATGTAATCACATAAACAAACATTGGTGGATTTTAGTTTAAGTGGGAGTTCTTGTATTGAACTCATATTATGAACTAAACAATCTAAATGAATTTACATAGTCTTTGTAGTTGGCATCCATTAAAGTACCTTGCGCTTAGTTATAATTGAGATAATAGAACTATATAATTCTAGATACTTACTTCACGTACTGGTACCGTATTGTTTGAGTGTCGAATTGAAAGATAAAAAGGTCCTAAAGCAAACTTTCAATAAACCTTGCCTACTTCATAAGGTTTAATAAATGTATTAATCCTAGAGTAATTGATTCTAAAGTTAGTGTCTGAATGATCATGGTTGCCTCCATGATACTAGATATTAGAAATAAATTTCTAGTATCATGATTATCCGAGAGCTAAAAGATTTGTTTCAGAAATCAGCGTATGTAAAAGATATTTTGATATCTAAAACACTATTTGATTGCATTATGAGAAGTATAATTTTGTCAGAAATAGATTCTCGTACTGGATGAGCATTTGTGAATGATGGTGCCGCTAGGCGTACCTATCACCCAATAGGTTTGGAGCTAAAGTGATACAAACATTCGTCCTTATGAACTATAATAGCTCAATCATGAAAGTTGTCATGATAGGATGAATAAGAGGTATAGGTAAAATGTTTGCTATACTAAAGATCACTCAAATAAGAATCCAGAAGAACACGAGTCATTTGATGATTGCGATCCACTTCAAAAGTGTAAGTTTGAAAGTATTAGTATTTGACTAATACTCTTGAACTAAGTACCATGTGAGTGGTGCCACTATTGATGTTGGTTCTTTCTTCTGAAAGAGAGGAAAATGTTGAAAGAGAATCTACACATATATTTGGCAGAAACTAAAGGACTGGAACTGTCCAACTTAGGTATATAGAATACATAGTTATATATATGTTATGAATGTATATTCGTTGCTTGTTAAACCAATGTAATTATTTGGTATTAGATACTGGATTGGTTGGTATGATGTATTATACAAAGCAACTCAATATAAGAAATACAATGGTCCAAGAAACTTGCAGGAGAATATGGTGATGATGTTCATCGATAAAAAAATAAGATGTTATTATGTTTTTCATCTACATCAAAGAACAATACGTCAAGAGTTATTCTAATAATTATGATCTGGTTCTATTATTGTGAGAGCAAGTTATTATTCAAACAATTACTATATTCCATAGTTGATGGATGCACCATTATGAATCTTGTTGGTGAAATAATATTCATAAAACTAAATGCTAAAATGTCGCAAGACAAAATGATTGGAATTTCACTTGAGTGTGACACCACCGTATAAGTTATATTAGAAAGAAATACATGAATAAACTCCATGTCAATGGAATTTTGGAGTCAATTTTTTTGAACGAATTGATGCTTGTAAGACTTCCCTAAAGATAACTGAAACTCTGTTCAAGGGAAAAAGTTGAATGAACGGCTAACTTACTAGAAGTAATACATAATGATGTATGCGGACCATTATGTAAAACCTTGTGTGGTGGATTATTCTACTTCATATACTTTCACCGAGGACTTGAATAGATATATAAGTATTTCTGTTTAATGAGGAAAAGTATAAGACATTTGAAACATGTTCAAAAGTCTTAGCATAAAGTAGAAATCATCATAACAATGAAATCAAGAGTTTATGATTGGATCATAAAAGAAGATTTTTGAGTTTACAAGTTTAGCAAACATCTAAAAGATGAGAAATTGTTTCATAAACTTGAGTTTTCCAAAACACCGTAGTAGTATGGAATGTTTTGAGAATATAACCGAACCTAGTTTGACTTGGTGAGATCAAATACAAAACTACTACCATTATGATTTAAAAAATTATGCTATAGTGACATACGACTTTTACACTGAAAAGAGCAACATCATGATTCGATGAAATGGCAAGGGGTAAAACCTAGTTTATCTTTTTCTTAAATTTTGTATGCAAGTCATCTGTAAAGTTTACAAAACTAAAGTCAGATATTATGTCTTTGTTGGTTGTCCCAAAGCAATCATTGGGGATTCCTCCACCGTAACATTAAAGACAAAAGGTGTTTATCGCTAAAATGACGAGTTCTTTGCGAAAGAATTTTTCATGAAAAGTGAAGTGGGAGGACAATAGAAATTTTGATAAGGTTATCTGAAACTAAGTGACATGATCAGAGTAGCACAACTCCAAAAAATGTTCTAGAAGCTTCTACAATGCTCATAGCTACCATTTCTGCAAAATGTTGTAGTTCCGGAAATCTAAGTTCCTATTGAACCACGTGAATCGGGTAATAATCAAATACTCCCTCCGACCCAAATTAGTTGACTCAAATTTGTCAAGATATGTGTGTATCTAATACAAAATCATGTCTAGATACAATCAAATTTAAGTTAACTAATTTGGGTCGAAGGGAGTAACAAGATTTGAGGATAAAGTGTCATTGTTGGACAATGATATACTGATTACATGCAAAGAAGCAATGATGAGCCTTGACTCCGTTAAATGGCTAAAGGCCATAAGAATTCGTGATAGTATCCATATACAAAAAATAAACTTATGAACTTGGTAGACCCTCAAGAAGGTGTGAAGCTTTTCAAGGTGTAAGTGGATCTATAAATAAACCGACATGGATGTTTACATCTAGAAAATTATCGACATGTCAGAAAGAAGTTTAGGACAAAGTTCAAAGAATTGATTGCGATAATATTTGATCGTCTGCAGCAATATTTAGTCTGTATGGATTATTGTAGCAACCACTACATTTTGAGATATGGTAAAAGAATAAACAAAACAACATTCTTATAAAAGAATGGTTACCTATGATGTGTACATGACACTATCTAGAGGGTTTTGTTAATTCTAAAGGTGCTAAATATATGCAAATTTCAATGGTTGAAATAAGCATAATGGAGTTGAAATCTTCACCATGATGAAACTATTAGAGAGTTTAATTTCATTAGAAACTATGAAGATGCTTGTGTTTACAAAAAAGTATGGGGGAGCATTAAGACATATTTCCAATGCTTTATGTCAAAGACATTTTTTCGATTGGAAATGATGTATATTTTATGAGACATGAATTAATAATTTCATTAAAATTGGACTTTGATGATAGACTTAGGCAAAACTAGAATATTAGACATCAAAGACTATACAAATAGATTGAAATGCTAAATGGTTATGTGATGGCTCAAAATATATCAAGCTCGTTGGGAACCCCAAGAGGAAGGTATGATGAGCACAGCAGCAAGTTTTCCCTCAGTTTCTTAACCAAGGTTATCGAACCAGTAGGAGCAAGGAAACAACTCCAAGGTGTTGTTTCCAACTTGGAATCCTGCACAACACAACTACATAACTTTGGTCCAACTTACAGTGAGGTTGTCAATCTCACCGGTTTTGCTGAAAACAAAGGATTAAACGTATTGTGTGAAAGATAGTAATTTCTTGCAAAAAGTAAACAATAAACGATGAATAGTAGATGGTAGATTGATGGTAAAGGAATGGACCAGGATCCATAGTTCACTAGAGGTGATTCTCCTTAACATAGATGGCATGTTGGGTGAACAAATTACAGCAGGGCAATTAACAGACACTGAGAAAGCATACATGCATATAATAATCATCTTGAGTCCTATGATTTTTGGTTGGGCATTACAACATTATACATAGACCGTAATCCAACTACATCTATGACTAATAATCCACCTTCAGGTTACCATCCGAACCCCCTCCAGTATTAAGTTGCAAGCAACAGATAATTGCATTAAGCAAACTGTGTAAAGTAAACAATATGATTGTCCAGTGGAAAAAGGATTGCTGTTTTCTCTCGGGTAGCAACATCACATCTAGTACTTTAGAGATTCCTGTCACTTCCCCAGATTACTAGAGGCATGAACCCACTATCGAGCATACATACTCCCTCTTGGAGTTGCTAGCATCTACTTGGCCAAGATAGCTACTAACAACGGAAAGCATGCAAGATCACAAATAACATAGACATGATAGAATCAATAATCAATCTAAAATAGCATCTCTATATCCATCAGATCCCCGCAAACACAACATGTAAGATTACAAATAGATGATCTTGATCATGAACGGAGCTCACTAGTTCTAAACATGATAACACAAAGGAGGAGAACCAACCATCTAGCTACTACATGGACACGTAGTCCAGGGATGAACTACTCATGCATCACACCGGAGGAAGTCATGGTGACGAAGAAGGCCTCCAAGGTGATCTCTCCCCTCCGGCAGGGTGCCGGGAAGAGCTTCAGATCCCTCCCGATTTAAGGATGGAGATGGCGGCGGCTACATACTCTTTTGTGGAATTTTGATGGGGTCCTTAGGGTTTTCGTCCCGGGAGGCTTTTATAGGCGGAAGGGCTAGGTCGGTTGAGCACCAGAGGGCCCACACCCCCTGGTGGCGTGCCCCCCAGGCCGAGCCGCCACTAGGTGTGGCCGCCCTGGTGCGCCACTTCATCTCCCCTCCGGACTCCGTGTTGCTTCGGGTAAAATATTGAGTTTGGCTTTTGTCCGGTCCAATTCCGAGAATATTTCCTTACTAGGTTTTCTGAAACCAAAAACGGCAGAAAATAGGCAACAAGCATTATGGCATCTTGTTAATAGGTTAGTTCCAGAAAATGTGTAAAAATACTCCAATGTGTGGACAAAACATAAGAAAGTAGATATAAAACAAGCATGGAACATCAAAAATTATAGATACATTTACGATGTATCAACATCCCCAAGCTTAACTCCTTCTCGTCCTCGAGTAGGTAAGTGGTAAAAACGAATAATTTTTGAGGTGACATGCACCATCACAATGTTGATCAAGGTATTTGTAAAACATTAATAGTTGGGATCATAGTACTCTAACATAGACATGAAAGATATAGTTCTAGCAATAAGACATAGCAACTATGTTGTAACATGAAAAGGTACAAACAAAAGATTCATGAATAACAATGCTTTGAAAGACGTTTGTTTGTTTCACATATAGAAAACATAATGAGAATGGTATTCATCTTGTCCCTCATAGTGTAGCAAAACATAAATCCATAGGACACCTTCAAAGTTCATAAGGGTGACTAGATACAAATAGTTTAAGAACAAGAAATATAAAAGTTATGAATCAATCAATAAGTTTGGGGACAATGCAAATTAAACTAAGAATGACCACTATGCTCTCTTAATAGGTGCATAAAGATAGAAGATGGAGACTCAACATAAAAGTAAAAGAAAGGCCCTTCATAGAAGGAAGCAGGGATTCAAGTCTCATAAAGACCTTCCAAAAATTATGGTACTTATTAGCTTTCATCTCTCATTGCCCCTATCATAAGCATCTTTAGGTGATTAAGGTTAAAGTGAACAAATATGAGGATATGCTTGACAAGTTATAAGCTTAAAACCTCATGCCCCTTGCTTACGAGTACCGTTCCACATGCTACTCAACTTTAGTCACAAGTAAGTTCTTGTCATTGTAAGTACATGTGTATCATAGAGAACCGCCAACGGGGTACCCCTTTCCCGATGATATAGAAGCTTTCCCATATCAAAATGACAAGGCAAGTAGACAATGATCATCTTAGCGATCTTTTTGTATGCTATTTGCATAGGGTTTTCCCTTTTTTCTTTTTTTTGGATGCTTCACAGATTGCTCACTATGGTTATGCTGCACATTTCCACCATGATTAGGCATGGCTTAGACTAGCCGCCCAGGCGTTTCTCTAACACATATACGAACTCCATGATCCTTACAAGCTCCCCTTTCATTTCACACCATCGGGATCCATAAGCAAAAGAACATGATATCAGCTAAATAAAGTGCAATGTTGAAAGCGTTCCCCATGGTAACATGGTTCTGCTAATTCACAACTTACAAAACGCAAGCATATACGCAACATAGATGGGTACAATGGTTCAAGTTTATTGAGTGCAAGAAAGTAAAGTGTGCCATCAAGTTCGTGAGAGCTTTAATCACTAATTTTCACATAACAAGTTTAATTTGGAAGGTAGATAAAAACATGAATATACTTGGAATAGCAATAATGCTAATACGTAGGTATGGTGGACTCTTTGGATTAACTTGGTTTTCTTTGGAGTTGGATGCATGAGTGGAACTCATACTTGGTACATGTGGAGGCTAGCAAAAGACTGGGAGCGACCAACTAAGAGAGCAATAATGGCCATAATCATGCAAAGCGACAAAACATTATTAATTAAAGCATAAGGTGATATTACAAGTCGAAAACTAAATGATCATAGAGGCTATGGTGACTTGGTATAGTCTTAACATGGTGTGAACATGCGCCAAGTCAACCCAAATAAAGCATCAAAGGAGAATACCACAATATTATGTTTTTATATGCTAAAACAACACATGATTCTTTCAAGGCACATTAAGCAATATCAATTGTTTGTAACAAGTCATGATACAACAATAATCACTAAGCATAAAGTCAAAGCAATATCAAGCATGATATGATAAAGTCCAAGTCACAGTCAAAACAAGACTCCTTGGTACCACTTATAAGCATGAACTTTCCAACTCTTTTCCAATCCAAATCAACTTATTTGAAACTATGTATGAATGCGGGGGTCCAACCAATTTATTTAAGCAACCAAGAAAACGAAAACTAAAAAACCGAAGACGCTCCAAGAACAACACAATTGTGCATGAAACAATAAGAATGAAGTGTTTGGAAGAAAACCTGAGATTTTTATTGATGAAGAAGGGGATGCCTTGGGCATCCCCAAGCTTTGACTCTTGTACTTCTTGATTATTTCTTGTGGTGACACGAGTGGCATCCCCAAGCTTGAGCTTTTGTCCATACTTCATCTTATCACATTATTCTTCCCTACACTTTAAAATGTCTTTCATACAAGACTTCACACAATCTTCATTAGCAACATTAGTGTACTCAAGATAATAAGTCTTTAGGTTCAGTTTCAACACAAGTAAAACTTCCATTAAAACACAAGCTACTGTATCAGTTCCTTTTAAAAGTTCAAGTGATCAAAGAGAACTCAAAAAGAAAGAGATTAAGAGGCAAATGCAAATAATGGCAGAAATCTGTCAAAACAGACCAGCAGGTAAAAACCGATTTTTTCGAAGACCTTCTGTTGATCAAATCAAAAAGTTTGAAACTAAAGAAAGTTGGATAACAACGTGGGGAATAAGCACAAAATATTACAGCTCAATCCGTCATACAGAGATTTTTCACGAATTTGTACAGCGAAGCACAAAAATCTGTTTCGGGACAGGAACTTTCCCAAGCATTATTTCTCTCTTATTAGAGGTTATTCTTGGCACAAAAAACACACAAAAAGGATAAGGAGAGATTATTACTGAGGCAACAACTTCCAAGACTCAACAAAAGAAAAATTTATTGACTAAGTGACATGGGTATACCCTACAGGTACTCGCGCTTGGTATAGATGGTCCAAATACATACAGGCCCACGGTGTCGCGAAGGCCCAAACAAGGGACCCGTAGTGGCCTACGGACTCTCGATTGCTTGAAGAACAAGAAGAAGTTAAAGATAGAAAGTTTGAAGGGGAAAAACCCTAACTTGTAACCGACTCGACCTGCTACCCGAGACCTAGCCTATCTATATAAAGGCTAGGAGGGGCGGCGAGGAGGACACACACAACCCTAGTTTCCACAACCCTCGCCAGATTGCATCTGCGCACCATTGTAACTTTCGATTCCTTCGATAATTCCACGAGCAGACAAGCAGGAGTAGGGATCTCTACGAGGCCTGAACCGGGGTAAATCCTTTGTCCCCTGTGTGCTTGTTTGCTAGCCGATAGATGTCTCCAGCGCTCCCTCCTTCTCCAAAACCCAAGTCCATAACAATGGGCACTGATGAGTTAAACCCTCGTCAATTGGCGCCGTCTGTGGGAATTGGGAGTGCTGATGTTGCGGCTTGTTCGGCCCCATCAACTGCGATCTACAACTCCGCAACAGCGGAGATTCGTTAGCTCTTCGGCGCCTTCGACTTCACCGTCCACCCGCTGGCCACCCGCCCGGCTTTCGAGTCTATGGGCGACGGAATCAGCCTGGCAATTGGGAGTTTCCGCTTCCAAGTTGGTCAGATGGGCATGCTTCGCATGCCTGATCAGCCGACAGCACCGGCGATTGCCCCGGCATCATGGTTCCCTCCATCGATCGGCACCCTCAGCGAGCTCAACGCCCCGGCGGTAGTCGAGAATAGGATCAACGACAGCAGTCGTGATTCCGATCTGAGCGATCTGGCTACTAAAGATGGAACCTACGGTTCCGGATACGAAAGTTGTGGAAGCAACAGCTTCCCCAATCACTTCATGTGCGGCATCATCAACGCGGGCGACACCTCCGCCAATCATGACAACGGTGGTAACACCGGTAACGGCACCGATCCACCCAACGCCGGCAACGGTGGCAACGGTTGCAACGGAGGTAATGGCGGAAACCGTGCTCCTGTCAACAACGGAGGAGCAGTCGAACCTCCCAGCATAATCAATGAGCAAACCGGCGAACGCGTCGTAATCAAGCTCAACGAGCAAGAGTGGGATCGCTGCTGCGAAGCCCTACGGGGCACACCTCTACCCTTTGGGTCCCCGCAGGAACTGCTGATGGGCTATCACTGGCTCCTGAAGGAAGAATTCAAGCGCCAACTACAAACAATCTCGCAACTTGAGGCGCGTAAAAAGGCAGCGGACGAATCGAGCCTTCGTCGTGCTGGGCTCTCCTCCTACGGAGGATCCTCCTCAAGAGGCAACGAATACCTCGCCAAGAAGAGGCAGTCGTGGATGGCTCACCTCACCGAACAAGAGCGCATAGAGGCTGCGAAAGTCCTCGACCTCTGCTCTCTGACAGTCGATACGAGAGGCAATGTGGTTCCCAGGACGCCGCAGGCTGCGGTGACGGCAGCCACCATGTACCTCCTCAATAACCAGCCGCCAGCTGGAGATCCCCGAACTGCCATGCACCGATCTACGATCGCGGGCTTGGGATTAATCGAGGCCGCCCTCGACAAGGAGCCAACACCAGACCCAAAAAAGGGCAAAGCGCTAGCAAAGCGCCACTCCTCGCCCTCATCCAGCGACGACAGTCACGACCTGTCTCGGTGCCGCCGCTCACGGCGACATGATCGTGACTACGATGCGCGCGACGACCTCACGCAGCGCAAGATCGACAAGTCAAGGGCACGACGTGCTCGGTCGACTGACACGGAAGAAGAAGATGGGGAGCTCTGCGGCGCCCGATGCTTCAGCAGATCCATTAGGCAGAAGCGAATGCCTAAAGGGTTTAAACTCCCATCGGAGAACCCGAAATTTGACGGTCCGCAGGACCCCAAGATCTGGCTGAGGACCACATCTCCTCTGTCAGGCTCCACGGAGGCAGTCGAAGTACTAGGATGCAATGCTTGCAGCTACAGCTGCAGGGCGCCGCTCGAGCATGGCTCAATAACCTCCCACACGGATCCATTCGCAGTTGGGATGAGCTGGTTTACAGCTTCGTGCGCAACTTTAAGGGCACGTACAAACGGCCCACATCAATCGAAGAGCTGAGATGCTGCCAGCAAAGATCTGGCGAATCGCTGTGCTCCTATATCCAAAGGTGGTCCATCATCAAGAACTCCGCGGAAAACATCTTGGAAGACCGTGCGATTGATGCATACAATGGTGGCATCCGCCGCCTAGAGCTCAGGGAGGAGCTGGGCCGCTCAAAGCCCCGGACCATCGACCACCTGATGGAGATCGCGAATCGGTGGGCCGATGGAGAAGATTCGGTGAAGAATCGCGCTCACTCAGACAAGGAGGCGGAACTCGAACAAAGACGCGACCGCCGAGGCAAGCGTCGCATGCGCATCTACGACGATCGCGACGACGTCAACATGGTCGCAGCTGGCTATGCCGATAGACGCGACGATAACCGCAACAGCGGATACCGTAGCGGCGGATACCGCGACTCCGGGAAAACCACGCACCTCCAAACGGAGCCGCACCGGACCAGCACCATGGAGGAGAACCGTACCCACGTGCCATGGGTACCATGATGATCCAAAAAGGACGCCCCTCCAATAGGGTGCAGAAGGCCATCACTCGCCAAGTCAACTTGGCCACGCACTCGCCACCATCCACCACTGAGTACCTCAGTGGGAGCGAGTCATGCATCACCTTCGACAAACGCGACCACCCGCCTCAGATACCTCCTATAGGTCATTGCCCCTCGTACTCGAGGCGCAAATTGGAGGTTTCGATATGAGTCGCGTCTTCATAGACGGCGGAAGCGACATCAACCTCATATTCGCGAGCACCTTGCGAGCCATGGGGATCCCTCTAACCTGCTTGGAGGCATCAGACACGACGTTCCACGGCATCGTCCCAGGGAAAGGCGTATACCCCCTGGGCAAAATCAACCTCGACGTCATCTTCGGCACGCCGAAGAACTTCCGGCGCGAGCGCATTGACTTTGAGGTCGTCAATTGGCCCTCACAATACCACTGCATCCTCGGGCGCGTCGCGTTCGCTAGGTTCATGGCTGTGCCCCACTATGCCTACCTGCAGATGAAAATGCCAGGTCCCAACAGCGTCATAACGATCAACGGGAGTTTTGAGCGATCTGAAAGTTGCGACAGGGAATTCAATAGAATCTCCCAGTCCTTCAGCATGTAGGAGGAACTCGCAAGACTGAAAGAGACGACAGACAACAGTCTGCCTCCCCTGAGTAGGACAAGCTCACCTGACCACTCCTTCGACTCATCTGTGCACACAAAGAAGGTGCAGGTCCATCCATCGGATCCCGCCAAGACGGCCCTCATCGCCAACAACTTGAGTCTCGCATATGAACTCGTGCTCGTCGAATTCCTCCGCGAACACTAGGAAATTTTTGCCTGGTGTCCTACGGACATGCCAGGAGTTCCCAGGGAATTCGTCGAGCACGCACTCAATGTTAACCCCGACGCAAGGCTAGTCAAGCAAACAATCAGGCGACTGTTTGAACCACGAGCGCAGACAGTCGGAATGGAGATCAACAGACTCCTTGAGGCCAAGTTCATACGTGAGATCAAGGAAAGCACTTGACTCGCCAATATGGTACTGGTACCAAAAAAGGACACGGATATCCTACGGATGTGCGTGGACTTCACTTCTCTGAACAAGCACTGCCCAAAGGATCACTTCCCGCTGCCACGGATTGACCAGATCACCGACTCCACCGCGGGATGCGAGCGTCTCTGCTTCCTCGACGCCTACTCAGGCTATAACCAAATTTGAATGAAGGAGGAAGATCAAGAGAAAACAGCGTTTACAACGCCCTTCGGTGTGTTCCGCTACAACACAATGCCCTTCGGGCTAAAAAACGCGGGAGCCACCTACCAGCGGTGCATGCAGGCTTGCCTCAAGGAACAACTGGGTCGCAACATCCAAGTCTATGTCGGCGACATAGTAATCAAGACCAAGTAGGAAGCCTCTCTAATCGACGATTTGCGCGAAACCTTCGCCAACCTCGACCGCTACTGGATCAAGCTCAACCCGGACAAATGCGCCTTCGGCGTACCATCTGGGCAGCAACTCGGGTATCTCATCTCCGCGAGGGGAATCGAGGCGAACGCGAAGAAGATAAAAGCCATACTGGCCATGGAGAAGCCGAAGAACATACGAGGCGTCCAGCAACTAGCCGGACGAATCGGGGCCCTCAGTCGATTTATCAGTCGGATGGGTGAAAAGGCGCTACCCTTCTACCAGCTCCTCCGCAAAGCTGAAAAATTCGAGTGGACCAATGAAGCGCAAGAAGCATTCGAAGATCTCAAGCGCCTGCTATCCACTTCGCCAGTGCTGGTGACTCCACGAAAAAGGGAACCACTGCTGCTGTATATCTCTGCCACCAACCAGGTGGTCAGCACAGTGCTCGTCGTCGAGCGGGCTAAGGAAAACAAGGTCCATGGCGTACAACGCCCGGTATACTACCTCAGCGAGGTCCTCATGCCAACAAAACAGCGGTACCCGCACTACCAGAAGCTGGCATACGGCGTCTTTATGACCGCCCGGTGACTGCGCCACTACTTCCAGGAACACCCAATCGTGGTAGTCAGCGACGCCCCGTTGGGACATATCCTCAATAACCCCGACGCCATGGAGCAAGTCGCGCTTTGGGGAATAGAACTGTCTCCACGAGACATCACGTACGAAAAGCGCGACGCAATCAAGTCGCAAGTTCTCCCTGATTTCCTCGTGCACTGGATGGAGAACCAACTCCCAGACAAGCCAGATATGTCCTACCTCTGGACAATGCACTTCGATGGGTCCAAGCGGAAAGATGGAGCAGGCGCAGGTGTCATACTGACGTCACCTCAAGGGGACAAGCTGAAGTATATCCTACGAATGCAGTTCACAACCTCAAACAACGAGGCTGAATACGAGGCCCTGTTGCACGGGATGAGGATGGAAAAAGCTTGCGGCGCCAAGAGGCTCATCATATATGGCGACTCCAAGTTGGTTGTCAACCAAACAATGCATGAGTGCGACGCACTGAATGACAACATGATCACGTACCGCGACCTCTACGATACACTCGAGGGAGACTTTGATGGTTGCGAGCTACGACACGTAGGTCGTGAAAGCAACGAGGAGGCGGACGCACTCGCCAACATAGGCTCTACCTGCGCCCCCATACCACCTGGGGTATTTCTCGAGCGCATATGTGAACGCTCTATCAAGCCAAAGGCCACAGAGAAGAAAACAAGCGCAACAACGGACTTGGGGGCTACGCCACCCAATGAGCCAATGGCACTCGATGACTTGGAGATGGACACAGGACTCGAGGGACCAATGGGCGTCATGATGATCGAGAAATCTTGGACGCAACCGTACATTACGTACCTCCTTAGCAAGAGACTACCGGACGACCTGACAGATGTACGGCACATCGCGCGGCGCTCCAAGGCATTCGCCGTTATCAACGGCGAATTGTATAAACGCAACATCACAGGAGTGCTACAACGATGCGTCTCCATGGCCGATGGAAGAGCAGTTCTCCTTGACATCCATGAAGGGACCTACGGGCACCACGTTGGCAGTCGCGCCCTCGTTGCCAAAGCTCTACGAGCTGGATTCTACTGGCCTACGGCCATGCGCGACGCCAAGGACATCGTCCAAAAATGCAATGCTTGCCAGTGATTCGCAGACAAGACGTACGCACTGGGCGCAGAGCTACGGCTAATCCCATTGGCCTGGCCCTTCGCGCAATGGGGGCTCGACATGGTCGGCAAGCTTCCAAGGTCCTCGCGAGGAGGCTACGTCTACCTCTTGGTCGCAGTCGATAAATTCACCAAG
This sequence comes from Avena eriantha, assembly GCA_910589775.1. Taxonomy (NCBI): domain Eukaryota; kingdom Viridiplantae; phylum Streptophyta; class Magnoliopsida; order Poales; family Poaceae; genus Avena; species Avena eriantha. Next base: position 35,050,952 of record OU342740.1, on the reverse strand, counting down.
TGGATTGAGGCCATGCCAGTAACCAACCAATCCACGCACAGCGCAGTCAAATTCTTTGAGTCCATCGTCTACCGCTTCGGGGTGCCACACAGCATCATCACCAACAACGGGACGAACTTCACATCCAAGGAGTTCCAAGAATTCTGCGAGAACCTAGGGATCAACATCAGCTATGCCTCAGTAGCGCATCCACAGACCAACGGTCAGGTGGAAAAGGCCAATGGGCTCGTCTGCAGCGGCATCAAGAAGCGACTCCTTCGGCCACTCGAACAAGCTGCGGGTTGCTGGCCGGACGAACTGCAACCTGTACTCTGGAGCCTACGTACAAGTCCAAACAGCGCCACGGGCTACATGCCATTTTTTATGGTGCACGGAGCAGAGGCAGTGCTACCAGCTGAGGTACGGTACAAGGCGCCGCACGTGGTCGCTTACAGCGAACAAGAGTCACCACTCGCACTCAAAGATTCCGTCGACCTCCTTGACGAAGCAAGGGAAATCGCCGTGGGAAGATCAACGATCTACCAGCAGAACCTGCGCAACTACCATAGTAGAAGGCTTCGCCCTAGATCCTTCGTCGAAGGTGACCTGGTCCTGCGACTGAAGCAGTAGGGGCATCTCAAGCTCGAGTCCCCCTGGGAAGGACCGTACGTGATTACAGAAGTAATCCCAGGTGGCGCTTATCGCCTTCAAGATTTAGAGACAGGAGTCGCATACTCCAACCCTTGGAACGTCGCACAACTGCGATGCTTCTACCCATAGTCGTTTTTTTACTTTTACATCGCAAATAAGGCTACTCAGCCAAGGCTACTTAGCCGCACATTGTACCTCGCACTGTTCTTCGAATAAATAAAAGCTAAGTGCCCCAAAACTCCGTGTTCTCGTTCACTTTGTCAATTTTTATACTCGGGGGCTGCGCCACCCTACATACATTTGTTCTTCGAACAAAAAACTCGATATCCTGAGTAGCTGGCACATGAATCGAACCCCTTAACACAAAATCAACCCAGCTGCAACGCACCTGACAGGTTGACAAGGGACTGAGGCAAAAGATGGCCAGGCTAACGAAAATGACTCGCATAGTGCAACGCACCTCATGCTAACAAAGCTCTTTATACATATTCGATAATAAATTATCTACAACATCTATACGAACTTTACAACACAAGTACACTTATGTGCAGGATACAAATTTGGCTACTCTTGGAACAGAAGAACATTGGTTTGTTCCTCGAAGAAGTCGACGATCTCCTCTGCTGGACGGTCCACCGCCTGATAGTGCGGTACCATATTCCAGGCAGATCCTGCTGGTGGTGCTGGCGGCCCAGAGGCAATGGCGGCAATATCAAAGTCAGGCCTGTGCAACCGCACCATCGAGAGGGCAGCCTTGGCACCAGCCACCAACTGCTGCCTCACGCACTCGGGAACCGCGGACAGATCTTGAAATTTGGCAAGAAGAGCCAACATGCTTGATGGAGTGTCGTCCAGCGGGAACATCACCCGATAAATGTTCTTCAAGCACGACTGCGACTTCTTCAGAAAGAGCAGCACCCGCGATGCATGATCCTGCAGGGTCGCCAGCGTAGTCGCATGATCATGATCTACCCAGAAGTATCCACTCTCTTGAAGTTGCTCCTGAGTGAGATCATACAGGCGAATGGCAATCCTATCCTTCTCCTCCTGCAGATGACGCGCGCTAACAACTACACGAAGCAGCATCAGCAGCATAAGTACAACGTACCACTGCGAGTGACTACAAGGAAAATATGAGAACAAGCAAACTAACACTTGAATTGGTCGCCCAGCTGCGTCACCTCACCAAGCAGATATTGCTCTCGGGCGGCGGCTTTTCTGCCTTTGACTTCCACACGTCGGCACTACCGCGGAGCACAGGCAACTCACGCTCCAGCTGCTTCACATGATCATGAAGTCACGAAAGCGAAGACAACTCCTCTACCCTAGAGCACGGTGGTGCCACGGTATCATCAAGAGTTGGCGAGTCCTGGTTTCCCCTCATAGGATCACTTGATGTACCCTACCACAAATCAAGATAGAAGCAAATAAGACGACCAAATCAACACAAAGACAAAAGGGTCAGATGCATTCAAGACTGGCATAATTATCAATAGACACACTCGCCAGCAGGCATGTTATTAAACAAAAGGACAATTAATCAACTATTACAAAAGCTAACTACAAAGCAGCTGGCTTCTTCGACTTCGACGGCTTCGGGGGCTTCATCAAGTCCGTGGCAGTGCCAGACGCCACTGACTTTCCGCTGGCCCCTGAGGCCGAAGCCTTCGCCACCTTCTTGGCACGTTGGAGCTCCTCCGAGTACTTCGGGACACTATTTATCAAGTGATGCCCATATTTGCCACATGCAGTCACGAAAGGAGCAAAGACTACCTGCTGACCGTCTGCGCCAACAGGCATCGCCTTCGACACCGCGGAGGGATCGATCTCGACTCCGTGGGCCTGCACCATGGCGAGTGACATGGTCACGCCAGTCGCGCGGAGGGAGTTCTTGTAGGTGGTAGGCACACCCCGGGTGAGTGACTCCACCAGCTCGTCCATATTATCGACCAGCTCCGCCTTCGTCATCAACTCCTCCCGGAGACGACTGAGGGTGACCTTGGCCATGGAAAGAATATCTTGGACGGCGGCGCTACGGTCCTCGACTGCGGACACCACACATGCCAGAGCGTCATCACGACGAAGGGCCTGCGGGTCAAAGCTCAAATCGCCAACATCTGCACATGAACCCACACATGGATCAAAACTTCAACGCTACCAGCAAAAACACTAGATGCAGAGAAGGACAACAATATCCACAAGCAAAAAGGTACTTGAGAGAGCCTTGGCGACTGAGAACAGTTGTTCCTAGAACATCTTTTCCCTGGCCGCAAAGGAGGCACGCAGATCCTCTTCACGCTTCAGCGCCTCGTCACGCGCTACGATCGCCTCATCGCGACCCTTCACAGCCGCAGCCAGTGTCTTCTCCAAGGTGGCGGCGTCATGCAATAGAGCATTATGCTCAGCTACACAACAAACAAAAGTTGACTATCAGTCGACTACACCAAAAAGAGAAGACAGAGAAGAGTAAGTGTAGAACACTCACTTTCAACCACGCGGTGACGCGTCTCCAGCATTGCATGCTGGCGGCCCATCGCCATCACTTGCTCTGCCAAGTGCGCGGCTTCCTTTACAAGGAGCTGTCGCACAACACAAAGAACCATCAGAGGAAATATATAACATCGACCGCAACACTACAGAGGAGGAAACAACTACACTTACATGGTCCTCCAATGACTCCGAAGATGTTTGCTGTGCCGTCATCCGGGCAACCATTCGATGTTCCCTGCATGAGGAGAGCTAGAAGAGTTGTGCCCGGAGTGGGCCGCCACTTGAGGGGAAGGAGCGCACTCGACCTCTTTGTTGGCCATTGAGGTCGTGACTCCAGATTCCTTCAAAAATTCGACACTGCCAGAAGATGACGACGCCTCTTGACTACAAGACAAAACTCACCTTGAGAAAAGGCAAACTCCCAGGGCAGGTCAACAAGAGGAAAACAGAGAAGAGAAAATGAACTTGAAAACTTACCAGTCAAACTTGTCAAGATCAAACGTGGCCTCCGCCGACTCCGACGAAGACTCCTTAGGCAATCGCATCTTCTTGCGAGAAGACGGTGCCACAGCCCTCACAGGGACGGCAGGAATTGGCGACTCTGCACCAATGACCGTACCTTCTGGAGTCGAAGGAGACGACGCGTCCGAATCCTCGCTACGCGAACGCTTGCGAGTGTCCGGACTCTCGGACTCGGGGGCTTCCTCCTCCACATCAGAAGAGACAGTCGACTCAGACTCATCCTCTTCCAAGGCTTCACGAGGAATAACCCCCTCAGGGAGAGGAGGCATAGAAGGCGATATCGCCCAATCCTGCATACAGACAACAAAAAATCAGCAAAAATCAAGTAAGTAACAGAAAAGCAATCGAGAAAATAAGCTACTGCGTAGCACAACTGTACCTCAGGAGGAGGATTCGAAGCATCAAAAGGAGGAACAACTGGCTCATTCAGAAGCACATCCTTGCCAATGTACTTCGTGACCAGTTGAACCCTCTTATCCACCTCACTCGCGGACATGCCATCGGCAGACACGCGAGTGGCATCATCAGTGCCAGCCCACTGAAACATGGGATGAACTCTAGCTTGAAGGGGTTGGACGCGACGGCGCAACCAGGTTTGGATAAGGGTGCAACCTCCCTCTTCTACGCCTATGCGACTCTCGAGGTCACATACGCGTTGATACATCATGTCTGTCTCTGTGAGTTCGCCAGGCATAACTACGTTCTTCTAGGAACACATCTTCTTGCAGGGAGTTGCGGGATCAAAGGGCGCGAGTCCAAAGTGCTCATCTTTGGACTTCTGATCGCGGACATAGAACCATTTGTCCCTCCATCCCTGGACGGACTTGGTGAGCTTGATGTCGAAGTAGGTGGCGGATGGGTCGACGTGGATTCCGCAACCACCTACGTCATGAACTAAAGAGCCAGATGCAGACTGACGCTTCAATTTAAATATGCGCTTGAAAAGACCAAAGTGTGGCTCGATTCCGAGCCTGCACTCACAAAGAGTGATAAAGCAGGTGATGTGGAGGATCGAATTTGGGGACCGCTGATGGAGCTAGAGACCGTAGAAACAAAGAAGACCCCTAAGAAAGGGGTGCAGAGGCAAGGAAAGACCGCGAATGACGAATGCAAGAAACATCACTCGAAAACCAGCGGGAGGAGCAGGAATGGTCTCACCGCTGGGGACGCGCGTATCGGCGACTGCTGCGGAGATAACTCCGTCTTGGCGAAGAAGACGAAGATCCGACGCCTTGATGATGGAAGGGCGCCATGAACCATTTGTCACGCGGGTTCCCGCGACCTTCTTCTTCCCGCCGGCGGCGGTGCTGGTGCCCGCAGCAGCGGAGCCACCCTTCTTCTTCGCCGCGGAAATGGTGGCCGCGGATTCAACAGCAGCGCCTCCCTTCTTCTTCCCCATTGCACGACGGCGGTGAGAACGGAGGAAGTAGCTGGGGAAGATACGGAGCTGGTCCAGCGCCGCAGCAAGAAAGAGCGCAAGGAAGCAGAGAGCAACAGCAATGGCGATGGCAGCAAGGATGAGTGAGAACAGATGGGAAAATCACCGTCGCAGCGCCGCTACTTAACCCCTGGAAGATGAAATCCAACGGCTCAGAAAAACCCTACCGGACGCGTGGCACACATCGCGTTGGACACGTGGAGAAGGGGAAGCACGAACCGTCCCTCCACTACTCCCATTACGCACAGAAATCGAGGAGGCGCAGTTAAAATAAAGATTATGCATGCCTAGTCAAATCAAAGTCAGCAAGTGGGACCCACCGCTAGTCACATCCCGTCAAACTCGCTCACGCGGCCAACTGAGGTCATACAAGCATCAGCACTGACATCATCAAAGCTACGCAGTGGAAAAATTCGACTACTTTAGTCCTTGCTGGAGTCTTCGACTCCACCAAGCACTCGGGGGCTACTCCCATAGGGAGCGCTGGCCGCGCACCCTACGATTTTTTTCTTCTTCTTATTGCAGGAACAAGGACAATCAAAAGCAAACCCAAACCATTCGAAATACGATTCGACTATGGACATGGGTTACTCCCAGAGGGAGCGCTGGAAAAATTCGATTGAAACAAGCAAACAAAAGACGACAATAGTCGCAGAAGTTATTTAGTCCCTGCCTGAGTCTTCGACTCAACCAGGCACTCGGGGGCTACTCCCATAGGGAGCGCTGGTCACGCACCCTATGATTATTTATACAGAAAACTGTGTGTTGATAACATCCACACTCGAAGCTTATGGCGACACCGCCTCATAATTTTTCCCTACAAAGAGATTGCGTCTCCTGGGTCACCCGAATCGTCTCCGCGATGATAAAATTCGGATGCCGCGCTTACAGCGTGAAGGTAAGACCTGAGTAAGGCCTGACAACGCATTAGCTGCGCACTGCTAGAAATATATCCGTGCCTACAGGTACGATGAACATGCCTTGACGAACGCGTCGAGTGCTTACACCCATATAAATGGAATTCGACTCCTGTAAGACCTCCGCGGCCTGAGTCGAATTACACCAGCACTTTTTCCGGATTCGAGTCCGGGGACTCGAATTCGAGTAGATTACATTGTTTCACCCTAAGGTGGTTAACTGATACCGATACTTCGGTTGTATCAGGCACGTATATCAACAATCCCTATGACACAAATAAAAGCAGTCGAAATGCACTTGTTTAGGCACTCGAAGACTTCAAAAAGTCCCCAGTCGAATCTGCGATTCCACTGGGCACTCGGGGGCTACTGACATGGGTATACCCTATAGGTACTCGAGCTTGGTATATACGGTCCAAATACGTACAGGCCCACGGTGACGCCAAGGCCCAAACAAGGGACTCGAGTGGCCTATGGACTCTCGATTGCTTGAAGAACAAGAAGAAGTTAAAGATAGAAAGTTTGAAGGGGAAAAACCCTAACTTGTAACCGACTCGACCTGCTACCCGAGACCTAGCCTATCTATATAAAGGCTAGGAGGGGGCGGCGAGGAGGACACACGCAACCCTAGTTTCCACAACCCTCGCCAGATTGCATCTGCGCACCATTGTAACTTTCGATTCCTTCAATAATTCCACAAGCAGACAAGCAGGAGTAGGGACCTCTACGAGGCCTAAACCTGGGTAAATCCTTTGTCCCATGTGTGCTTGTTTTCTAGCCAATAGATGTCTCCAGCGCTCCCTCCTTCTCCAAAACCCAAGTCCATAACAATGGGCATTTATGAGTTAAACCCTCGTCACTAAGAATTTGGGTTATCTCCCAATAAGTGCTTTTCTTTAACGCCTTTGAGCTAGGCATAAGAAGCAAGAATCAAGTATTCTCAAATGAAGAAGCATTAAGAGCAAATTTTGTTTAATAGGAGAGGAGAAAGGAATCTTATCTCTTTTCTTAGGGAAGTGTTCTTTAACTTTCTTTAGTGGGAATTGATATTTAATGGTGCCTTCTTTCATATCAATAATGACACCAACAGTTCTAAGAAAAGGTCTTCCCAAAATAATAGGACAAGAAGCATTGCATTCAACATCCAAAACATAGAAATCAATAGGGACATAGGTATTGTTAACCATAATAAGAACATCATTAATACTCCCAATGAGTTTCTTTTTAGCATTATCATCAAGTTGGACATCTAAATAACAATCTTCCAATGGTGGTAAATCAAGCATTTCATAAATCTTTCTGGGCATCATAGAAACGCTACTATCAAGATCACATAAAACTTTGAGATCAAATTCATTTATTTTCATATTAATGATGGGTTCCCAACCATCTTCTAATTTCATAGGGATAGAAGCTTTATGTTTCATCTTTTCTTCTTTAATTTTTATGAGAGCATTAGTAATGTGTTTTGTAAAGGCCATATTCATAGCACTAGCATTAGGACTTTTAGCAAGCTTTTGTAGGAACATAATTACTTCAGAGATATTGCAACCATCAAGATCAAAATCATAATTACCATCCAAGGTAGTAGAGCCATTGTTTCCCATATTTCGAAGAATCTCAGCATTTTTATTGGAAAAGGTTCCATTGGTTTTGGGCATTGTTGCAAAAGGAATGGGGGCTTCATGTGGTTTGCTAGCATCAACATTAGTGATGGTGATAGTACAAATACTACTATTTCTAGAAATTTCATCTTATCTTTCCCACTTAGCATGCAATTCAGCTAACAGTCTAACATTTTCATCAATTCTTACTTGTATGGCATTAGTAGCAGCAAAGGGATTTTCTATGGTTTCAGGTTTAGGAGCCATTTTATTAATCAAAGAGGATTGTGCTTCAGACAAAGATGATATATTTCTTTCAGCATTAGAAAGTTTTCCTCGATAGTTTTATTGAAAGCAGTTTGTTTACTAATAAAATCTTTAAGCATGACTTCAAGTTCAGAGGGTGCACTTCTATTGTTGTTGTAGGAATTTCCATAAGCATTACCATTATTAGGAGGATATGGCCTATAATTCTTATTACCAAAATTATTCCTGTAGGCATTGTTGCTAAAATTATTATTTCTGATAAAGTTCACATCTTCTTGCTCTTCTTGAGCAACCAAAGAGGATAAGGCAACATGAGTTGGATCAATATGAGATTTCCCATTAACAAGCATAGACATAATAACATCAATTTTATCACTCAAGGAGGAGGTTTTTTCAATAGAATTTACCTTCTTACCTTGTGGAGCTCTCTTAGTGTGTCATTCAGAATAGTTAACCATCATATTATCAAGGAGCTTTGTTGCAGCACCCAAAGTAATGGTCATAAAGGTACCTCCAGCAGCAGGAGCCAGTAGATTTCTTGAAGAATAATTCAGTCCTGCATAAAAGGTTTGGATAATCATCCAAGCAGTCAGTCCATGAGTGCGACAATTCTTTGCCAAAGATTTCATTCTTTCCCAAGCTTGAGCAACATGTTCATTATCAGATTGTTTAAATTTCATTATTTCGCTTCTCATAGATATAATCTTAGCAGGAGGATAGTATTTTCGAATGAAATCATCTTTGCATTTAGTCCAGGAATCAATAATATTTCTAGTTAGGGATAGCAACCATTCTTTAGCTTTTCCTCTCAAAGAGAAAGGAAACAATTTAAGCTTAATAATATATCCATCTATATCCCTATGTTTTTGCATCTCACAAAGTTCAACAAAGTTATTAAGGTCAGCAGCAACATCTTTAGTACCAACACCAGAGAATTGTTCTTTCATAACAAGATTGAGCAAAGCAGGTTTAATTTCAAAGAAAGTAGCTTCAGGAACAGGTGGAGCAATAGGTGTGCACATGAAATCATTGTTGTTGGTGCTAGTGAAGTCACACAACTTAGTGTTTTCAAGAGTATTCATTTTTTGTGTTTTTAATAAAGAAAGCAAACCAGTACAACTAATTTTTTGTGTGTTTTTGATAAAAGAAACTAGCAAACAAAGCAAAAATAAACTAAGCAAAACAAAAGAACAAAGTAAAGAGATTGGTTATGAAGGACTCCCCTTGTGAAGTTGTCCTTGACTCCCCAGCAACGGCGCCAGAAAAAAGGCTTGATGGCTCAAAATATATCGAGCTCGTTGGGAACCCCAAGAGGAAGGTATGATGAGCACATCAGCAAGTTTTCCCTCAGTTATGAAACCAAGGTTATCGAACCAGTAGGAGCACGAAAACAACTCCAAGGTGTTGTTTCCAACTTGGAATCCTGCACAACACAACCACAAAACTTTGCCCCAACTTATAGTGAGGTTGTCAATCTCACCGGTTTTGCTGAAAAGAAAGGATTAAACGTATTGTGTGGAAGATAGAAATTTCTTGAAGAAAGTAAACATTAAATAGTAAATAGTAGATTTTAGATTGATGGTAAAAGAATGGACCAGGATCCATAGTTCACTAGAGGTGATTTTCCTTAAGATAGATGACATGTTGGGTGAATAAATTACAGTGGGACAATTAACAGACACCGAGAAAGCATACATGCATATACTAATCACCTTGACTCTTATGAGATTTGATTGGGCATTACAACATTATACATAGACCATAATCCAACTGCATCTATGACTAATAATCCACCTTTAGGTTATCATCCGAACCCCCTCCAGTATTAAGTTGCAAGCAACAGATAATTGCATTAAGCAAAGTGTGTAAACTAAACAATACGATTGTCCCATGGACAAAGGATTGCTGTTTTCTCCCTAGTAGTAACAACACATCTAGTACCTTAGAGATTCCTATCACTTCCCCAGATTACTAGAGGAATGAACCCACTATCGAGCATAAATACTCTCTCTTGGAGTTGCTAGCATCTACTTGGCCAAGATAGCTACTAACAACAGAAAGCATGCAAGATCACAAATAACATAGACATGATAGAATCAATTATCAATCTAAAATAGGATCTCCATCGAATCAATTATCATTATGCCAGAGTACATTAAATGGAATGTTTAATTAGTCTAATATCGTGGCATATTTGAGTGGGAGCTATGTGAGTTTCCTAGTCAAAAATATGATAAGGAAAGTTCTTGCCACATGGTAGCAAGATCAATTGTATTAACAATTGGTAAGTGAAACCTCCTAATTGATTAAATCATGAATGCCATGATATGTAATATCTAGATGAGTCCTATGCTCTGTGTGTTAGGAGCATATACCAGAGTGATTCATAAGATGATCATTGTACAATAGTAATGCTATTCTTGTGTACTTGGAAGAAACAAGAATATGCTATGTATGTAGAATTGACAAAATAGTTCATTGTAATGTGTTACATTGGTACGATATTTGTCACATATACAAATGAAGTTTATCTCAATTTAGGCTATGCGTTAAGAAACAAGGTGGCACGATGAAATGGAAGAAAGTTCTATGATGAATTTGGACTAGTTACAAAGGTGTAACACTATGACGGGTACTACAACAATGGCTAAGTATATTGATTGCTCTAGAAGCAACATATAAAGGGCTTTTGTGTCAAAATGTTTTGTTAGCAAAACTAGGTGTGGTTCCAAGCGGGCTATACTATGAACATCTATTGTACCACAATAGTGTCAACATAGTTTTGGCTTCAGGAATTAAAGTGTCACCGGGAGACTTAATTTATACAATCCCATCTCATTCGAGAATGAGTGATGCGTAGTGATGCATAAACATGCAAATACTCAGAGTTGAAAGTGCCAGTTCTGGATATTGGCTTTACCACGACCAACACATGTGGATAACACCATAATTCCATAGGTGTTAAAAAATGAAAAAATAACTAGATTATTGACACTAGTGCAAGTTCAAGACTGAAGGAGATATGCCCTAGAGGCCAATAATAAAGATGTTTTTATTGACATATACCATTAGTTCGTAATAGTTGTGTATCATGGTATACCTATATTAAGTGGAAACATTAATACAGGTGTGGTATATAAACAAACTAGGTCCATAATATCCTCTAGACTAGTTTGTTGGACATCTAATGATCGAGGTTTCTCAATGATGGAATTTACCATGGCAACTGATAATGAGGTCACTTCATTAGATGAATGAAGAGATGGACACACACCCAACCCTATTATTGCGATGTGATACAATCACAAATTCCAACATTGCGACATCTAGTAAAACATAGTAACTTATTCCTTTGACCATGAGATCATGTTTAACCACTACCACCCGAGGCTGCTTTGACTGCATCAACCATCACACCGTAATAGGGTGATCATAATGGTGTATATTGGGTATTCCAGAGGGGTATGTTTGGGCGTATGCATCAAGAGTGGGATCTGCACATCCGAGTGACGGATAGATACCATAGGCCCACTCGGTGAGATTACATCTACAAGTTTGCAAACATGTGACTACTAGGTCACGGGGATGTAATATCACGGAAACGAGTAAATGTGTTTATTAGTAACAAGATTGAACTAGGTATGGAAATACTGAAGATCAGGTCTTGGACAAACTAGGTATTGTACAGTAAAGGTAATGAGACTCGATGTTCGAGGTTCAAGCGATCAAGTTATTCGTGAATGCATGGGGACATCATTAGTTTCTAGACACCGTTGTTGGTCATTGATCCGAGAGGTGTGTTGATCATGTATGTGTATTCCCAAATAGTAGAGTGTCACGCTTAAGGGTAGATGATGCTTAGGGATTGATTCAAGATCTTAGGATAAAAGAGAGATAACACCAGAATTGTTCTGGGGAGATATCGGAAGTGTTCCAGAGATATGCGATGATGATCGGAGGGGTCTGAAAGGTGTTTCAGAGTGATAGGTATTACATAATATGGATTTAATATTAATTAAATGAATTAATATTAAAAATATTATTTTAATTGAAATTATGGGTCAGCCCATCTAAATGGGCCTCACCAGAGCAGGCCCAAGAGGGGGTCGCACCCTAGGGAAGGCTAGGGGACGCCGGCAGCCACTAAGTGGGATCCCCACCATGTGGGGCCGATGTGGGGGCTGGCCGGAGTCTACCCCTACCTCCTCCCTCTTGTTTAGTCCCACCCTAGGACTTTGAGGAAGGTGGTGACCCCCTTCCACTTATATAAAGAGGGGAGCCCCTCCCCTCAATCCCACCAAATCAATTGGCTTTGCCTATTCTCTCTCTATCTCATGTATGGTTCCCAAGATTGGAACTTCATATGGGGATCGGGGTTTCTCCACCATACGCACACCGTCGTGTTGTTGGATCTTCTATCCGGGTCAATCTTCTACTGCTGCTTTGCTGGACCGGAGCCCGGGAGACGTCTCTACACCAGATGCATGTAAGGCCATGAGACTCCTCCATTTGTGGTGCTAGTCGCTTGTATGTTGGAGCTTGGACGTCTACACGACCAAGAGGTCGCCTATATCATTCGACTACATCATCCATGTTTGTCGTGAAATGTTAACCGCTTTCGGTCTTGGAGGGTATGAACACCAAATCCCTCTCATTACTTTACATCTGCATAGATAGATTTCAGCTACGTTTTTCTTGTCATTAGGAAATTCTTCGATTTTTCTAGGGAACCCTTAAGTATTGTGGGGCAGTAAGGGGTCCCTCCCATATGTTGCATCCTCAGCGAGGAATCTACAGCATCACGATAAGTTCGTCCATTGACATGCGACATGAAGAAGATCAAGTTGACTTATTCGGCCTATTCCAGATCTTTTGGTGAACCATAATATATGATATAAGAATCACTGGCTTCATTTGTTATTAAATACCAGATGATACTTTTCCCATGCAAATGGAAGCTCCACCAACCACATACCATACTATGGTTATATTTCAAGCCATAGTAGGTTACCACCACCCGGGTCGATCAATAATAAGTCATATTATTATGAAAATAGTATTTTCTGCCATCCTTTCCGAAATGCAAGTAATAATAATAGTAGATTGTAAATACTTGATAGAAAATAATGTAAGGACATGAGCAATTTTGAACTTTCTTTTTTGACTACAAGATTGTGCAGGCAAGGTCTTCAAGTCAATATAAACTCCAACATCTAAAATAGCCTCATTGTCTCGGTAAGGACTAATGTTTAAAGAACTAGTATGCTATTATACAAAAGGAATTCTATGCATTCGTCATAAACAGTAATCCCCGTAATAACCTTCGATGGTCAAGTGTTTGTTGAGTTGTCATGATTTTCTTAGGATGGGTTATCCTTTTAGATTGGGTTCACACTTGCGGTTCATATTAGGGTTGTGACGACTGAAGAAATGCTTTATAAGTTTAGTAAAAAAGTATACAACAAAATATCACACATTTGTTGGTAGTTGGCCAAACACTTGTCGTATAAAGATATTTATTCATTTTGACTTAAAGATGTGATCAAAGTTTACTTCTACTATACTTTAACCGAATAAATTTTGAAGAAAAACTTACTAAATGAGCAAAGAGTATTCACACTTAGAGTTGTTTACTTTAGGGTTTATCGCACTTCTAAGCTTATTATGAAATAAAACTATTAATAAAAATGAATCAAACATATTAACTTGTAGTTGAGACTTGTAAATAGCATATGATACTATTATTTGTTCACTTCATAATATTCCATAAAGGTTATATACAAGTAGTATTAATTCTATTTGAGTTATGTATTGTTATCATTATAAGTTAATGAAACATTTGAGCAATATAGAAATTAGTGTTTATATTTTACAAACATGGAAATGGTATTACTTTAACTATTTTACATTTTCTTTGGTTTTAAGTGAGTTCATTTACTTGTAAGAGGAAAAGTAAGAAAAATGATTAACACTTCAAAATAATATTTTGATGATCTTATTGTTTATAAAACTGTATGCAATTATTTTTTAGAAGGTAGTTTTAGAAAATATATTTAAGGTGATTTAAAATGGTTTTACTTACCCGCAAAAAACAATGGTTTTACTTAGTACAAATAGTAATTTAAATTATTCCTATTAACAAAAATTTAGGTTATAATATTAAAGTTATAAACAATTTATATGAACTCTTTATGGATTATTAATAAAAGAAAATGTTTAAATAAAATTTATTAAAGCATTACATATTTATTATTAAAAATAAATAAAAATCATTTTATACTATTATTAAAATGTTATATGAGGAAGACAAAAATATATAACCATTTTATATGAATTTCCATCTGATTTGGAAAAAGAAAAGTCATAAATAAGTTTTATTCATAAATTACATTTTACTTAACTCGAATAGATAATTTTACATTTTTCTTATACACACTAGACTCCTACTTGCACTCCCCAGGGCGCGGCCGTCAGACAGAACGACTTATGATATGATCACGCTACATCAATGTTGATGAAGCAAAACAGGTTAAACGCATTGATGAAAAATAGTTAATGATCAAATCTTTTGAAACCGTCAACCAGAATGTTATACAATGGGTGCATGTTCGAAAAAACGTACAAACATATAAGAGGCAGTCTCGCACACATTACGTCCGAAAAAGCATGTACGGACGTACATACACGCATAGAAAAAAGACATTGTTTACTCGACGCGCATACCTAAGAGCAAAGATTAATTTTTTGAACACACCCTAAGTAAGGAGTAGATAACACAATTTTACAAAAGGAGACATACGCGAAGAGTATGAAAAGAGCAATATACAACAAAAGATAAACAGGAAGACATGTGACGACATTTAGATTCACCATACAACTTAATCTACAGGTTTTGATAATATAGATAACATATATCAAGAGACAAACATGGTAACATGATGGTATCTCTATTCATGGTGAACTCGCATAATTTTCAGGAGGAGGAAGAAACGACGACACGTGGCCATCGTAATCGTAGATATTCTTGAGAAGGCTATCGAAGAAGTCTAGATCTTCGATGCCATACTCCTCTTTATGGATGCCATCTTTCGCGTACCATGGCATCGTAAACGCTGATGCCGTCATAGGAGAGCACGGAAAAGGAGAAAGATTCAACTACATAAGACAGACGTGAAGATCACGGAAGGACTAAGATTTGATAGGAAAAAAGGTGAAGACTCCTGGGCACATTTTTATTCAGTACACATAAACTTACACGTTTCGAAAATACGAATAGCATACAACAATAGACAAACACAATAATATGTTGGTATTTGTATTCATCATCACCCCATGAAACTTACAGCTAAAAAGGATCGTATGGGAACCTAGAGGGGCATGAATAGGTGCTATTCCAAATTTTAACACTTTTTCAAATTAGACTTGACACAAAAGGCAAATTATCTTGATATGCAACTATGGTGAATTTCCCTATATGTCAACCTACCTACTAAACGTGTAAAGATGGTGAGAGGAACGAGGTAACCGAGAGTGGAGCACATAGAGACACGAGATTTGTTTTACCATAGTTCCTTCCTTTCTAGGAGAAGTACATCTGTGTTGGAGGGGTGGGCGGTATTAAGATCACCACGCCACAATAGGCTCACCCTATTTTCGGATGGATCTAGCCACCACTGGCCCGATCCACCTTTCCACTATACAATACCCTTCGAGGTGGGAACCAATGCCTTTACAACAAGATCGGGGCACGCATACACAGCTGAATTGGAGTCTCTCGAGAAGACAACGAGCTTCCATAATAAACAAGTTTATTAAAACATGAAACTGATATCTAGAAATTCAAACAAAAGTCTAGATCAAAGGGCCCTCAAATGAACGAGGGGGAAATTGAAGATTTCTTCGGTGATGATGTAGATCAAGGCCTCATCCTTCGATTCTCCAAATATCAAAGCCTTCGGATTATTGAATGGGGAGATCTTGTGGAAATTTGATCTCAATAGTACATTGCTTTTCCGTCAGATTCGAGAGAGAGCCCAGGTTGAAGATGGGGAGGGGTATTTATACCCTTCCTAGAATGGAGCTGTTTGGAGTCAACTAGGGCCAGATAATCCATCTTGAGTGGGGGCTAGATAATCCAGATGGGGGCAAAAATCCAGCCCAAAGCAAATACTCTGGCCCAAACATCCACCTCCTTTTGCATGACACACGGCTAGTCCTTCGCAAAAATCCTTGGGGGGCTGATAATCACTCCCTTGGGTTACGATGGATTATCCGGTTATGGAAAAACTCCTTCCCTGACCAAATATCCAGGGGGGGATTCCGCCCCTCCCCCATTTTGCACGACGCACATTTGGTCCTTAGTTGATTCTTGGGAGGGGTAGATAATACGGGTGCAGCATGGGCCGGATTATCAGGCCCTAGGCAATCATCCTGGCAAATAATCCCCCCCATAGAGTGTTGCGCGCTTAGTCCTTGGCCTATTTTGCTAGGGGCAGATTATCCGGCCCTAGCCAGTGGCGGATTATCCGACCCGAAATCCTTCTTTTGCTTTATTTAACTAGGAGATATTTTGGGGAGGATTATCTGCAGTACTCAATGCAAAATTAAAATATCCTTGGTATAGTTATCTAATACGCAAAACACTAGCGCGGGAAGATATACGGTAGCCGATGGGCGGTGCCATCTCTTCTAGGACATTGTTCAGGAAAGACAAGATGGAGAAAGGGGAGAGAGGAGGAAACCTGACTCAAGAAATCATGAAAATGAAGGTGTGCTTTATAGGCTACGCACGACCTGACCATGAGAACCCGAAGGCAGTGAGAGATAGTGTTGTGAGCTAGAAGACGATGCATGTCATCGCCGTGCGAACCCGTGTATGCGTGCAATATAAAGCTACCAGCTCGACTATGGACAAGACCCACGGTATGATATCGCCACGATAACCTGTGGACGTCTATGATCTACGGTGCTAGGTCGTCTCTCTTCCCACGAGAATCCGTGTCATCTAATGTCTATGGTGAGATATGGAATGGGCTTACATCGCCACATCGGCTGTGACGGGCCCACGTCCGTGAGAAACCGAAGATGACATGGGCTTACACCGCCACGTATGCTCTGACTGGGTCCCACGGCGGCGAGAAGCTATGACCGGTATGGTATCACGGCGCCACATGAGCTCTCGCGAGCCTAATGGACGCGAGAAACCATGGATGTTATGGGCTCATCGCGCCACGTCGGCTCTCGGCGGGCCTCGGTCCACGAGAGTCTGTGGAAACCATGGGCTTACGATGCCACGTCGGCTATAGGCGCGCCCTGCCACCCGACGGATGCGGAAGTGTGTCGCCCCTGGAACGCCTCTCACAGAGCATGGTCTTTGCTAGCGTACACTAACGGTGGGCCAGTTCGCGCGCGCATCCCACCGGTCTATGACGCGCGGTACGACATCGGGTCCTGTCTCACGGGATAGTAGGGCTCTGTTGCGACGTTGCCGCTCGTCTTTCTGGGCGTCCATCCTATGGCCAAAAAGAATCAAGACGACGTGGATAGCAGTTTGAGCCGAAATAATCTAGTGCTATTATTTACTCATGATACTATTTTTTGATCATTTTGATATATCATTTGTATTTTCCTGATTTGTAAATAATAAGATATGAATTTTCTAAGCTTTTACAATTTTCTAATTTTTTTACTAAATTGTAAATCTTTTTCTACTAGGACTGGACCTAGCCCAAGTCACAGACAAGTGGGGCCATGGCCACGTCAGATGCCACATGGGTAGCTGAGCTGGCCAACTATGATGTGACCGTGTCATTATCATGACGTCAACACACCGGTGACCTTCGGGGACGGTGCTCTGGGTTTTCCTAGGTTGCGCAGGAGTGCGTGTTCAATGATCCTCTAGACCCTACTCACGCATACTAGTGTTTCTTATAGCTCACTGCCGCCGTTAGCCGGAGTGCACCGCCATGGTTAACCTCGTTGTTGTCAAGTTCGGTGAGCATATGGTTGATTTTATGAGCTTGATACAAAAGCTCCTTATTTTATCATAGAGATACTCTCATCCTGTAACTAATTCTAATGGATCCATATCCATGAGAATTTTCAACTTAATTCCTTGAAATCTACTTATTAATCTCACTTATATATGAATCTTAGAGTCTTGAAATATTCTCCCCTTTTACACATTTACTTAAATCTAAATGCTAATGATAGATTTCAATCAATTAAGGTAGTTACTTTTAACTCCCTTTACCAACTCCCTTAATATTTTACAATCACTAATACTCATACAATAAATAGTATGGCTACAATCCACATTATATCCCTGGTGGTGACTACTAACTCTAAATTAAATAATACTACTTCTAGAATCAAAGGTTTCTCTAAAATATATATATTGGTCATAAGATCATGACTTCATCTACCTCAAGTAACTCACATACCACATTTCATCTTACACTGGCTTAACTTATGATGACTAACTTAGAATAGCTCCTCTCTACTATGGTTTAATCCATTTCACTTTACCAATGCCTTCTTTTGATCATATTGTAATTAACTCCCAGTGACCTAAGAATGATTACTATAATCCTTGGATCACATGTGGCTTAGGTTTCTAGTGGGATAATCAAGGTCTACTCTCAATCAAGCACTAAACTATACTACAACTATTCTCTTCGAAGTTCCATTTATCTAAGAGAGCTACTTAATGAGTATATCCACTTGATCCAATAGGAATTCTCCTTGGTAACTTAATCCTTTAAATGCTTCCTTATGAACCCTCTCACCATCATGAATATTAACTCATGATAATTCACCTGGTTAATCAAGGATTGAATTAACTACTCCCACTCCTAAGTTGTTTTTCGTTCTCTCCTAAGATTATCATCCTAAAGATGATGACACAATTAACATAACTAGTTTCTCTCTTCTTATTATTTCAAGTTAATACCTTGATAATAATATAGTATATCAAAACTTAGAAGGTCGGGATATAATCATCAGACATTGATGATTACCTAATACTAGAACATTCTCTAGCATATGTGATGATAGATAAGATGAGGATGAACATATGATAGAAATTCTTGGTTTTTCTTTCTACTTGATATGAGTTTAAGAAGTATTGTTTAGGAAATACCATGATGTTCATGGTAGAATATATGAAAAGGATAAACCGAGATTTGGTTATTAGATTTCTTCTACTTGAGTTATAAACTGGATTTTGTATCCATGAGTTGTTGTAATGAATACCATGATGTGATATCTAGAAGACCTAGTATTTGATCCTTAAATACTGTGTTGTTATTTTATATTATTCCATTTGATCTAACCTGTAGATCAAATCACCTTTAACCAAAAAAAGTTTTAGCAAAGGTCATGTTGAAACTTATCACACTAAACTTGATGATCTACTAAAATTCCATGAACTTAAGTGAAGCTTCAATCACTTTGACCAGTTTTAATCAAAAGCATCAAATCACCTTTAACCAAAATAAAGTTTTAGCAAAGGTCATGTTGAAACTTATCACACTCAACTTGATGATCTACTTCAATTCCATCAACTTTGGTGAAGCTTCAATCACTTTGACCAGTTTTAATCAAAAGCATGGAAATTATCCAGATTTTCAATGCACGAATGCAATGCACACATCTGATTTCTATTTTTTCTAACCTCTAATGTTGGTATATTACAATCTCTCCCCTTAAACTAAACTTCTTCCCCAGAGTTCGAACTCTCTTACGTTTCAGAATGTGGAAGTAACTTGTGTTGATCATGACATTTCTCAGCTTTTGTGATCCCAAGTGGGAATAATTGTGGTATCCCTTGTCGAGAATTTTCCTTGAATCCTCTTCTTTCTTGAGAATATCCAACTATCGTGTCCAATTAATCTCATGGTTCCTTTTGATACAATCCACTCATGGGTATGTCCTTTTGAAAGATCCTTAGATTAAGACATCTTGTGCTGCTCATTAACCTTACTAGTAGTCCTAATCGGACTTACTCACTTAGTATTTGACCTTCTCCTTCTAAAGTATTTAGGGTCTAAGAAGTCTCACTAAGGCAAGGTTTTCCTTCCATCTATCACCAACTATAGTAATATTACTTTAATTAGTTTAACATGACATAGTTCGTCGTCATGGTTCTTCATAAGAATGGTTTAGACTCATGTAGTACTTTCCAAATGTTGCTTCCTATTCACCTACATAGGTCAGCTTTGGTCCTCTAAATTCATCTTATATCTAGTATTTCTAGAGTCAAACCAACTTATCTCTCTTTGAATCTACATCCTTACTAAGCTTTAGTAGATCTCTAAACATCTCCTTTGGTACTTCTCCAACTTCCTTTCTCGCTCAACTGAAGGCTAATGTTGGCTTTATCAAGGTATAAGCCTCGATTCCATGTATGATCTTCTCTCGAGGAAATTATTATAATGGTGACTCAAAATAACCTTATGAAAAAGGTCTTACTTCACCTTAGTTAAGGACCTCTTCAGAACTCTTACTCCAAATTTTCAATCTCGAAACTTCTACTTTATCACCCACTCTCTCCCTTAGGTCTTTCTAACGGTCTTTAAACTCCTTGTGCATCAACTATAGGACTCCATGGTTAGGATATTGGTCTTTATCCAACTTATGTTTATACATTTATAAAGTCTCTCAAAATAATTTGCGGTATACTCACACAATTGTGGATATCCAGGGTGAATTCATCGAACAACTATTCATGTATAAAGATTAGGATATTTATCTCTTATAAATGGAAATATCTTGTCTAAGATATCTTAAAATGGATGACAATATGGCTCTTCCATCACTATCTCTCCTACTTTCGACTTTCAAGACATTCACACTTTAGCAAATCCAACTTCCCAAAGAGTTGTGGATGATGGTTACTCCTACTTAGTACTTCCTTTTATCTATCCTAGCATAGGCTAAGTTTGGTGCTCTCTTTATGTCATTCAAAGATGAGCTGGTTAGCTAAACAAATAAGATACCAGCTACGTATCCTCCTAATGTCTACTGGCTACAGATTACCCTATAAGTTTTTAGTTCTCTCTTTCCTGGTGTATTCCCTATGATATGTTAGAGCTTGAATTCCCCTTTCCTTAAATACTTCCTCTTTCTACCATTTCATGACGTTTACATGAACCTAAGTATTACTAAATTCATCAGCTCCACAGTAATAACACCTACTTCGAATGAACCTTAGTTCCTCCCTTCATGTTACTCCATGCCTTTTCTACACTAATGTACCTTATTATTACTAGCTAAACATGTTATGGAATTGATCTTTCCTTCAAAGTAGTGTTGATAGTTTATATACTTTGCTTCCCTCTTCTCATGAGCGTTCATCTTCCCCTTAGCAACTCATCTCTCCTTACATGAATCCTTTTCCTATCTAGGTCTACAACACCAAGTATGAACTCGATTATGAAACATGTATTTGCACACCAATTAAAACTTCATGTACAGATCTAGTCAATCAAGAAAATCCAAGAAGAACCAAGAAATCCAAATTTGTTACATATAACACACATCTTTATAAGCTCGTAATATAATAATTGAGTATAACATCTCTAGAATTCATGATTAAATGTATATGGAACAACCTAATGTAGTTTTGTTTCATGATAAATAACACGTATAGGTCATACTACTCTTTATCTCAAGATTAGAGTAACTACTCAATGGCAATTAGATAAACATGAACAAAATGGTCTCAAAGTGGTTATGGCTAACTTATTACCTTCCATTTTGGGACTACTAATTATAACTTGCCTTCTATTCTATTGAAGACTAACCACACTTGATCTCTCCATATGGCTAACCAGATTATATTTGGTACCTCTAGGATAATGATTGGACATATGTGACCTCTATAACTTCTATCATGATCCTACACTAGTATTTCATACTTATTCTTTGAAATTATTTATTAGGTAATTGTCATAATTATATATTTATCATTGTTTAAGAGCTAAACTCACCACGATTACTTTTCTTGTGATCATACTATCATCTATTTTTTTAACAAAA
This sequence comes from Avena eriantha, assembly GCA_910589775.1. Classification (NCBI taxonomy): domain Eukaryota; kingdom Viridiplantae; phylum Streptophyta; class Magnoliopsida; order Poales; family Poaceae; genus Avena; species Avena eriantha. The sequence goes on along the minus strand of OU342740.1, from coordinate 35,029,044 downwards.
TACTACTCCATCACATAAAATTCTCATGTGAATCTAACATTATTTACTTCCCACTACAACTAATGATAGGATTCTCAAATGAATCATGATTCCAACCTAGGGGTAGGTTATGTATCCATAATATCTACCATTAATTAATGATAGGATTCTACTAAAGTGTATAGATTCCCTATACAAGATAACACCCTCCATACTCCTTCATACTACATTCCTATCATGGTTATATTTTTATTTAACACATTGGTTATTATAATAAAGTCTTGGATGTATTTACCTACTTGGAAAATACACTGAATTAGTACTTCACCGAGGAAAATAGATAAGTAACTACTCCTAAGAAAGGTAAAAAGGGCTTCCTACTCAAATGTGACAAGGTTATCCTCAAGTGGATATTCATCACAAGCTATAAGAACATATGTTTTAGATAATATGGCTTCCTATAGTCACTACCCAACCTATAGATCTCCTTTAAAGGCTCCTAAGGTCAAAGTGTTTGCTCTGATACCAACTGCGGTAAACCAGCATACTACTTCATGTTGTAGTACACAAGTCATTGACATAACACCAATGAAACACCGTTCCACCATTATTACATCCCTCAGAGTGGTACAACAGAAACATCACAGGTCCAAGACATGACTATAGATTACAACTTAGTATCTTACAAAAGATCTAGAGAACCTCTTAAGTACAAAGAGGAAGAATATCCTTACAAAGGAAAACCAGAAATAACAACTAGTAAACTATTCTATGAATAAATCTACCTCTAATACTATGTGGATTGTGATTGCCACTACAACAATGCTCAACAGAGATAGGTTCTATGGGCTTGAGATTGGACTCCTATCTAGTCTCCAACTTTGTCTCCACTACGATTGATGTATACATTTACTCTATTGACTTCACTAAATAGCTCCGGTTTCTTGTAGTAATCCTTCTTAGTGTCTATTGGTTTTGGTGAAGGCTTCAACGGCTTAACAATCTTGCAAGGGTTCAGAATGTACCATTCAGTACGAGCATACTCATCAAGTTCATTAAAGAGGACTGTTTGATGCACCATCTATAGTCAAAGACCATAGGTCATAGGCTAATGCAAGTTTTCATAAAGATTTCTTCAAAATGTTGCTTTTATTCTCAAAAGCTATGTTCGTCAATCTTCACAGGTTTACTATAACTTCAGCGAGTTCCTTTCCTGCCATGTTCGTAGCCCCTTCCTGGAACAGGGAGTAACATGTCACATTTTGTACACTATGTAGAGGTGCGTTGTTTTACCATAAGAGACCTTAGCCTTGTTACACATCCAAGTCATGGGTTGATCCACACTTCCCTGGTATGGGACCTAGTATAAGATCCAAGCCTATCACTTCCCTTCTCCGTAACCCCGTATGCCCACCCAATTGTGTAAGAAGAACCTACCCCTGGTATCCCATAAAAATGGTAGAACCTACCTCTGACAGCCCCTTATAGACCCTCATAGACACCAGGTATCATGGGGTACTAAGGGGTGAAGGAAATATGCCCCGAGAGGCAATAATAAAATTGTTATTATGTATTCCTTATATATGATAAATGTTTATTTTTCATGCTAGAATTGTATTGATCGGAAACATCAATACATGTGTGTTTAATAAAAAAAGGGTTCCTAGTTATGCCTCTCTTATAGACTAGGTTGTTGGTTAACAAGATGATCAAGGTTTCTTGATCATAGACATTGGATATTGTTAATAACAAGGTCACAACATTTGTGAAATGATGTGATGAACATTCATCCGAAGTATAGCATTACGATCAAGTCATTATGTTTATATTGCTATAACATCATACGAAGTAATCTTTATCCTTAGACCATGAGATCATGTTAATTGCTAACACCTGAAGAGTATCTTGATAACATCAAACATCACACCGTAACAGGGTGACTATAAAGATGGGTTCAGTGCTACGAAGGTGTTATGTTGAGGCTCATGGATCAAGAGTGGAATTTGTCAATCCTGATGACGGATAGATATACTCTGGGCCCTCTCGGTGATATCACATTGAGATAGCTTGCAAGCAAGTGATATGATCACTAAAATGTTATATCACGGGAACGAGAAAAGAGTGCATGTTGGTAACGAGATCAAACTAGGTATTTGGATACCGATGATCGAATCTCAGACATGTATTATATCATGAGACAAAGGGATTAAATTACAAGCATTAAAGGTTCTCACGATCACAGAAGTCATCGTTGAATATGCAGGAGTCAGTATGGAACTCCAGGTCCCGCTTCTGACTATTGATCTGAGAGGAGTCTCAATCATGTTTGCATTATTCGCGAACCATAGGTCACACACTTAAGAGTTACCAGACACCATTTTGGAGAACATATGTTTCAGAAGAAAGAATTGCAAAGCGCAGGAATTGTTTCGATAGAAACCGGAAATTGTTTCGGGTGAAATTGCAGAAAGTGGTTCTGTATGTGAAATTGAAATATTGTAAGGGGTTATATATGAATGTTTGTTAATTAAAGTAATTAACAAAATTCTGAATAAATTTAATAAAAGAGTTTTATTAAATGAGAGAGCATTAAACTTGGATAATTTTAATGCATTTAAAGTGGGGACTTTAAAAGGGTATCTGAAGAGGCATTTTAATGTGGAGGGGTTACCACCACATGAATGGGGGAGGTGAGGGGTCACCCCCCATGCACCGGCCATGGAGAGGAGGGGCACCCCCTCCTCCTATAAAAGGCCCCCTCCTCCTTCTTCTTCCTTACACCTCCTTGTGAAGGATCTCTCTCCCCCTCTAGAATTATTCCCCCATGGTCTCGGATTAGCGAGATACATGTTCCCGGTGGCATTTCATCTGGAAGGAGTTGCTGCTTCCGCTAGATCGCTAGAGCGAGGAGGTAGAGGTTGTCCGGTGGCTTGAACATGTGTGCGAGTACGGATGCGCTACTGAGTTGCGGCGCTCGTACTTCCTCACGATCTTGAGATTGGCAAGTGTACGACTACATCAACCACGAGTTCCTACTCGTTAACAAAACTCGTTGTCTTTGAGGGTAAGTTCTTGTTGGATGTATGTCCACCCGTTGCTTTGTACCTAGTAGATAGATCTTGGCGTGTAGTTCTCATCGTCGGAAATTTTTTGTTTTCTATGCTGCGGACCCAACAAGGGGTCCCACCCATATGTTGGATCCTTAGCGATGAATCTGCAGCGTCACGATAAGGTTTTCCATTGACATGCGATGGTAAGAAGATCTAGCTGATATCTCCATCCCATTCTAGATCTTATGGTTAAGACGTAATATACGATGCAATAATCACTTGTGACATTTGTTATTAAATCCTAGATATACTTTCGCATGCAAATGGAACCTCCACCAACCATAAACCATACCATGGTTCCATTGCCATCCATACTAGGTTACCAACACTCGTGTCGATAACCAATAAGTCATATTATTATGAAAATAGTATTTTGTTCCATCTTTTTCAAAATGCAAGTGATAGAAACAGTAGATTGCAAATACTTGATAGCAAATAATCAAAGGACATGAGCAAGTATGAACTTGCCTATTTGACTGCAAGATTGTGCAGCCAAGGTCTTCAAGTCCATATAAACTCCAACATCTAAAATAGCATCATTGGTCTGGTAAGGCCTAATTTATAAAGAAGCAATATGCTATTATGCATAAGGAATGCTATGCATTCATCATAAACTCTAATATCCTTTGATGGTCAAGTGATTGTTGAGTTGTGGTGATTTTGTTAGGATGGGTTGTCCTTTTAGATTGGTTTCACACTTGTGGTTCTTATTAGGGTTTCGATGACTTAAGAAATGTTTTAAAAGTTTAATAAGAAAGCATACAAAAAATATTTGTTGGTAGTTGGCCAAAAACTTCTCTTATAAAGATTTGTTATTCATTTTGAGACTTAAAGAGATGATCAAAGTTTAATTCTAATGTACTTTAACATAAGAAATTTTGAAGAAAAACTTACTAAATGAACAAAGAGTATTCATACTTAGAGCTATCTACTTTAGGGTTTATCCCAGTTCTAAGCTTACCGTGAAATAAAACTATTAATACAAATGAATCAAACATATTAACTTGTAGTTGAGACTTGTAAATTTTCAACAGAATATGATACTACATTTTGTTTAGTCCATAATATTCCATGAAGGTTATATAAAAGTAGGATTACTTCTATTTGAGTTGTATTTTGTTATCATCATCAGTTAATGAATATTTCAGCAATATAGAAATTAGTTCTTATATTTTGTAAATATGGAAATGGTATTACTTTAACTATTTAAAAAATTCTTTGGATTTTAAATGGGTTCATTTACTTGTAAAATAAAAAAGTAAGAAATATAATTAACACTTCAAAAATGATGTTTGATGATTTTATAGTTTATAAAACCTTTTTATAAAATTGTATGTAATTATTTTTTAGAAGGGTAGTTTTAGAAAATATATTTAAGGTGATTTAAATTGGTTTTACTTAATACAAATAGTAATTGAGAGTATTCCTATTAACAAAAATTGAGGTGAATAATATTAAAGTTATAAATAATTTATATGAACTCTTTATGTATCATTATTAAAAAAGGTTTAAATAAGTTCATTAAATAATTACATTTTATATTGAAAATAAATAATAATTCATTTTATACTTTTATTAAAATGTTATATGAGGAATACAAAAATATATAACCATTTTATATGAATTTCCATTTGATTTGTAATAAAGGAAAATGCATAAACAAGTTTTAATCATAAATTACATTTGACTTAACTCAAATAGGTAATATTACATTTTTCTTATACGGATCCTACTTTTTGATAATTTTGATATATTATTTGTATTTATTTACTTATAAATAATAAGATACAAATCATTAACAATTTGAAAAAAAATCATAACAATTTGAAAATGGTTGAGCATGGTGAGCATTGGATTTTCCCTTCACCAAAGGAGGCGCATGGAATTGAGGAAACCGAATCTATTCTCATATGCTTGAGAGATCATGTGATACCAATCCCATGTGAGCATGAGAGCCACTTAACCCACTTGAGTGAGAGCAAAAGTTAGGCGAGTGACTCCACCATATGTGAGATAATTTAGTGCTTTAACTTTTAAGGCGTGAGTGATACATCCAGTGAGTTCACAGTGATAGTTGATAGATCAAGTAAGGCCATTTAGATTTCTAACAACTTACTGTCTACCTCCAGTGTGTTTTATCATGATGTTCTAGGTTACATGGAGAAAGAGATGCCAAGGCTTGATATGATGGTGCCTCATATTAAGAAGATGTACATGGTGGATGAAGATAAAGCTCCCACATTGATACATCAAGTCAATAAGGTCACCCACATAGAGGGGATTGTTGGTTTGCAGCCCTAAAGTTCATGGGCGAGTGCATCCCAGTACCCGAGTTGCTTGTAATCTCGTGGAGGGACCATTGTAGAATCGCTAATTGTCCAGAGGGGCCAAATAGGGGTGAATACTAATCTAACAGCCAAACGGTCGTTTGAGTCAGATAAAAAATGGTTGAACTCAAATACCGATGTTAGGTCAACTCTTCTTGGCCGGCCCTATTAGTATTCCCCATTATCCTTTGCGGTCGTGGACTAGTTTACCCCTACGTGTACCAAATTTATTCCTTTGCTCTGCTCTACTCTCTTTCCCTACTCCCCTCCCCATAACCTTTGCTTAGCTCTGGCTGCTCGTCTCAGATCATATCTTGCACTTGATCTCCTTGCGTCCCCGCCATGTCCGGTTAACCTCCCACGCACCTAATCAAAGCTCGCAGTCGTTGCTATCGCATCGTCCGCCATATCGGAGCTTCGCGTCCCCGGACTAGTATCTTGCCTCTGGCTAGTCCTTCTCTCACGGCGGAGCGCGTCCCGTCGGGCGATCCTGGCCGGCGAATGGACTCGGGTGGTTGCATGTTGTTGTGCACACCAGGCATGGTAGCCCTGGCACAGCAGTTCGACGACCACACTCTCATGGCCACCGTGCTAGGCATCCATCCTGTGTCGCTGTAGACTTGCTGTCGGCTTTCAGGTCTCATTTTGGGATCATACGAAATGAGGTCAAGATTGAGGTATGCGTGCTGCCATTCGATTTTTTGTCCGGTTTGAGCACATCTCAAAAACCGAGCGCATTCTGCATTCCTCCCGTTCTTTTGAGTGTTGCGGGGAGAAAATGATCTTCATGCGTTGGCATCGTGCCTGTGGGTGGGATGATCACTTGGGGCAACTTCGTTTCTTCTCTAAACTCGGCTTTGACGGCCTCCCATTGGATGCTTGGGAGCCGGAGGCCCTCAAGCAGGTCGTGAGTAGCCTTGGCGGCGAGCTGGTGGAGATCATGCAACCGAGCAACAGATGGGTCGTCGAGGTAAAGGTGTGGCTGAAAGATCCTGACGATGTTCCTAAGATGTACGAGGTGCATATTCCAAGCAGGGCAGGGCGACAGCTTTCTTGGAAGCACCCTGTCATCACCACCTGGAGGAGGTTCTGGAATCGGTACATGGTGCTGACTCGTAGTTGATGTAGAGCTCGTTGGGTACCCCAAGAGGAAGGTATGATGAGCACAGCAGTAAGTTTTCCCTCAGTTATGAAACCAAGGTTTAATCGAACCAGTAGGAGCAAGGAAACACCCCAAAGGTGTTACTAGCTGAGCTTTCGCAGGGCGCACTACCGGTGCTAGTAGCAACGTGGAGACCTGCACAACACAACCATAGAACTCTGTCCCCAACTTGCGATGAGGTTTTCAATCTCATCGTGTTTTGCAGAAAACAAAGGATTAAACGTATCGAATGGAAAGAAGTAAAATTTTGCAGAAAGTAAACACAAAGTAGTAAAAGATTGTAGATTGTATGTAAAGTAAAAGGACCGGGATCCATAGTTCACTAGAGGTGGCTCTCCTTAGATAGACAACATGCTGGGTGAACAAATTACAACGGGGCAATTGACAAACACCGAGAAAGCAATAAATGCATATACTAATCATCTTGACTCCTCTGAGACTTGATTGGGCATTACAACATAATACATAGACCGCCATCCAACTGCATCTATGACTAATAATCCACCTTCGGGTTATCATCCGAACCCCCTCCAGTATTAAGTTGCAAGCAACAGATTATTGCTTTACGAACTGCGTGTAAAGTAAACAATACGATTGTTCTATGAACAAAGGATTGTTGTTTTCTCCCTAGTAGCAACAACACATCTAGTACCTTAGAGATTTCTGTCACTTCCCCAGATTACCAGAGGCATGAACCCACTATCGAGCATAAATACTAAATCTTGGAGTTGCTAGCATCTACTTGGCCAAGATAGCTACTAACAACGGAAAGCATGCAAGACCTCAAATAACAAAGACATGATAGAATCAATAATCAATCTGAAATAGCATCTCAATATCCATCGGATCCCCGCAAACACAACATGTATGAATTACAAATAGATGATCTTGATCATGAACGGAGCTCACAAGATCTAAACATGAAAGCACAAAGGAGGAGAAACCAGCCATCTAGCTACTACATGGATCCGTAGTCCAAGGATGAACTACTCACGCATCACACCGGAGGCTTGCATGGTGATGAAGAAGGCCTCCAGGGTGAATTCCCCTCTCCGGCAAGGTGCCGGGAAGAGCTTCACATCCCTCCCGATCTAGGGATGGAGATGACGGCGGCTACAGACTCTTTCATGGATTTTGGATCGGGTACTTAGGGTTTTAGTCCCGAGGGCAACTTATAGGCGGAAGAAGAGGCCGAGGGGGTGCCAGGGCTGGCCTCACCACCCCCTGGCGTGGGCCAGGCAGGGCCGCACGGCCAGGTGGTGTGGTGGCCCCTTGGCCCTTCTCCGTCTCGTATTCTAGCACTTGATCCATTCCGGAAAAATAGGCACTTTGGCTTTTGTCCCGTCCAATTCCGAGAATATTCATTTTCTGACTTTCCTGGAACCAAAAACAGTAGAAAACAGGCAGCTGGCACTGTAGCTCTTGTTAATAGGTTAGTCCAAGAAATCATATGAAAAGTACTCCAAAGTTGGAACAAAACACAAGAAAGTGGTTAAAACCAAGCATGGAACATCAAAAATTATAGATACATTTGCAATATATCAACATCCCCAATCTTAACTCCTGCTCGTCCTCGAGTAGGTAAGTGATAAAAAAATGAAATAATTTTTGAGGTGACATGCACCATCAAAGACTTGATCAAAGTATTTGCAAAACTCAAAGCTGGGATCATAGTACTTCAATCATAACATGAAAGACAAAGTTCTAGCAATAGGCAAAGAAACTATGACGCAACATAAAAAGGTACAAACAAAAGATTCATGAATAACATGCCTTGCAAGACGTTTGTTTGTTTCACATAAAGAAAACATAGCATAATATTATTCAACTTGTCCCTCAATAGAGTACCAAATATAAATTCATAGGACACCTTCAAAGTTCATAAGAGTGACTAGATACAATAGTTTAAAACAAGCAATATCAAGTTATGCATCAATCAACTAGTCTTGGGACAATGCACATAGAACTAAGAATGGCCACTATGCTCTCAAAGTAGGTGCATAAGGATAGAAGGTGGAGACTCAATATAATGGTGGAAGAAAAGCCTTTTGTAAAAGGAAGTAGGGATTCAAGTCTCATAAAGAGCTTCCAAAAATTATGGTACTTGTAGTTTTCAGCTCTCATTGCCCCTATCATAAGCATCTTGAAGGTGATTAAGGTTAAAGTGACACAACTAAGAGGATATGCTTGACAAGTTATAAACCGAAATCTCATGCCCCTTACTTACAAAGACCGAACCTTATGCTACTCAACTTTAGTCACAAGTAAGCTCTTCTCATTGTAAGTATATGTGTATCATTAAGAACCGCCAACGGGGTACCCCTTGCACATGATACGGGAGCTTTCCCATAATCAAAATGACAAGGCAAGCAGACAATGAGCATCTCAGCGATCTTTTTATTTGCTATTTGCATATGTTTTTATTGAGCATGCTTCATAGAGTGCTCATTATGGTGATGCTGCAAGTTTCCACCATGATTAGGCATGGCTTAGGCTAGCGGCCCAGGCATTTCTCTAACACATATACAAACTCCATGATCTTACAAGTTCCATATTTATTTCACACTGCTGGGATCCGTAAGCAGAAGAACATGATATCAACGGGGTACAAAGTACAAGTGCAATGTTGAAAGCGTTCCCCATGAAACATGGTTCTGCTAATTTCAACTTATAAAGCGCAAGCATATACACAACAAAGAAGGACCCAATGGTTCAAGTTTATTAGAGGCAATAAAGTAAAGTGTGCCATCAAGTTCGTGAGAGCTTTAATCACTAGTTTTCTCATAACAAGTGAAAGGTAAACAAAAGCATGAATGTACTTGGAATAGCATAAGCTAGTAGGTAGGTATGGTGGACTCTTGGGAATAACTTGGTTTAGGGAGTTGGATGCATGAGTGGAACTCATACTTGGTGGTGGAGGCTAGCAAAAGACTGGGAGCGACAAACTAAGAGAGCAATAATGGCCATAATCATACAGAGCGACAAAACATCATTGATCAAAGCATAAAGTGATAGTACAAGTTGAAAACTAAAGGATCATAAAGGCTATGGTGACTTGAGATAGTCATAACATGGTGTGAGCATGTGCCAAGTCAACCCAAATAAAGCATCAAAGGAGAATACCACTATACTATGCTTTAATAAGCTAAAACAACGCATGATTCATCCAAGGCACATTAAGCAATCTCAATTGTTTATAACAAGTAATGCTACAGCAAAGAATACTAAGCATAAAGCCAAAACAATATCAAGCATGGCATGACAAAGCATATGCCACAGTCAAAAACGAGCTCTTTTTACCACATAAGCATGAACTTTCCTAGTCTTTTCCAAACCAATCCAAACTATTTGCAAACCAAAGTATGAAAGAGGGGGTCCAACCAATTTATTCAGAACACTAAGCAAACCAAGCAAACTAAAAACCAAAACAAAAACGAAAAAGAAGACGTCCAAGAAAAACACAACTATGCATGAAACAATAAAAATGAAGCGTTTGAAAGAAACCTGGGATTTTTATTGATGAAGAAGGGGATGCATTGGGCATCCCCAAGCTTTGACGCTTGTACTTCTTGGATATTTCTTGGGGTGACACGCGTGGCATCCCCAAGCTTGAGCTTTAGTCCATCCTTCATCGCATTACTCATTCCTTCCATACACCTGAAAATTTTCCTTCATACAAAACTTCACACAATCTCATTAGCAACATTAGTGCACTTAAGATAAATAAGTCTCAAGGTTCAGTTCTAACACCAAATAAACTTCCATTATAACACTAGCTACTGTAGCACTTCCCTCAAAAAGCTCAATTCCCCAAAGGAACTCAAGAAGGAACTAACAAGAAGAAATGCAGAAAATGGCAGAAATCTGTCAAAACAGACCAGCAGGTAAAGACGAATTTTTTGCGAAGACCTTTTGTTGCTGAAATAAAAAAGTGTTGAACTAACGAAAGTTATATAACAACCAGGGCAGAAGCACAAAAAATTACAGCTCAATCCGACGTACAGAGCTCTCTCAGGAATTTTTACGGTGAAGCACAGAAATCTGTTTCGGGACAGCAACTTTCCCAATCATTACTTCTCTCTCATTAGAGGTTACTCTTGGCACAAAAAGAAAAATAAAAAGGATAAGGAGAGGTTATTACAGAGGTAATAACTTCCAAGACTCAACTAAAACTCTTAGGTTATCTCCCAACAAGTACTTTTCTTTAACGCCTTTAAGTTAGGCATAAGAAGCAAAGAAAGAATCAAGTGTTCTCAAATGAAGAAGCATTAAGATCAATACCAGAAATATTTTCAACAAGGCAAGGTATATCATCCAAATAAGTTCTAGAGGATCCTTTCTCAATGCTCTTGGGTTCACTATTCTCATCAAAAGGGTTTGCAGGAACAATCCAATCAAGATTCTTTTTCTATGACATCATGTATTGCTACTAGTTTAAAGGGTATTGGTATCTTAGGTTCCTCCCTATTAGGTTCAGTTTTTTCATCTTTTCTCGTGTACCAACAACATCTACACATGAGCCTAGCATATTGAAACGTTCAAAAACTTTTCTAGCTTCCTTGGCAACATCATAGAACTCCTTAAACAAAGTTTCTAGAATAAAATCCCTCTTTTCAGGATCCTCAATTTCTTTAAGCTTAAGAAACATTACTTGCATTAAGGGGTTGAGGTTAACAAACCTAGCTTCTAACATGTGAATTAAAGAAGCTGCAGCAATCTCATAATTTGGAACAAGTTCTACAAGGGATCTATCCTCGGTATCTTCATGTTTGCTAACATGATTAAAGAATTCTTCAATGTTATCTTTCCCAATTAGAGAACCACTACCAATTGAAAGGTCTTTCAAGGTGAATGTAGGGATCAACATGGTGAGCTAAGGAAGAGGTGACAACTAAAGGAGACTTAGTTTTTTTTTGTGTTTTTGAAATAAGAAGGCAAACAAGTAAAACTAATTTTTTTTGTGTTTTCAAAGAACCAAAACAAGCAAACAAAGAAAAAAGAAACTAAGCAAAACAAAAACAACAAAGTAAAGAGATTGGTTATGAGGGACTCCCCTTGTGAAGATGTCCTTGACTCCCCGGCAACGGCGCCAGAAAAAATCTTGCTGACTCGTAGTTGATGTAGAGCTCGTTGGGAACCCCAAGAGGAAGGTATGATGAGCACAACAGTAAGTTTTCCCTCAGTTATGAAACCAAGGTTTAATCGAACCAGTAGGAGCAAGGAAACACCCCAAAGGTGTTACTAGCTGAGCTTTGGCAGGGCGCACTACCGGTGCTAGTAGCAACGTGGAGACCTGCACAACACAACCACAGATCTTTGTCCCCAACTTGCGATGAGGTTGTCAATCTCACTGTGTTTTGCGAAAAACAAAGGATTAAACGTCTCGAATGGAAAGAAGTAAAAGTTTGCAGAAAGTAAACACAAAGTAGTAAAAGATTGTAGATTGTATGTAAAGTAAAAGGACAGGGAACCATAATTCACTAGAGGTGGCTCTCCTTAGATAGACAACATGCTGGGTGAACAAATTACAGCGGGGCAATTGAAAAACACCGAGAAAGCAATACATGCATATACTAATCATCTTGACTCCTCTGAGACTTGATTGGGCATTACAACATAATACATAGACCGCAGTCCAACTGCATCTATGACTAATAATCCACCTTCGTGTTATCATCCGAACCCCCTCCAGTATTAAGTTGCAAGCAACAGATTATTGCTTTACGAACTGCGTGTAAAGTAAACAATACGATTGTTCTATGAACAAAGGATTGTTGTTTTCTCCCTAGTAGCAACAGCACATCTAGTACCTTAGAGATTTCTATCACTTCCCTAGATTACCATAGGCATGAACCAACTATCGAGCATAAATACTAACTCTTGGAGTTGCTAGCATCTACTTGGCCAAGATAGCTACTAACAACGGAAAGCATGCAAGATCTCAAATAACAAAGACATGATATAATCAATAATAAATCTGAAATAGCATCTCAATATCCATCGGATCCCCGCAAACACAACATGTATGAATTACAAATAGATGATCTTGATCATGAACGGAGCTCACAAGATCTAAACATGAAAGCACAAAGCAGGAGAAACCAGCCATCTAGCTACTACATGGATCCGTAGTCCAAGGATGAACTACTCACGCATCACACCGGAGGCTTGCATGGTGATGAAGAAGGCCTCCAGGGTGAATTCCCCTCTCCGGTGGGGTGCCGGGAAGAGCTTCAGATCCCTCCCAATCTAGGGATGGAGATGACGGCGGCTACAGACTCTTTCGTGGATTTTGGATCAGGTACTTAGGGTTTTCATCCCGAGGGCAACTTATAGGCGGAAGGAGAGGCCGAGGGGGTGCCAGAGCTGGCGTCACCACCCCCTGGCGCGGGCCAGGCTGGGCCGCGCGGCCAGGTGGTGTGGTGGCCCCCTGGCCCTTCTCCGTCTCGTATCCTAGCACTTGATCCCTTCCGGAAAAATAGGCACTTTGGCTTTTGTCCCATCCAATTCCGAGAATATTCATTTTCTGACTTTCCTGGAACCAAAAATAGCAGAAAACAGGCAGCTGGCACTATGGCTCTTGTTAATAGGTTAGTTCAAGAAATCATATGAAAAGTACTCCAAAGTTGGAACAAAACACAAGAAAGTGGATAAAACCAAGCATGGAACATCAAAAATTATAGATACATTCAGGGCCCTGAAGAGGCGGCCAGAAAGCATCCTCGTCGCCTGCCGTGTTGGCCTGGAAGGATCAATGGCACATGACCACCACCGTTTCGCGACGGCGCACATAGTTTTGGTGGGGGAACTGGGCGTGGAAAGGCTGGTGGTTCTTATTTCCAACAAGTGAAGATAGAGCTATAGTGAATTGTTATAGTATGTGTGGCTAATGAATTTGGAGTATGGAGAGCATAGCAGGAAGTTAGCATGGACTCAAATTATGTAATAGTTTGAATCGATGTAGTATGTGTGGGTAATGAATTTGAAGTATGTGTGTCTAATGCATCTGTACTGAACACCGTGCTTTATAATTTCTGTGAATAACCAAGGACAACCTCATGAAAAGAGGGTGGACTGGCAATGAGCAATGCCAATTATGTGGATGCCATGAAAATGTAGTTCATCTCCTCTTCAAGTACAAGGTATCTAGATTATTGTGCCAAGTGATGAGTGATCTGGAAGACAAAGAATGATTCTTGTTTCAAACGAAGATTACCTGATGATTCTTATAACACTATCTACTGGTTTTGTGACACGGTGAACCGTAGGACCATTTTGCAGACAACACAAGACAAATGAAAATGGTTTACAACACCGACAGTAGACACAAAATCTGTACATAAACTGTTGTATGAATTTTATCTGTCTGGGATAAAAATGGCAGTTAACTGGATTTAACCACGAGTAGTAATTGAAGGAAGTAGATACTTGATAGTATTTGTTTACATCAGTAGTACAGATTTTGCCGCGAAAAGGCCTCCGACGGTGCGTTGGACAAAGCGTCTTTATCGTAGATGGTGTGTTCCTAGCCTCCCCCACTTCGGTAAGGTCGCCCACACCGAAGCATGGACACGGGAGTTCCTAGACCTTGACGCTGCCCTTTTCGAGGGTATGTACCCTCGACGGCATGCTCTCATGAACGATTTGACACGTACCTTGTCCCCCCTACGTAGAGCACCCATAATTCCGCCGCGCGCTTTCTCCATAGCACTCTCTTGGCCCTGCTCGCCACAGCCGCCGCCGCGGCCAATTCAGCACATTCGGAAAAATCATCCGCCTAGAAGGGCAATGGGAGACCGGCCTTGAAGTAGAGATTCATGGCCTGCCTTAGAGGGGCTAAATACCCCAGTTTCCGTGAGTACCACGGCGACTATGGCAGCTGCTTAGGCGGGGCCATGTTACTTTAGGTGGTGCGTCGTTGCGGAGCTGCGCAAGGGGAGCTGTGGTTTGTTGCAGAAGGGGAGTGATAGACTGATAGTAGGTTTGGACACCAGGTACGCGTGAAAATAATCATGTCCCATTTCCTGAGGGGGTAATAATTCAACACTCGTTGCATTAACCGCTCAATCTTTATTTCCCTTCTTAGCATAAGAGTGCGAACATATTAAAAAGATCGTTCGTGGCTATCCACCTGATCGTGAAATGTACCAGGATAGGTAAGAGACCAATAACACCGGGTTCCATTTTTAACATATTGATGATTGTGCCCTTTTATTTATACGATATTATTTCTATGTCACTATGTACCGTCGAATTGTAGCAACACCATCAGAAATAATGGATGATGACGTGGCATGTTTTCTTTTTTTAAAGGGCATCAAGAAACAGGGGATGGCGATGTGGCACGTTTTCTGACAGGCGGGCCTGCCTCCTCCACCTTCAACGGCGCGCATCTCAGGTTCGAGGATTAGTGCCGCCCACCAACACATTATTGTGCAATTTTCCATGTTTTGTCACAACCAGCTCCGCTCCTCTTGTCCTACCGCTGCCACTCCATTTAGTTGTGAACCGCTCTTGCCCTCCCCTTGGGCCATCGTCCTCCTGCCCTCCCCTCTCTGCCATCCCCTCACGTCCCCTCTCCTCCCTGCCATGTCTCCCTGCCACCGTCCTCCGCCCAGGCGTGTCTGGAAATGAAAACCAGAGTCGGGAGTTGGGTTAGGCGCCCAACGACGCTGGTGATCTGGATCCCGCTCAGAGATGGATCATGTGTGTCTTGAGAACACGGAGATGGATCATGTGTGGCTGGAGAACATGGAATCTCCTTCAAGTCTGGAGAGCACAGAGGAGAACGAAACATGAGAAGAGGATGCGGGGTGCAAAGCTTTGGAGGTGTGGATCCCGTAGAAGGTGTCATACGTCCTCATTGAAGGGAGAACTGTGATTCCTTTTCTGCATACCCCAATTAGCGTTTCTAGTCCTGTGGTGATGGCAAGGATATGTGTTGGTAACCGCGGGACATCTGTACAACTTGTCCTTGGGCATGATGCTTTGTCAAGCGAGCATGAAGACACTGAAATGTGTGGCGATGTGGATGATGATGAGAAAGCATATCTAGACGTGGCTGCTGACCCTGATAGGATGGAGAGTAGGGAATATTTGGTTGATTCGAACTTTGAGCCTGACTATGGGACTGATGAGGAGGAGGAATGTGAAGATGTGGAAATGGGATGCAGATATGATGATGAAGAAGAGAACAGGCCAGTGATACATTTTGATAGGGACAATCCTACAATTGATGAGAGGACTATCTTTGAAACTGCGGAGGACTATAGATATGCAGTTGCCGCATATGCAATTAGAGTTGGGTTTCAATTTATCATTGAAAATAGCAACCAAAAGAGATTTAGGGTGCATTGTAGGGAAAGTAATGTGTGTAAATGGAGATTACATGCATCTCCAATGCAGAGTGGACACCCATTTCAGGTTGCAATAGCTACATTTAGTTTCAATCTTTCTCACATTGATTCTGCTGATAATTAGCTTTGATTTATTTGGATTCTTATCGAATGCAGATCAAAGTGAACACGAAGAAAACACAACTGCCCTAATACTTATTTATGTGATAAAATTAGACCAGCGACTACCAAGTGGATTGCTGCTACTGTACTTGACTGGGTGAGGCAGGATCATAACATTGGACCTGCTGAACTCAGAGCAAAAAGTTTAATGTTCGGATTCCTTACCACAGAGTCTTTGATGTGAAGGAGATGGCTCTAGACTTCATTCAAGGCAAGTGGGATGACAATTTTCACATGTTGTATAGTTTCAAAGCTAAGGTAGAGAAAACATCATCTGGTAGTGTTGTTGACATCGATTATGAGGTTGTGAAAGGAAGAGAAAATGTCTCAAGGGGGGTCAGGTATAAGCAGGCAGATAAGAAATGTTTCAGGAGATGTTTTGTCTGCCTGAAGGCACGCTGGAAGGGGTTCCTAGACGGCTGCAGGCCATACTTGGCAATAGACGCAACTTCTTTAACATGGAAGTTCAGGGGACATGTTGCTTTTGCTTGTGCTTTGCACACGCATAATTGGCTTCTACCCGTAGCTTATGTTGTTCTTGAGGGTGAATCAAATGAAAGCCGGACATGGTTCATGCAGAGACTACGGGTAGTAATTGTTCACGCTGAAGGCTTGGTGATACACACTGGTGCATGCAAGGTTCTTGAGAATGTTGTTGGTGTTGTGTTTCCTGGGGTTGAGCATAGGGAATGCATGTGGCACCTTACTACTAACTTCATGAAGAAGTTCAAAGGAAATATATTTCAAGAGGACTTGTGGTGATCAGCATACACATACTCCCCAAGCACACATGCTACTTACTTGCAAAACACGTATGTAGTGCCAAATGTGAAAAAATACCTTGAATAACATCACACCAAGCTATGGGCCAAAAGCTAGTTTGGTGAGTTAAGCAAGGTGGATTTTGTTTGCAATAATTTGGTAGAGAGTTTCAATGCTAAGATTTCGAGCATGAAGACACTTGCAATTGTTATTTTGTTGGATGCAATAAGACAATGCATAATTGTGAAGAAATATTTAAGGCAAAGAATTTGTGCAAGAACATTTTTAGGCCATAAAATAGTTCAAAAGGTGGTTATGTTACTGAATGCAAGAACTAGGGCAATGAGAACGATAAAAATGAGGATGGCCAGAAGTTCTAGTACATTGGCTGAGGTTTATGCAGAATACAAGCGTGGAACTAAACGGAGGTACACTGTAGAGATTGGAAACAAGACTTGTTCATGCAGGAAGTGGCAGATTACTGGTCTGCCATGTCACCATGCACTATACTTCAGCTTAAAGCTTAGAGGTAGCGGATCTGAAATAGAGAACTATGTTGACAACTATTTCTCCATGGACAAGTTTGCTGCAACTAATGCAGAAAACATACCACCTATGGCTGATGAAAATGATTGGGAGATTGTCAATCCAGGGTTCAAACTTCAACCACCAGTTCTTAGGAGGCCACCCAGAAGGCCTAAAAGCTAAGGATCGAAGCCTCCACTGATAAAGGTTAAAGGCTAGGAGCTAGGAAAAGGAAATGCAAATGGTGTGGAGGATTCGGCCATATCAAGAGGTTGTGCAAAAACCCTGTTCCACATGATCTTGTCCCTATTCACACCTCGGTGGCAGAAAATGAGGCTTCTCAGCCAGAACTGGAGGAAGAGCAGCGTAGAGACGAAGAACTTGAGGAAGTGCATCTGGTGGAGGAAAACGGTGATGAGCATTTGGAGGAAAACATCAGTAAGTAGCAAATTTATGAACAAGTGGAGGTGCCGACGTGGAAAGGGTGTGAAAAGAAACAAAAGGGTAAGCGGAACAGGAAGGAAAATGAAAATAATGGAGGTGTATTAGAATATGAAGAAGTACATGGGTGATTGAGGATGTTCTTGAGGATCTTTCGTCTCACTGCAGGAGAAATAATAAATCCCTACGAATTTCATCTCTATACGATTCTCCAGATGAAGGTAAGCTTAATAATTGTTTTATTTGCCATTTGATCATTTTTTTACCCTCATCAACTGTTGCTTAATGCGGCGAGGGATAGCATACTAATAAGAGGAGCAGAAAAAAGTGGGCACAATAACGTCATTTCTTGAATTATCATTTAAACTGAACTAGTCGTGTCGTCTTTATTTATATCTGGTGCATGCAATGTGTCATTGATGGTGTCAGATGGACCAGATTACAACTTTTTAAATATTATTACATTAATTTTTACCTGTATATGGACGCAGCTACTAGTTCCCATCATCTCTCTTGGATTCCCATCTCCTCTGTTGCACTCCAAAATTATGGCTGTGCCATCAAGGGCTAGTAGTAGAGTCAGCGTATTGTCCCATCAGATGTGAACGCGCGAACTTTGTTTGTTCAGAATTGGACGACTTTTGAGTAGTTTGAAAGACAGAGAAACCTAAAACATGGCCAATATATGCCCTCAGAATCTATTCCTCAAAACATATTATTGCTCCCTCCATCTAGAAATAAGTGACTTGAATTTGTGTAGATTCGTATGTATCTAGACATGTTTTGGGTATAGATACATTTCAATATCTAAAAAAATCTAAGTCAGTTATATCTGGATGGAAGTAGTACACTATTACAACACGCTTGTTCCCTTCTCCTCTGGCGCACTCCAAATTATGGTTGTGCCATCCAGTGCTGGGAGCAGAGTCAGCGTATTGTCCCATCTGATATGCCAAGAACGCGTGAACTTTATTTGCAGGATTGGACAACTTTCGATTAGTTTCAAAGACAAAGACACTTAAAACATGGCCAATATATATAGATTATGAGGCTAATCGACTATGACTCAGGTGACCCTGATCCAAACAAGGCATTCCGCTACCGTACATAGAATTAATTTAGGCTTAAGTGGCCCTAATCGACTATGATGCTCCCGCTGTCTCCGTCATCGACGATGTTGTCTGCGTTGTCATATGCCCTCCTCCATGTCGGAATCGATGTCGACGTTCCCGGACGCATTCCTCCTCCTCATGGATTCTTCACGACGCGTCGCCTCGATAGTGGTGGAGGTCGTACGCCCAGGCACTACCCAGAAGCGTTGCCTCCCTTTGGGGTTGCGCAGATCAGGGTGGATCTCCCACCAATGGGTTCTGCATAGCTTAATCAACACCATCCTCTCCTTCTTGAATAGCTTTGGCCAGTACGCGCTCGTGCGCAAGTACTAGGCCATTGCCCTCTTCCGCTCTAGCAGCTGGCAGCGGTGCTCATCGATCTGCCTCGCCAACGTGTTGTCGCGCAACAGCGGCGCGACATGCACCCTGGCCTAGCTGAGCTCGAAGCCGGCCGGAAGCCTCGTGAGCGGCGGTACAAGTATGTCATAGTGGACGAACATCTAAGCCTTGTGCAAGTTGAGTTTGGGCCTCTCCCTCTCCATGGTGATGAAGGAAAACAATCTGAGCTTCGGCCCCGTGGTTACGGGGATAAGGGGAAAGGACATAGGCCCACTTGTGGTTCCCAATGCCAATTAGTTATCAGAACATACTTCTTGCGAATCTCCCTTACGAAGGACATCCTTATCATCCACACACCCCGATCCAACGGTGCCTAACAATCGGGACGCGGAACTAACCTGTAACCGCTCCGGGATTCTAGAAGACTCGATCTGATGGCCACCATTGGACGCTAGGGTTAAGATCCAATGGTTGTCATTGACACATGCAATGACATCAGTGGATCCATGTGGTTTAGGAAAAGAACACACATGCAATGACTCTGGTGGATCCATGTGGTTTAGGTAAAGAACACACATGCAATGAATCTGGTGGTGGTTTAGGAAAGGAAGACACATGCTGACTCTAGATGTGGTTTAGGAAAGGAACACACATGATATGACACTAGTGGATCCATGCAATGACTCTGGTGGATCCATATGGTTTAGGCAAGTAACACACATGAAATGAATCTGGTGTATCAGTGTGGTTTAGGAAAGGAACACACAAGCAATGACTATGGTGGATTCAAGTGGTTTAGGAAAGGAACACACATGCAATGACTCTGGTGGATCCATGTGGTTTAGTTAAAGAACACAAATGCAATGACTCTGGTGGATCCATGTGGTTTAGGAAAGGAACACACATGCAATGATTCAAGTGGTGGTTTAGGAAAGGAAGACACATGCAATGACCCTAGTGGTGGTTTAGGAAAATGACACACATGAAATGACTCTGGTGGATCCATGTGGTTTAGGAAAATAACACACATGCAATGACTCTAGTGGTGGTTTAGGAAAAGAACACACATGCAATGACACTGATGGATCCATATGGTTTGGGTAAAGAACACACATGCAATGACTCTGGTGGTGGTTTAGGAAAAGAACGCACATGTAATGACTCTAGTGGATCCATGTGGTTTAGGAAAATAAGACACATGCAATGACTCTAGTGGATCCATGTGGTTTAGGAAAGGAACACACATGCAATGACTCTGGTGGTGGTTTAGGAAAGGAAGACACATGCAATGACTCTGGATGTGGTTTAGGAAAGGAACACACATGCAATGACTCTGATGGATCCATGTGGTTCAGGAAAGGAAGGCACATGCAATGCTCTGGATGTGGTGTAGGTAAAGAACACACATGTAATGACTCTGGTGGATCCATGTGGTTTAGGAAAGGAACACACATGCAATGACTATGGTGGATCAATGTGGTTTAGGAAAGGAAGACACATGCAATGAATCTTGTGGATCCATGTGGTTTAAGATAGGAAGACACATGCAATTACTATGGTGTATCCGTGTGGTTTAGGAAAAGAAGACACGTGTAATGACACTGGTGGATCCATGTAGTTTAGGAAAATAACACACATGCAATGACACTGGTGGATCCATGTGGTTTAGGAAAGGAAGACACATGCAATGACTCTGGATGTGGTTTAGGAAAGGAACACACATTCAATGACACTGGTGGATCCATGTGGTTTAGGAAAGAATCACACATGCAATGACTCCGGTGGATCCATTTGGTTTAGGAAAGGAACACACATGAAATGATCCCGATGGATCAATATGGTTTAGGAAAGGAACACACATGCAATTACTATAGTGGATCCATGTGGTTTAGGAAAGGAAAACACATACAATGACTCTGATGGATCCACGTGGTTTAGGTAAAGAACACAAATGCAATGACTCTGGTGGATCCATGTGGTTTAGGTAAAGAACACAAATGTAATGACTCTAGTGGATCCATGTGGTTTAGGTAAAGAACACACATGCAATGACTCTGGTAGTGGTTTAGGAAAGGAACACACATGCAATGACTTTGGATGTGGTTTATGAAAGGAACACACATACAATGACACTGGTGGATCCATGTGGTTTAGGAAAAGAACACACATGCAATGATTCTGGTGGTGGTTTCAGAAAGGAAGACACATGCAATGACTCTAGTGGTGGTTTAGGAAATGGACACACATGAAATGACTCTAGTGGATCCATGTGGTTTAGGAAAAGAACACACATGCAATGACGCTAGTGGTGGTTTAGGAAAAGAACAAACATGCAATGACACACAGGTGGATCCATGTGGTTTAGGTAAAGAACACACATGAAATGACTCTGGTGGTGGCTTAGGAAAATAAGACACATGCAATGACTCTGGTGGATTAGTGTGGTTTAGGAAAGGAAGACACGTGCAATAACTCTGGTGGATCCATGTGGTTTAGGAAAGGAAGACACATGCAATTACACTACTAGAGAAAAGGCTATAGGAGACATGCTCATTTGAGGCGCATTTATACTATATGCGCCTCTGATAAATTAGGTTAGGTGCACTGCACTGGCATGCGCCTCTAGTACTTAAATAGGCGAGGGGCATATTTGTAGGATGCGCCTCCTCTAGTATCTGTACAGACGAAATCTGGCACCCCCATACTATGCGAGGCGCATTCTGGTAATATGCGCCTCTTACATGTTAGATAGGCGAGGCACATATGTGAACAATGTGCCTCGCAAATGTTGGGTGGGCCCGGGAGGAGGTCGGTGGTCCAATATGTGAGGCGTATACCGTCACATGCGCCTCCTATACTTGACAATAGGCGAGGCACATTAAGAAGAGTGCTCCTCAAGTAACCCCTATGGGCCCGGGTGGCCGCATAGGCGAGGCGCATGTTAGCATATGCGCCTCAGATAGTTTACAATATATGAGGCGCATTTAGTGCAATATGCACCTCGCATAACCTAGCTCACTTTTTTCTGCACCTTTTGGCACATGCACCCCACTCACTTGCATCACTTCTTCCTCCTCCAGCAAAAGACAGATTTGGTCGCCCCCTCCTCCTCCCCACCTAATTTCCCACATTGATTCACCATAGAAGCTTACTCAATCTCCATTGGTTAACACTCATATGTAAGTGAAGTCTCTTGCTCCTCTAGATCTACAACATGTCCCTTTACTTCTCCTCCAGCTCTATTGCGCAAGTCGTCATTGGAGGAAGCGTGAAGGCGTTGCTTGCATGCTCATGCGCGTTGTCGGTGACACCGCGACTATATGAGTGTGTTGTGGTGCATGCTTCTTTTTGTGCAGGGGTTTCATTTGAGATGCCAATGTTTCGTTGCAATGTCGATTCATTTCTTTTGTAGCGAATTTCTGGAACTCGCGGATGTCCTCTTTTTAGGGGAGGTCATGCCAAAAAAATTCAGCGATCCAGACGTCCATATATGCTCTAATTATTCTCTTTCTCTTTTTACCACGCATAGGCGACCATGGTCCGACCACTAATCCGCAAATCCCTCGTGGATAGGTGGATGAGATGCACGAGGGCCGATATGGCACGCGCAAACAAGACGGAGATAAGATGTCCGTGTCATGACTACAAGCTGATGTATCTAATAAGGTATGATTCCGGAATGCTGGAGTCACACCTGCTCCGACATAGTTTCATGGATGGCTACAGTCGGTGGATACGTGATGACAAAGATGATGATGAGGATGTCAATAATGGTGAAGATCAAGATGTCGGTCATGATCACGAAAATCAAGACGCCGACGGCAGGCCAGGTGATGATCATGAAGATTAGGGTGGCGCCGGGCATGATGGACACGAAGATGATCAAGGTGGCGCCGGGCATGAACACAAAGATCAAGGTGTCGACCATGATTCGAGCTGGCTGCGAGACCCTCATGTCCAAGATCTGCTTCTCAAGGAGACGAGTAACGCCAGAGCCACCGCTAGAGAGAAACCTAAGCTAGAGCAAATGAAGAAAGACGCAGTCACTCCATTGTTTGATGGATTCAACGACGGGGATGCCCGTCTGAATGTAACGCTCAGGGCTCTGGAGATGAAGGCGAAACACAAAATGACTGACGAATGCTTCAACGACAACATTGCATTCTGGCACGATATTCTTCCCAAGAAGGGGAACACATGTCCGACTAGTATCGCTGAGGCCAAGAAAGTCACGTGCCCTCTCAATCTACCGCCCGTGAAATACCACGTCTACATAAATGATTGCATCATCTACCGGGGCAAGGACGCAGAGAGGGACCAAGAAAGCTCCTAGAAAGATGGTGTGGTACTTTCCTCTAACTCCTCGTCTGCAGCGGTATTTCCTGGACCCTAAGGAAGCAGAGCTCATGCGCTGGCACGCAGAAAGAAAGAGGCCGGAAGATGATGATCTAGAGAAGGAGGAAATGCTAAGGCACCCTTCGGATGCTTGCCTGTGGAAGGCATTGGACCTCCAATATTACCAACATTTCGGGAAAGAGTCAAGGAACCTCAGGCTAGGCGTGAGCACCGACGGACTCAATATGTTCAGAAGCCAGAGCAGCACACACATCACCTGGCCCATGTTTGTATGGATCTATAACCTCCCCCTGGTTGTGCATGAAGAAGAAGTATGTAACCATGAGTATGCTGGTTCAAGGGCCAAAACAACCCGATACAGACATCAATCTGTATCTCACATTGTTGAAAGAGGAGTTGGACACGTTATGGGAAGAAGGAGCCCGTACGTGGGACGTCTCGAGACAAGAATACTTCGAGATGAGAGTGGCGGTGATCACGACGATGCAAGACTATCCCGATTACGGATACTTCTCGGGGCGGGTGGTCCAAGGATTCTATGGGTGCATTAGGTGCAAAGATAATACAACATACCGCCAGCTACAGAAATATCCCGGGTCTGGGAAAACCGTGTTCCTTGGGGCTCAGAGGTGGATTCCCAAGAATCACGCCTGGAGAAAGCTAGGAGATCTGTTCGATGGGGCGGTCGAGCTCCGAGGAATCCCGGACCAGAGGAGTGGTGCGGAACTCTACGAGTTGTTGAATAACTAGAAGGAATGCCCTGCACCGGGAAAGACCCAGAAGAAGCCAGAGCCGCTGCTGAAGGTATGGAAGGTGAGGTCAGTTTTCTAGGACTTACCATACTGGAAGATCCTCCGTGTGCCTCATAGCCTCGATCTCATGCATATCACGAAGAACGTGGGCGAGAGTCTGCTTGCCACCCTCCTTAACACTGACAACACCAAAGATGGGCCGATAGCAAGGAATGACTTGAAGCATATGGGCATCAGGTATGAACTTCAACCACCACCTAGCGATGATGAGGAGGAGGACGAGGAGGAGGAGACGGAAACACAGAATAGCCATCGTCGCAAGGGAAAAGAGCAGGTCAAGAATGGCGAGGTCAAGCTCAAGGCCTCATGCTTCACTCTGAGTAACAAGGAGGCCATATAGTTTATGAAGTGCCTCCTCGGAGTCAAATTTCCGAACAGCTACACGGGGAAGATAAGCAGATGGCTAGACGAGGCGAAGCAGCGCTTCAGCGGGATGAAGTCCCACGATGTCACCGTGTTGATGACGCAGGTACTACCAGCCGCGATCCGATGTATAATGGACAAGCACGTCCATGAAACATTGTTTGGCCTCTACAACTTTTTTGACGTCATCTCTCGGAAGTCGATAGGCATTAAGCAGCTCACGAGGCTACAGGACGAGATCGTGGTGATACTATGCGAGCTCGAGATCTATCCCCCCCCCCCCCGCATTCTTCGACGTCATGCTTCATCTCCTTCTCCATGTCGTGGAGGATATCATCTAGCTCGGTCCTTCGTTTCTGTGAAGCATGATGCCGTTTGAAAGGCTCAATGGACGCATGAAAGGATACGTTAAGAACAGGTCCCGTCCAGATGGAAGCATAGAAAACGGCTTCCTGGCCAAAGAGTGCATCTCTTTCTTCTTGAACTTTCTACAAAATGAGACCCCTCTTGGTCAGCCATTCAACAAGCACCTCGGGAGGCTCGCTGGATGGGGTCACCACGAGGGTCGGTGCCCAAAGCATGTCGACATCGGGGGACAAACCAAGGACTTTGAAAGAGCAAACCTGGTCGCGCTACAAGACCTGCAGGTGGTCGATCCATACATATATGAGCACAAAGAGTTTATCAAGAAGAATTACGCTGACCAGGGGCACCAGTACTCGGAGGAAGATGTTATCAAGGAGCACAACTCCGGTTTCACGTGGTGGTTCAGGGAGAAGTTCATTGCTAATCCACCGCAGGGTAAGTACTCAGAGGAAGATATAATCATATTATCCTTGTCACGGGGCACCTCGCACAACCTGATGACCTATCAGGCATACGATATCAACGGATACACGTTCTACACAGAGGAAAAGGACAATAACTGTGATTACCAGAACTCAAGGGTTATGGGGATATTCTAGACCGGCGATGTCACGGAAAGATACTACGGAAGGATCGAGGAGATTTGGGAGCTCGACTACGTTACGGAGAAGGTGACGATGTTCCGTGTCAGGTGGGCCAAGAGCATCGAGAAAGAAGGCCGATATTTCACCACCATGGTTATACCGTCAAAGTGTTAGGTCCATAGCATAGAAAACAAAAAATTTCCTACGGTGTGAACTACACGCCACTTGCCGATCTCAAGATCGTGAGGAAGTCTGAGCGCCGCAACTCAGCAGCACATCCACACTCGCACACACGTTCAAGCCACCGGACAACCTCCGCCTCCTCGCTCCAGCGATCCAGCGGAAGAAGCAACTCCTTCCAGCCGAAATGCCACCGGGAACATGTATCTCGCTAATCCGAAACCATGGGGGAATAATTCTAGAGGGGGAGAGAGATCCTTCACAAGGAGGTGTGAGGATGAAGGAGGGAATGGGTGGCCTTTTATAGGAGGAGGGGGTGCCCCCTCTCTCCATGGCCGGCGCATGGGGGGTGACCCCTCACCTCCCCCATTCATGTGGTGGTAACCCCTCCACATTAAAATGCCTCTTCACATTCCCTTTTAAAGTCTCCACTTTAAATGCATTAAATTTCTCCAAATTTAATGCTCTCTCATTTAATAAAACTCTTTTTATTAAATTTATTCAGAATTTTGTTAATTACTTTAATTAACAAACATTCACATATAGCCCCTTGCAATATTTCAATATCACATGCAGAACCACTTTCTGCAATTTCACCCGAAACAATTTCCGGTTCTATTGAAACAATTCCTGCGCTTTGCAATTCTTTCATCTGAAACATATGTGCTCCAAAATGGTGTCCGGTAACTCTTAAGTGTGCCACCCTACGGTTCGCGAATAATGCAGACATGATCGAGACCCTTCTCCGATCAATAATCAGCAGCGGGACCTGGAGATCCGTACTGACTCCTACACATTCAACGATGACTTCGGTGATCGTGAGAACCTTTAACGCTTGTAACTAAATCCCTTTGTCTCTCGATATATTACATGTCCGAGATTTGATCATCGGTATCTCCATACCTAGTTTGATTTCGTTACCGACATGCACTCTTTTCTCGTTCCCGTGATATAACATTCTAGTGATCACATCACTTGGTTGCAAGCTATCTTAATGTGCTATCATCGAGAGGGCTCAGAGTATATCTATCCGTCATCTGGATTGAAAAATTCCACTCTTTATCCATGAGCCTCAACATAACACCTTCGTAGTACTGAACCCATCTTTATAGTCACCCTGTTACGGTGTGACGTTTGATGTTATCAAGATACTCTTCCGGTGTTAGGAATTAACATGATCTCATGGTCTAAGGATAAAGATTACTTCGTATGATGTTATAGCAATATAAACATAATGACTTGATCATAATGCTATACTTCGGATGAATGTTCATCACATCATTCCACCAATGGTGTGACCTTGTTATTAACAACATCCAATGTCCATGATCAGGAAACCTTGATCATCTTGTTAATCAACAAGCTAGTCTATAAGAGAGGCATAACTAGGAACCCTTTTTGTTTATTAAACACACATGTATTGATGTTTCCGATCAATACAATTCTAGCATGTAAAATAAACATCTATCATATATAAGGAATATATAATAACAACTTTATTATTGCCTCTTAGGGCATATTTCCTTTAGTATCCCACTTGCACTAGAGACAATAATCTTGTTCACATAGTGATAAATCTAACACCCATGGAGTTCTGGTGTTGATCATGTTTTGCCCTAGGGAGAACTTTAGTCAACGGATCTGCTACATTTAGGTCCGTGTGTACTTTACAAATCTTTATATCTCCATCCTTGACATGCTCGCGGATGGAGTGAAACCGGGAACCACACCTAGTTCCGTAATGAACTCTTTCATCCAAACCACCTCCTGCACCGCTTCTGAAGCAGCAACATATTTCGCCTCCGTCGTTGATCCAGCCACCACAGGTTGTTTGGAACTCCTCCAACTAACTGCTGCTCCGTTCAAGAGAAATACGTATCCGGATTGAGACTTAGAGTTATCCGGATCGGTGTCAAAGCTAGCATCAACATAACACTTAGCGACTAGCTCTTCTTCACCTCCGTATATAAGAAACATATCCTTAGTTCTTCTCAAGTACTTGAGGATGTTCTTTACCGCTATCCAGTGTTCCGAACCTGGATCAGATTGGTACCTACTAGTCAAACTAATAGCATGTGCCACATCCGGTCTTGTACATAGCATGGCGTACATTATAGAGCCTATGGTCGAGGCATAGGGGATCTTATCCATCATCTCTCTTTCTTCCACCGTAGCTGGACTTTGAGTCTTACTCAATGTCTTGCCTTGCAACATAGGTAAGAACCCCTTCTTACTTTCATCCATATTAAACTTCTTTAATATCTTATCAAGGTATGTACTCTGCGATAGCCCAATTAGGCGCCTTGATCTATCTGTATAGATTTTAATGCCTAATATATATGATGCTTCACCAAGGTCTTTCATCGAAAATTTGCTGTTTAGATAACTTTTAACACTGTGTAAAAGATCTATATCATTTCCAATCAATAATATGTCATCCACATATAATATCAGAAATGCCACATTGCTCCCACTCACTTTCTTGTAAATACAAGCCTCTCCATAAGTTTGGACAAATCCAAACTCTTTGATCACCTCATCAAAGCGGAGATTCCAACTCCGGGATGCTTGCTTCAGTCCATAGATGGATCGCTGAAGTTTGCATACCTTATTAGCATCCTTAGGATCGACAAAACCCTTAGGTTGTATCATATACAACTCTTCTTCAATATTACCATTGAGGAACGCAGTTTTGACATCCATCTGCCATATTTCATAATCGAAATATGCAACAATTGCTAACATAATCCTAACCGACTTAAGCATTGCTACGGGAGAGAATGTCTCATCATGGCCAACTCCTTGAATCTGTCGAAACCCCTTTGCGACAAGTCGAGCCTTATAGATGGTCAAATTACCATCAGCATCAGTTTTTCTTTTGAAAATCCATTTATTCTCAACGGCCTTTCGGTCGTGACGTAAGTCCACCAAGTTCCAAACTTGGTTCTCGTACATGGATTCCATCTCGGATTTCATTGCTTCTAGCCATTTGTTGGAATCCGGGCTCATCATCGCGTCTTCATACGTCAGAGGGTCATCCATTTCATCAACCACGAAATTCACAACAGGATTGCCGTACAGTTCAGGAGCTGCACATGTCCTACTTGACCTGCGAGGTTCGGAAGTGTCCTCTTTCGGAGTTTCATGATCATTATCATTAGCTCTCTCTTCATCATGTGAAGTCAACTCCGAAACAACTTCTGATGCTACGCCACTCGCCATTCCATGAAGAGAAGGTTCAGTAACCTCTCCGAGTTCTACCTTCCGACTACTCACACCTTTCACGAGAAACTCCTTATCAAAAAAGGATCCATTCTTAGCAACAAAAACCTTGCCCTCGGATTTGTGATAGAAGGTATACCCAATTGTTTCCTTAGGGTATCCTATGAAGACGCATTTTTCCGCTTTGGGTTCGAGTTTATCCGGTTGAAATTTCTTCACATAAACATCGCATCCCCAAACTTTAAGAAATGACAGCTTAGGTTTGTTTCCAAACCATAATTCATACGGTGTCATTTCAACGGATTTAGATGGTGCCCGATTTAAAGTGAATGTAGTTGTTTCCAGTGCATAACCCCAAAATGACAGTGGCAAGTCAGTCAGAGACATCATAGAACGAACCATATCCAATAAGGTACGATTACGATGTTCCGACACACCATTACGTTGTGGTGTTCCGGCAGGCGTGAGTTGTGAAACTATTCCACACTCTTTCATGTGTGTGCTAAACTCGTAACTTAGATACTCTCCTCCATGGTCAGACCGTAGAAATTTGATCTTTCTATTACGATGATTTTCCACTTCATTCTGAAATTCCTTGAACTTTTCAAAAGTTTCAGACTTGTGTTTCATCAAATAGATATACCCATATCTACTCAAATCATCCGTGAAAGTAACAAAATAACGATATCCACCTCGCGCCGACACACTCATTGGTCCACACACATCAGTATGTATGATTTCCAATAGATCTATCGCCCGTTCCATTAAACCGGAAAATGGCGTTCTAGTCATCTTGCCCATAAGGCATGGCTCACATGTATCAAATGATTCAAAATCAAGTGATTCCAAAAGTCCATCAGAATGTAGTTTCTTCATGCGTTTAACGCCAATATGACCTAGACGGCAGTGCCACATATATGTAGACATATCATCATCAACTTTAATCTTTTTAGCATTAACATTATGAATGTGTGTAATATTACTATCGAGATCCAACGGAAATAAACCATTCAACATAGGTGCATGACCATAAAAGATATCATTCTTATAAATCGAACAACCATTGTTTTCAGATTTAAAGGAATGATCACTTGGCATCAAACACGATCCAGATACAATGTTCATGCTCAGTGCAGGCACTAAATAACAATTATTTAGGTTTATAACTAATCCTGATGGCAAATGGAGTGGTAGCGTCCCGACGGCGATCACATCAACTTTTGATCCATTGCCGACCCGCATTCTGACCTCATCCCTTGCTAGTTGTCGCTTGTTCCGTAGCCCCTGAACCGAGTTACATATATTAGCAACTGATCCCGTATCAAATACCCAGGTGCTACTGCGAGTACTAGTCAAGTACACATCAATAACATGTATATCACATATACCTTTGTTTTCCTTGCCGGACTTCTTGTCCGCCAAATACTTGGGGCAGTTGCGCTTCCAATGGCCAGTCCCCTTACAATAGTAGCACTCATTGTCAGACTTAAGGCCAGCTCGGGGTTTCTTTTCAGGCGTGGCAACATACTTGCCACCCTTCTTTCCCTTGTGCTTGCTTTTCTTGTCTTTCTTGAAACTGGTGGTCCTATTGATCATCAAAACTTGATGTTCTTTCCTAATCTCCACTTCTGTAGTCTTAAGCATTGTCAGAAGCTCGGGAAGAGACTTCTTCATGCCCTGCATATTATAGTTCATCACGAAGCTCTTATAGCTAGGTGGCAGAGAATGGAGAACACGATGTATGCCTAAGTCAATGGGAATCGTTATTCCCAAGGACACAAGCTTATCGGCGTACCTAGACATTTTGAGTACGTGCTCACTAACAAAGCTGTTTTCCTCCATCATGCAGCTAAAGAACTTTTCTGTAGCATTCTAACTCTCTACGGCAGCATGGGTATCGAAAATCATTTTCAATTCTCCCATGGTATCAAAGGCATTGCCATTTTCGAAACGCTTTCGAAGTTCTGGCTCTAGCCCATACAGTATGCCGCAATGAACTAAGTTGTGGTCCTCCTGACGAGTCACATAGACATTCTTTTCCTCGTCAGGGGCATCAGGAGCTGGTGGGGGTCCTAGCGGCGCATCTAGCACATATTGCTTTTGTGCAGCAGTGAGGAGAATTGTCAAATTCATAGCCCAGTTGGTGAAGTTGCTACCATTCGCAATAAGTTTCTCTTTATCCATGAACACATTGAAATTAAAAGCAGGTGGTGCCTCTACAACAGAATTTTTAAAGTTTATTTAGACTAAGTTTATGATAGATTGAGTTCAACTAATATAAATTACTAATGAACTCCCACTCAAAAACGACACCCCTCGTCTCTTTTTGGTGATTACATGAACCAAATCCACTACACCAAGTCCGATCATCACGTGAGTTGATGTAGCTTCAAAGGCGAGCATCTATATGGGCATCATATCAACTATATGACTCATGCTTAACCTTTCGGTCCGTGTTCCGAGGCCATGTTTGTACATGCTAGGCTCGCCAAGTAAGAACCTTAGTATTCGCGTGTGTAAAACTGTCTTACACCCGTTCCTATGAAAGCGTAGATTTGAGTACACCCGATCATCACGTGATGTCTCAAAACACGATCCACAGAACGGTGCATACTTAAGGAAGAACACATTTTTATCTTGATATCTAAATGAGGG
The DNA here is from genome assembly GCA_910589775.1 of Avena eriantha. NCBI lineage: Eukaryota > Viridiplantae > Streptophyta > Magnoliopsida > Poales > Poaceae > Avena > Avena eriantha. The sequence goes on along the minus strand of OU342740.1, from coordinate 34,997,231 downwards.
ATCATCTTATAATGCTACCAAAAGCGCCAAACTAGCAGTATAAGATGCTAACATCTAATGTGTAAAGTGAGATGATATGGTCCATGCATTTGATCTCTATCACTTCCATCGTGGTATGATCTCTATCATTCCTTTGTGTGTAAGGCCAAGGTCTATGGAACTTACACGTTGAGTGTGTTGTAAGAGTATCTATCATACATCTACTTACAACAATACCATATCAATACACTAGCCCAACAACAATCTAAACTAGACGCCTCTAATTTATCAATTGCAAGTTTTACGTGGCTTAGGGCTTTCGGAGATACAACCGTTCTCACCTACGAACATGAACCACAACGAGGATAACTAAGTTATTAGCAACTCGTTGTAAATCAGATATTGACTATAGTAGGAGAGACAGACACCCGCCAGCCACTTATGCAAAACATGTTGCATGTCAGTCGTGGAACCGGTCTCATGTACGATGACATGTAAGGTTGGTCCAGGCCGCTTCATCCCACTATGCCACCAATATCCAAAATACATAGAAGATGCAATAACATGATCATCATCGCCCACATATAAACATATGTGTACTACCCGTGCAAAGCACCTACACATAGATCAGGCTCTGATACCACTGTTGGGTCCACATCATAGAAAACAAAAAATTTCCTACGGTGTGAACTACACGCCAAGATCTATCTACTAGGTACAAAGCAACGGGTGGACATACATCCAACGAGAACTTACCCTCGAAGACAATGAGTTTTGTTAACGAGTAGGAACTCGTGGTTGATGTAGTCGTACACTTGCCGATCTCAAGATTGTGAGGAAGTCCGAGCGCCGCAACTCAGCAGCGCATCCGCACTCGCACACACGTTCAAGCCACCGGACAACCTCCACCTCCTTGCTCCAGTGATCCAGCGGAAGCAGCAACTCCTTCTAGACGAAATGCCACCAGGAACATGTATCTCACTAATCCGAAACCATGGGGGAATAATTCTAGAGGGGGAGAGAGATCCTTCACAAGGAGGTGTGAGGATGAAGGAGGGAATGGGTGGCCTTTTATAGGAGGAGGGGGGTGCCCCCTCTCTCCATGGCCGGCTCATGGGGGTGACCCCTCACCTCCCCCATTCATGTGGTGGTAACCCCTCCACATTAAAATGCCTCTTCACATTCCCTTTTAAAGTCTCCACTTTAAATGCATTAAATTTCTCCAAATTTAATGCTCTCTCATTTAATAAAACTCTTTTTATCAAATTTATTCAGGATTTTGTTAATTAATTTAGTTAACAAACATTCAGATATAGCCCCTTCCAATATTTCAATATCACATGCAGAACCACTTTCTGCAATTTCACCCGAAACAATTTCCGGTTTCTATTGAAACAATTCCTGCGCTTTGCAATTCTTTCGTCTGAAACATATGTGCTCCAAAATGGTGTCCGGTAACTCTTAAGTTTGCCACCCTACGGTTCGCTAATAATGCAGACATGATCGAGACCCTTCTGCGATCAATAATCAGCAGCGGGACCTGGAGATCCGTACTGACTCCTACACATTCAATGATGACTTCTGTGATCGTGAGAACCTTTAACGCCTGTAACTAAATCCCTTTGTCTCTCGATATATTACATGTCCGAGATTCGATCATCGGTATCTTCATACCTAGTTTGATCTCGTTACCGACATGCACTCTTTTCTCGTTCCCGTGATATAACATTCTAGTGATCACATCACTTGCTTGCAAGCTATCTTAATGTGATATCACTGAGAGGGCCCAGAGTATATCTATCCGTCATCTGGATTGAAAAATTCCACTCTTGATCCATGAGCCTCAACATAACACCTTCGTAGTACTGAACCCATCTTTATAGTCACCCTGTTACGGTGTGACGTTTGATGTTATCAAGATACTCTTCCGGTGTTAGCAATTAACATGATCTCATGGTCTAAGGATAAAGATTACTTCGTATGATGTTATAGCAATATAAAGATAATGACTTGATCGTAATGCTATACTTCGGATGAATGTTCATCACATCATTCCACCAATGGTGTGACCTTGTTATTAACAACATCCAATGTCCATGATCAGGAAACCTTGATCATCTTGTTAATCAACAAGCTAGTCTATAAGAGAGGCATAACTAGGAACCCTTTTTGTTTATTAAACACACATGTATTGATGTTTCCGATCAATACAATTCTAGCATGTAAAATAAAAATTTATCATATATAAGGAATATATAATAACAACTTTATTATTGCCTCTCAGGGCATATTTCCTTCACAAAGACCACCAGCGCGAACGCACCCGCAAGAAATGAGCCTTGGGTTCTAGCTAGCAAGGTCGACCAATGCTGGTACATCACAGACCCGTCAAAGCCTAGTCGGGTTGTCATTAGGAGAGGCAAAAGGAACATCATCGGAATGAATGGAGTCGCCAGCGAGCAAGACTTTGACCAGAACGGTGACCCGAAGATGGAAGCCGGATACAGCAACCAAGCACCATACACCACAACCCTACCTAAGAAAGGACTCCCGTTGAAAAGAAGTAGTGAAGACGTCCCGGACCTAACCTATGCAACCGCGACAAAGAAGGGCAAGAAGACGACCATTGTCAAGAAACGCTAGCGCGCTCCGACCGAATTATGAATCGAAATATTCATAATTATCATTTTTTGTATTTTATAATATTGCATTGAGTATATTATGTATTGACGAGACACATTCATAATACTCACTTTTGTTGTTTTGGAAATATTTGAATTTTTAAAATATTTGCAGTATATTTTATAGTACATATTGTGTTTGGACAATGTTTTTACATGAAAAATGGCCTCCAAAAAAAGTTTTCAAAAAAATTAAGCCACTAGGATTCGAACCTGGGTGGCTAGGCTTTAGAATAGGACAAGGGTTGAAACCAGTGGGCTAGTGTCTGTTTGTTGACAGATACAGCGCACTGCGCTGGTTGACTAGTTCTGTAGAATACTCGTTGATGTGTAACTCGTTGCTCGAGGTCGCATGCCCTCAAATGTGCAATCTTCAATATAGTTGTCTCACAATTGAGGAGTGCCACATTCGCAAGAATGATCAGTCGTACCTCGTTTTCAAGGCTAAGGTGCCTTCTGTGTCGAGCTTCATCAGTGTACCCCCCGGGGATATCTTCTACCTGCGGCATACCGACATCTTCGACATGTTGAACGGGTTCCAGCTGCAAAATACCCTGGTCCAGCTATCCTCTCTCAATATGGCCATGCAGATCACCAGAGACAAGATCCCGAGCATCCAGATAGTGGATCCCTACTTCATGCATGACGTCGTCCTGAAAGATGCTGAGGACATAGCACTGGCGACTGACTACCTCTCAACCTTCCTGCAAACATACTCGGACAAGGATGTGATTATCCTTCACTACCATCCCATCATGGAGGATGATCAGACAGGTTGTATGCTCATATGCCCGAATTTGAAACACTCAACAGTCGTGTACCTCGACTCAAATAGTGCGATCACGAAAAACTACACCAATATCAAGAACATTCTTGATGGTGCTCTCACCGGCTACCTCGCAGCGGGAGGCGTCAAACCGGCAACGCCACATGTGAAGTTTGGCGTGCACGTGTTCCACCACAACACCAAGTTTGCCTACGTCAAGCAGCCATCTGGCAGTAGGAAGGATGCCCTCTCTGCCATTTACCACATGAAGGTGTTCTTCAATGACATGGAGAGCAAAACGCTGCCATCTAACCTCATGAAGTAGGCTGAAAGGCTTGCAATAACACATGATCGCAACATCAGGCAGCACTTCTTTGACATCTAGGAGGATAACGCGACAATTGTGCACCAGGGAGTCATGAAATCCGGGGGCACCTTCTATGGCGGCCATACACGGCCCAACAGGGAGATAGACGAACGCTTAGCACAGCAGGGTGACCACAGGACGTTCATGCAGATTGAGAAAACTCGGTCGGGCTTCATCAATGCCCCCCTAAATCCGACTCAACATCCGAAGAAGTATTGATGATTACATTGCCCCCCTAAAGTCTTGATGATTACATTACAATGACACAGGTGGATCCATGTGGTTTAGGAAAGGTACACACATGCAATGATTCTGGTGGTGGTTTAGGAAAGGAAGACACATGCAATGACTCTAGTGGTGGTTTAGGAAAAGTACACACATGAAATGACTCTGGTGGATCCATGTGGTTTAGGAAAAGAACACAAATGCAATGACTCTAATGGTGGTTTAGGAAACGAACAAACATGCAATGACATAGGTGGGTCCATGTGGTTTACGTAAAGAACACACATGCAATGACTCTGGTGGTGGTTTAGGAAAATAACACACATGGAATGACTCTGGTGGATCCATGTAGTTTAGGAAAGGAACAAACATGCAATGACTCTGGTGGTGGTTTAGGAAAGGAAGACACATGCAATGACTCTGGATGTGGTTTAGGAAAGGAACACACATGCAATGACTCTAGTGGGTCCATGTGGTTTAGGAAAGGAAGACACATGCAATGACCCTGGATGTGGTTTAGGTAAAGAACACACATGCAATGGCTCTAGTGGATCAGTGTGGTTTAGGAAAGGAAGACACATGCAATGACTCTGGTGGATCCATGTGTTTTAGGAAATGAAGACACATGCAATTACTCTGGTGGGTCCATGTGGTTTAGGAAAGAAACAAACTTGCAATGACTTTGGATGTGGTTTAGGTAAATAACACACATGCAATGACTCTGGTGGATCCATGTGGTTTAGGTAAAGAACACACATGCAATGACTCTGGTGGATCAGTGTGGTTTAGGAAAGGAAGACACATGCGATGACTCTGGTGGATCCATGTGGTTTAGGAAAGGAAGACACATGCAATTACTCTGCTGGATCCATGTGGTTTAGTAAAAGAACACACATGCAATGACTTTGGATGTGGTTTAGGTAAAGAACACACATGCAATGACTCTAGTGGATCCATGTGCTTTAGGTAAAGAACACACATGCAATGACTCTGGTGGATCAGTGTAGATTAGGAAAGGAAGACACATGAATGACTCTGATGGATCCATGTGGTTTAGGAAAGGAAGACACATGCAATTAATCTGGTAGATCCAAGTGGTTTAGGAAAGGAAGACACATGCAATTACTCTGGTGGATCCATGTGGTTTAGGAAAGGAACACACATGCAATGACTCTAATGGTGGTTTAGGAAACGAACAAACATGCAATGACACAGGTGGGTCCATGTGGTTTACGTAAAGAACACACATGCAATGACTCTGGTGGTGGTTTAGGAAAATAACACACATGGAATGACTCTGGTGGATCCATGTAGTTTAGGAAAGGAACAAACATGCAATGACTCTGGTGGTGGTTTAGGAAAGGAAGACACATGCAATGACTCTGGATGTGGTTTAGGAAAGGAACACACATGCAATGACTCTAGTGGGTCCATGTGGTTTAGCAAAGGAAGACACATGCAATGACCCTGGATGTGGTTTAGGTAAAGAACACACATGCAATGGCTCTAGTGGATCAGTGTGGTTTAGGAAAGGAAGACACATGCAATGACTCTGGTGGATCCATGTGTTTTAGGAAATGAAGACACATGCAATTACTCTGGTGGGTCCATGTGGTTTAGGAAAGAAACACACTTGCAATGACTTTGGATGTGGTTTAGGTAAATAACACACATGCAATGACTCTGGTGGATCCATGTGGTTTAGGTAAAGAAGACACATGCAATGACTCTGGTGGATCAGTGTGGTTTAGGAAAGGAAGACACATGCGATGACTCTGGTGGATCCATGTGGTTTAGGAAAGGAAGACACATGCAATTACTCTGCTGGATCCATGTGGTTTAGTAAAAGAACACACATGCAATGACTTTGGATGTGGTTTAGGTAAAGAACACACATGCAATGACTCTAGTGGATCCATGTGCTTTAGGTAAAGAACACACATGCAATGACTCTGGTGGATCAGTGTAGATTAGGAAAGGAAGACACATGAATGACTCTGATGGATCCATGTGGTTTAGGAAAGGAAGACACATGCAATTACTCTGGTAGATCCAAGTGGTTAGGAAAGGAAGACACATGCAATTACTCTGGTGGATCCATGTGGTTTAGGAAAGGAACACACATGCAATGACTCTGGTGGATCCATATGGTTTAGGAAAGGAACACACATGAAATGACTCTGGTAGATCAATGTGGTTTAGGAAAGGACGACACATGTAATCACTATGGTGGATCCATGTGGTTTAGGAAAGGAACACACGTGTAATGACTCTAGTGGATCCATGTGGTTTAGGAAAAGAACACACATGCAATGACTCTAAATGTGGTTTAGGGAAAGAACGCACATGCAATGACTCTGGTGGATCTATGTGGTTTAAGAATCGAAGGCACATGCAATGACTCTGGTGGATCCATGTGGTTTAGGAAAGGAAGACATGTGCAATTACTGTGGTGGATCCATGTGGTTTAGGAAAAGAACATACGTGCAAGGACACTGGTGGTTCTATGTGTTTTAGGAAAATAACACACATGCAATGACACTCGTGGATCCATGTGGTTTAGGTAAAGTACACACATGCAATGACTCTGGTTGGTCAGTGTAGATTAGGAAAGGAAGACACATGAATGACTCTGATGGGTCCACGTGGTTTAGGAAAGGAACACACATGCAATTACTCTGGTAGATCCATGTGGTTTAGGAAAGGAAGACCCATGCAATTACTCTGGTGGATCCATGTGGTTTAGGAAAGGAACACACATGCAATGACTCGGGTGCATTCATATGGTTTAGGAAAGGAAGACACATGACATGACTCTGGTAGGTCAATGTGGTTTAGGAAAGGAAGACACATGTAATGATTATGGTCGATCCATGTGGTTTAGGAAATGAACACACATACTTTGTCTCTGGTGGATCCATGTGGTTTAGGAAAAGAACACACATGCAATGACTCTAGTGGTGGTTTAGGAAAAGAATAAACATGCAATGGCATAGGTGGATCCATGTGGTTTAGGTAAAGAATGCACATGCAACGACTCTGGTGGTTGTTTAGGAAAGTAACACACATGCAATGACTCTAGTGGATCCATGGGATTTAGGAAAGAAACACACATGCAATGACTCTGGTGGTGGTTTAGGAAAGGAAGACACATGCAATGACTCTGGATGTGGTTTAGGAAAGGAACACACATGCAATGACTCTAGTGGATCCATGTGGTTTAGGAAAGGAAGACACATGCAATGACTCTGGATGTGGTTTAGGTAAAGAACACACATGCAATGACTCTGGTGGATCCATGTGGTTTAGGATAAAGGAACACATGCAATGACTCTGGTGGTGGTTTAGGAAAGGAACACACATGTAATGACTCTGGTGGATCCATGTGGTTTAGGAAAGGAACACACATGTAATGACTCTGGTGGATCAATGTGGTTTAGGAAAGGAAGACACATGCAATGACTCTGGTGGATCCATGTGGTTTAGGAAAGGAACACACATGAAATGACTCTGGTAGATCAATGTGGTTTAGGAAAGGAAGACACATGTAATGAATGTGGTGTATCCATGTGGTTTAGGAAAGGAACACACATGCAATGACTATGGTGGATCCATGTGGTTTAGGAAAAGAACACACATGCAATGACTCTAAATGTGGTTTAGTTAAAGAATGCACATGTAATGATTCTGGTGGATCAATGTGGTTTAGGAAAGGAAGGCGCATGTAATGACTCTGGTGGATCCATGTGGTTTATGAAAGGAAGACACATGCAATTACTATGGTGGATCCATGTGGTTTAGGAAAAGAACACACATGCAATGACACTGGTGGATCTATGTGGTTGGAATGACAGTCGTGGATCCATGTGGTTTAGGAAATGAAGACACATGCAATAACACTAGTGGATCCGTGTTTTTTAGGAAAGAAACACACATGAAACGACTCTAGTGGATCCATGTGGTTTAGGAAAAGAACACTCATGCAATGACTCTACTGGTGGTTTAGGAAAAGAACAAACATGCAATGACACAGGTGGATCCATGTGGTTTAGGTAAAGAACACCCAAGCAATGACTTTGGTGGTGGTTTAGGAAAATAACATACATGCAATGACTCTGGTGGATCCATGTAGTTTAGGAAAGGAACATACATGCAATGAGTCTGGTGGTGGTTTAGGAAAGGAAGACACATGCACTGACTGTGAATGTGGTTTAGGAAAGGAACAAACATGCAATGACTCTAGTGGATCCATGTGGTTTAGGAAAGGAAGACACATGCAATGACTTTGGATGTGGTTTAGGTAAAGAACACACATGCAATGACTCTGCTGGATCCATGTGGTTTAGGAAAGGAACGCACATGAATGACCCTAGTGAATCAATGTGGTTTAGGAGAGGAAGACACATGCAATGACTCTAGTGGATCCATGTGGTTTAGGAAAGGAAGACACATGCAATGACTCTAGATGTGGTTTAGGTAAAGGACACGCATGCAATGACTCTGGTAGATCCATGTGGTTTAGGAAAGGAACACACATGCATTGACTCTTGTGGATCAATGTGGTTTAGGAGACGAAGACACATGCAATGACTCTGGTGGATGCATTTGGTTTAGGAAAGCAAGACACATGCAATGACTATGGTGGTGGTTTAGGAAAGGAACACACATGCAATGACTCTGGTGGATCCATGTGGTTTAGGAAAGGAACATACATGCAATGACTTTGGTGGATCAATGTGGTTTAGGAAAGGAAGACACATGCATTGACTCTGGTGGATCCATGTGGTTTAGGAAATGAAGACACATGCAATGATTGTGGATGTGGTTTAGGAAAGGAACAAACATGCAATGACTCTAGTGGATCCATGTGGTTTAGGAAAGGAAGAGACATGCAATAACTCTGGATATAATTTAGGTAAAGAACACACATGCAATGACTCTGGCGGATCCATATGGTTTAGGAGACGAAGACACATGCAATGACTGGTGGATGCATTTGGTTTAGGAAAGGAAGACACATGCAATGACTCTGGTGGTGGTTTAGGAAAGGAACACACATGCAATGACTCTGGTGGATCCATATGGATTAGGAAAGGAAGACACATGCAATCACTTTGGTGGATCAATGTGGTTTAGGAAAGGAAGACACGTGCAATGACTCTGGCGGATCCATTCAGTTTAGGAAATGAAGACACATGAAATGATTGTGGATGTGGTTTAGGAAAGGAACAAACATGCAATGACTCTAGTGGATCCATGTGGTTTAGGAAAGGAAGACACATGCAATAACTCTGGATATAGTTTAGGTAAAGAACACAGATGCAATGACTCTGGTGGATCCATGTGGTTTAGGAAAGGAACACACATGCAATGACCCTGGTGAATCAATGTGGTTTAGGAGAGGAAGACACATGCAATGACTCTGGTGGATGTAGGTGGTTTAGGAAAGGAAGACACATGCAATGACTCTAGTGGTGGTTTAGAAAAGGAACACACATGCAATGACACTCGTGGATCCATGTGGTTTAGGAAAGTAACACACATGCAATGACTATGGTGGATCAATGTGGTGTAGGAAAGGAAGACACATGCAATGACTCTGGTGGATCCATGTGGTTTAGGAAATGAAGACACGTGCAATTACTCTGGTGGATCCATGTGGTTTAGGAAAGGAACACACATGCAATGACTTTGGATGTGGTTTAGGTAAAGAACACATATGCAATGACTCTGGTGGATCCATGTGGTTTTGGTAAATAACACACATGAAATGACTTTGGTGGATCAGTGTAGTTTAGGAAAGGAAGACACATGAATGTCTCTGGTGGATCCATGTGGTTTAGGAAAGGAAGACACATGCAATTACTCTAGTACATCCATGTGGTTTACGAAAGGAAGACACGTGCAATTACTCTGGTGGATCCATGTGGTTTAGGAAGGGAACACACGTGCAATGACTGTGGTGGATCCATATGGTTTAGGAAAGGAACACACATGAAATGACTCTGGTGGATCAATGTGGTTTAGGAAAGGAACACGCATGCAATGACTATGGTGGATCCATGTGGTTTATGAAAGGAACACGCATGCAATGACTGTGGTGGATCCATGTGGTTTAGGAAAGGAACACACATGCAATGACTTTGGTGGATCCATATGGTTAAGGAAAAGAACACACATGCAATGACTCTGGATGTGGTTTTGGTAAAGAACGAACATGCAATGACTCTGGTGGATCAATGTTGGTTTAGGAAAGGAAGGCACATGCAATGACTCTGGTGGATCCATGTGCTTTTGGAAAGGAAGGCACATGCAATTACTGTGGTGGATCCATGTGGTTTAGGAAAAGAACACACATGCAATGACACTAGTGGATCTATGTGGTTCAGGAAAAGAACACACATGCAATGACAGTTGTGGATCCATGTGGTTTAGGAAATGAACAGACAAGCAATGACACTGGTGTATCCATGTGGTTTAGGAAAGAAACACACATGAAATGACTCTAGTGGATCCATCTGTTTTAGGAAAAGAACACACATGCAATGACTCTAGTGGTGGTTTAGGAAAAGAACGCACATGCAATGACACAGGTGTATCCATGTGGTTTAGGTAAACAACACCCATGCAATGACTCTGGTGGTGGTTTAGGAAAATAACACACATGCAATGACTCTCGTGGATCCATGTAGTTTAGGAAAGGAACACACATGTAATGACTCTGGTGGTGGTTTAGGAAAGTAAGACACATGCAATGGTTGTGGATGTGGTTTAGGAAAGGAACACACATGCAATGACTCTAGTGGATCCATGTGGTTTAGGAAAGGAAGACACATGCAATGACTCTGGATGTGGTTTAGGTAAAGAACACACATGCAATGACTCTCGTGGATCCATGTGGTTAGGAAAGGAACACATATGGAATGACCCTGGTGAATCAATGTGGTTTAGGAGAGGAAGACACATGTAATGACTCTGGTGGATGCATGTGGTTTAGGAAAGGAAGACACATGCAATGACTCTGGTGGATCCATGTGGTTTAGGAAAGGAACACACATACAATGACTTTGGTGGATCAATGTTGTTTAGGAAAGGAAGAGACATGCAATGACTCTGGTGGATCCATGTGGTTTAGGTAAAGAACTCACACGCAATGACTCTGGTGGATCCATGTGGTTTAGGATAAAGGAACACACATGTAATGACTTTGGTGGATCAATGTGGTTTAGGATAGGAAGACACATGCAATGACTCTAGTGGTGGTTAGGAAACGAACAAACATGCAATGACATAGGTGGATCCATGTGGTTTAGGTAAAGAACACACATGCAATGACTCTAGTGGTGGTTTAGGAAAATAACACACATGCAATGACTCTGGTGGATCCATGTAGTTTAGGAAAGGAACACGAACGGTTGGCAGCATAGAAAACAAAAAATTCCTACGATGAGAACTATACGCTAAGATCTATCTACTAGATAAGCAACAGGTGGATATACATACATGGATAACTTACCCTCGAAGACAACAAAGTTTTGTTGACGAGTAGGAACTCGTGGATGATGTAGTTGTACGCTTGTCGATCTCAAGATCATGTGGAAGTCCTAGCGCCACAAACCAGCAGCGCATCCGCACTCGCACACACATTCAGGCCACCGAACAACCTCCACCTCCTCGCTCCAGCGATGCAGTGGAAGCTGCAACTCCTTCTAGACGAAATCCCACCGGGAACATGTATCTCGCTAATACAAGACAATGGGGGAATAATTCTAGAGGGTGAGAGAGATCCTTCACGAGGAGGTGTAAGGCAAAAGGGTGAGAGGGTGTACTTTTATAGGAGGAGGGGGTACCCCTCCATGGATGGCGCCCCATGGAGGTGACCCCTCACCTCCCCCATTCATGTGGTGGTAACCCCCTCCACATAAAAGTGTCCCTTAACATTCCTCTTTAAAGTCTTTACTTTAAATGCATTAAATTTCTCCAAATTTAATGCTCTCTCATTTAATAAAACTCTTTTATTAAATTTATTCAGAATTTTGTTAATTACTTTAATTAACAAACATTCACATAAAACCCCCTGCAACATTTCAATATTACATGCAGAACCAGTTTCAGCAATTTCACCAAAAACAGTTTCATTGTCTATTGAATTAATTCCAGCGCTTTGCAATTCATTCGCCTAAAACACATTTGCTCCAAATGGTGTTGGTGTACCTTAAGTGTGTCACCCTACAGTTCGTGAATAATGCAGACATTATCGAGACCCCTCTCAGATCAATAATCAGAAGCGGGACTTGGAGATCTATACTACTCCTACACATTCTACGATGACTTATGTGATTGTGAGAACCTTTATCATTAGTAACTAAATCCCTTTGTCTCGCGATATATTACATGTCCGAGATTCGATCATTGGTATCTCCATACCTAGTTTGATCTCGTTACTGACATGTACTCTTTTCTCGTTCCCGTGATATAACATTCTAGTGATCTCATCAGTTGCTTACAAGCTAACCAATGTGATATCACTGAGAGGGCCTAGAGCATATCTATCCGTCATCGGGATGGACAAATCCCACTCTTGATCCATGAGCTTCTACATAACACTTTTGTAGCACTGAACCCACCTTTATAATCGCCCTTTCACACAGTGACATTTGATGTTATCAAGATAATCTTCTAGTGTTAGTGATTAACATGATCTCATGGTCTAAGGACTAGGATTACTTTGTTAGATGTTATAGCAATATAAACACAATGACTTTGAACGTAATGCTATACTTCGGATGAATGTTCATCACATCATTCCACTAATGTTGTGACCTTGTTATTAACAACATCCAATGTCCATGATCAGAAACCTTGATCAACTTGTTAATCAACGAGCTAGTTTATAAGAGAGGCATAACTAGGATCTTTCCTTTTGTTATTAAACACACATGTATTAACGTTTCTAAATTAATACAATTATAGTATGAAAAATAAACATCTATCATTTACTTGGAATATGTATAATAACAACTTTATTATTGCCTCTCAGGGCATATTCCCTTCAGTCTCCCACTTGCACTAGACAATAATCTAATTACATGGTGATAAATCTAACACCCATGGAGTTCTGGTGTTGATCATGTTTTGCTCTAGGGAGAGTTTTAGTCAACGGATCTGCTACATTGAGATCCGTATGTACTTTACAAATCTTTATATCTCCATCCTTGACATGCTCATGGATGGAGTGAAACCGGCGCTTAATATGTTTGGAATTCTTGTGAGACCTTGGTTACTTTGAGTTGGCTATGGCTCCATTGTTGTCACAATAGATCACCATTGGATCCAACGTACTAGGAACCACACCCAATTCGGTAATGAACTCCTTCATCTAAACCGCTTCATGTGCTGATTCTGAAGCAGCAATATATTCTGCCTCCATTGTTTACCTTGTTACTACAGGTTCTTTGGAGCTCCTCCAACTAACTGTTGCTCTGTTCATGAGAAATAAGTATCCGAATTGAGACTTAGAGTCATACAGATCAGTGTCAAAGCTAGCATCGACATAACAATTAGCGACCAGCTCTTCTTCACCTCCGTATACAAGAAACATTTCCTTAGTTCTTCTCAAGTACTTGAGGATATTCTTGACCGATATCCAGTGTTCCAAACCTGGATCAGATTGGTACCTACTAGTCAAACTAATAGCATGTGCCACATTCGGTCTTGTACATAGCATGGCGTACATTATAGAGCCTATGGCTGAAGCATAGGGGATCTTATCCATTATCTCTCTTTCTTTCGCCATAGCCAGACTTTGAGTCTTACTCAATGTTTTGCCTTGTAACATAGGTAAGAACCCCTTCTTACTTTTGTCCATTTTAAACTTCTTTAAAATCTTATCAAGGTATGTACTTTGCGATAGCCCTATTAGGCGTCTTGGTCTATCTCTATAGATCTTTATGCCTAATATATATGATCCTTCACCAAGGTCCTTCATAGAAAATTTACTGTTTAAATAACTTTTAACACTATTTAAAAGATCTATATCATTTCCAATCAATAATATGTCATCCACATATAATATCAGAAATGCCACATTGCTCCCACTCACTTTCTTGTAAATACAAGCCTCTCCGTAAGTTTGGACAAATCCAAACTCTTTGATCACCTCATCAAAGCAGAGATTCCAACTCCGTGATGCTTGCTTCAGTCCATAGATGGATCGCTGAAGCTTGCACACCTTGTTAGCATCCTTAGGATCGACAAAACCCTTTCGTTGTATGATATACAACTCTTCTTCAATGTTACCATTGAGGAACGTAGTTTTGACATCCATCTGCCATATTTCATAATCGAAATATGCAGCAATTGCTAACATAATCCTAACTGATTTTAGCATCACTACGGGAGAGAATGTCTCGTCATAGTCAACTCCTTGAATTTGTCGAAACCCTTTTGCGACAAGTCGATCTTGATAGACGGTTACATTACCATCAGCATCAGTTTTTCTTTTGAAAATCCATTTATTCTCAACGGCCTTTCGGTCATGAGGTAAGTCCACCAAGGTCCAAACCTTATTTTGTACATGGATTCCATCTCAGATTTCATGGCTTCTAGCCATTTGTTGGAATCCGAGCTCATCATTACTTCTTCATACGTCGCAGGGTCATCTATTTCATCAACCATGAAATTTACAACAGGACTCCCGTATAGTTCAGGAGATGCACGTGTCCTGCTTGACCTGCGAGGTTCAGTACTGTCCTCTTTCGGAGTTTCATGATCATTATCATTAGTTCCTTCTTCATTTGGTGAAGTCAACTCCAGAATGACTTCTGGTGCTGCGCCACTCGCCATTTCATGAAGAGAAGGTGCAATAACCTCTTCGAGTTCTACCTTTTTACTACTCACACCTTTCGCTAGAAACTCTTTCTCTAGAAAGGATCCATTCTTGGCAACAAAAACCTTTCCCTCGGATCTGTGATAGAAGGAATACCCAATTGTTTCTTTAGGGTATCCTATGAAGATGCATTTTTCCGCTTTGGGTTTGAGTTTATCCGGTTGAAGTTTCTTCACATAAACATCATATCCCCAAACTTTAAGAAATGACAGCTTAGGTTTTTTTCCAAACCATAATTCATACAGTGTCATTTCAACGGATTTAGACGGTGCCCAATTTAAAGTGAATGCAGCGGTTTCCAGTGCATAACCCCAAAATGCCAGTGGCAAGTCAGTTAGAGACATCATAGATCGAACCATATCCAATAGAGTACGATTACGGTGTTCCGATACAGCATTACGTTGTGGTGTTCCGGCAGGCGTGAGTTGTGAAACTATTCCACACTCTTTCATGTGTGTGCTAAACTCGTAACTTAGATACTCACCTCCACGGTCGGACAACAGAAATTTGATCTTTCTATTACGATGATTTTCCACTTCATTCTGAAATTTCTTGAACTTTTCAAAGGTTTCAGACTTATGTTTCATCAAATAGATATACCCGTATCTAGTCAAATCATCCGTGAAAGTAACAAAATAACGATATCCGCCTTGCACCGACACACTCATTGGACCGCATACATCAGTATGTATGATTTCCAATAAATCTGTCGCCTGTTCCATTGAACCGGAAAACGGCGTTCTAGTCACCTTGCCCATAAGGCATGGCTCACATGTATCAAATGATTCAAAATCAAATGATTCCAAAAGTTCATCAGAATGGAGTTTCTTCATGCGTTTAACACCAATATGACCTAGACGACAGTGCCACATATATGCAGATATATCATTATTAAGTTTAATTCTTTTAGCATCAACATTATGGATGTGTGTATGAGTATTATCGAGATTCAATAGAAATAAACCATTCATCACGGGTGCATGACCATAAAAGATATTATCCATATAAATCGAACAACCATTGTTTTTGGATTTAAACGAATAACCACATCGCATCAAACAAGATCCAGATATAATGTTCATGCTCAGTGCAGGCACCAAATAATAATTATTTAGGTTTATAACTAATCCTGATGGTAGGTGGAGAGGCAGTGTTTCGACGGCGATCACATCAATTCTTGATCCATTGCCGACAAGCATCTTGACCTCACCCCTTGCTAGCAGTCGCTTGTTTCGCAGCCCCTGATTCGAGTTACATATGTTAGCAACCGATCCGGTATCAAATACCTAGGTGCTACTGTGAGTACTAGTCAAGTACACATCAATAACATGTATATCATATATACCTTTGTTTGCCTTGCCAGCTTTCTGGTCCGCCAAAAACTTGGGGCAGTTGCGCTTCTAATGGCCAGTCCCCCTACAATAGTAGCACTCGGTATCAGACTTAGGGCCAGCCCGGGTTTTCTTTTCAGGCGCAACAACAGATTTTCTACCCTTCTTTCCCTTCTGTTTATCCTTCTTGTCTTTCTTGAAACCGGTGGTCCTATTGACCATCAACATTTGATGTTCTTTCCTAATCTCCACTTCTGCAGTCTTAAGCATTGACAGAAGCTCGAGGAGAGTCTTATTCATGCCCTGCATTTATAGTTCATCACGAAGCTCTTGTAGCTAGGTGGCAGAGATTGGACAACACGATGTATGCCTAAATCTATGGGAATCTTTATTCCCAAGGACACAAGCTTATCGGCGTACCCAGACATTTTGAGTACGTGCTCACTTACGGAGTTGTTCTCTTCCATCATGCAGCTAAAGAACTTTTCTGAAGCATTATAACTCTCTATGGAAGCATGGGTATTGAAAATCATTTTCAATTCACCCATCGTATCAAAGACATTGCCAATTTTGAAACGCTTTTGAAGTTCTGGCTCTAGACCATACAGTATGCCGCAATGAACTAAGTTGTGGTCCTCCTGACGAGTCACATAGACATTCTTTTCCTCGTCAGGGGCATCAGGAGCTGGTGGGGGGCCTAGCGACGCTTCTAGCACATATTGCTTTTGTGCAGTAGAGAGGAGAATCCTCAAATTCATAGCCCAGTTGGTGAAGTTGCTACCATTCGCAGCAAGTTTCTCTTTCTCCATGAACACATTGAAATTAAAAGAAGGTGGTGCCATCTACAATAGAATTTGTAAAGTTTATTTAGACTAAGTTTATGATAGATTGAGTTCAACTAAACTCCCACTCAAAAACAACATCCCTCGTGTTTTTTGGTGATTACATGAACCAAATCCACTACACCAAGTCCGATCATCACGTGAGTCGGTGTAGCTTCAAAGGCGAGCATCTATATGTGCATCATATCAACTATATGACTCATGCTTAACCTTTCGATCCGTGTTCCGAGCCCATGTCTGTACATGCTAGGCTCGCCAAGTAAGAACGTAGTACTCACGTGTGTAAAACTGTCTTACACCCGAAATATGATCGTGGATTCAAGTACACCCGATCATCACGTGATGTCTTGAAGCGGCGAAACATAAACGGTGCATACTTAAGGAAGAACACATTTTTATCTTGATATTTAAATGAGGGATCATCTTATAATGGTACTAAAATGCCAAACTAGCAATATAAGATGCGAACATCATATGTGTAAAGTGAAATGATATGGTTCTTGCATTTGATCACTATCATATGCATCATGGTATGATCTCTATCATTCCTTTGTGTGTAAGGCCAAGGTCTATGGAACTTACACGTTAAGTGTGTTGTAAGTGTATCAACTATACATCAACTCATAATAATACCATATCATGACACAAGCCCAACAACGATCTAAACTAGATGCCTCTAATTTATTAATTGCAAGTTTTACGTGGCTTAAGGCTTTCGAAGATAGAACCGTTCTTACCTACGAACATGGAACCACAACAATGATAACCAAATTATTAGCAACTAGTTGTAAATCATATATTGACTATAGTAGGAGAGACAGACACCCGCCAGCTACTTATGCAAAACTAGTTGCATGTCAGTCGTGGAACCGGTCTCCTGTGCGATGACATGTAAGGTTGGTCCGGGCCGCTTCATCCCACTATGCCATCAATATCCAAAGTACATATAAGAGGCAATAACATGATCATCACCACCCACATACTCTTATGTGTTCTTCCCGTGCAAAGCACCTACGCATAGATCAGGCTCTGATACCACTGAAGGGTTCGCAACATAGAAAACAAAAAAATCCTATGAGGAGAACTATACGCCAAGATCTATCTACTAGATATAAGCAACGGGTGGATATACATCCATGGAGAACTTACCCTCGAAGACAACAATGTTTTGTTAATGAGTAGGAACTCGTGGATGATGTAGTCTTACGCTTGCCGATCTCAAGATCGTGTGGAAGTCCTAGCGCCGCAAACCAGCAGCGCATCCGCACTCGTACACATGTTTAGGCCACCGGACAACCTCCGCTCCTCGCTCCAGCGATGCAGCGGAAGCAGTAACTCCTTTTAGACGAAATGCCACCGGGAACATGTATCTCGCTAATCCAAGACCATGGGGGAATAATTCTAGAGGGGGAGAGAGAACCTTCACGAGAAGGTGTAAGGAATAAGGGTGAGAGGTGTGGCCTTTATAGGAGGAGGGGGTACCCCTCCCATGGTCGGCGCCCCATGGAGGTGACCCCTCACCTCCCCCATTCATGTGGTGGTAACCCCCTCCACATAAAAGTGTCCCTTAACATTCCTCTTTAATGTCTTTACTTTAAATACATTACATTTCTCCAAATTTAATGCTCTATCATTTAATAAAAATCTTTTATTAAATTTATTCAGAATTTTGTTAATTACTTTAATTAACAAACATTCACATAAAACCCCCTGCAACATTTCAATATTACATGCAGAACCAGTTTCAGCAATTTCACCAAAAACAGTTTCATTGTCTATTGAATTAATTCCAGCGCTTTGCAATTCATTCGCCTAAAACACATTTGCTCCAAATGGTGTTGGTGTACCTTAAGTGTGTCACCCTACAGTTCATGAATAATGCAGACATTATCGAGACCCCGCTCAGATCAATAATCAGAAGCGGGACCTGGAGATCTATACTACTCCTACACATTCTACGATGACTTCTGTGATCGTGAGAACCTTTATCATTAGTAACTAAATCCCTTTGTCTTGCCATATATTACATGTCCGGGATTCGATCATTGGTATCTCCATACCTAGTTTGATCTTGTTACTGACATGTACTCTTTTCTCGTTCCCGTGATATAACAGTCTAGTGATCTCATCAGTTGCTTACAAGCTAACCAATGTGATATCACTGAGAGGGCCTAGAGCATATCTATCCGTCATCGGGATGGACAAATCCCACTCTTGATCCATGAGCTTCTACATAACACTTTTTTAGCACTGAACCCACCTTTATAATCACCCTTTCACGGTGTGATGTTTGATGTTATCAAGATACTCTTCCAGTGTTAGTGATTAAGATGATCTCATGGTCTAAGGACTAGGATTACTTTGTTAGATGTTATAGCAATATAAACAAAATGACTTTGATCGTAATGCTATACTTTGGATGAATATTCATCACATCATTCCACTAATGTTGTGACCTTCTTATTAAAAACATCCAATGTCCATGATTAGGAAACCTTGATCATCTTGTTAATCAACTAGCTATTTTATAAGAGAGGCATAACTAGGAACTTTCCTTTTGTTTATTAAACACACATGTATTAAAGTTTCCAACTTAATACAATTATAGCATGCAAAATAAACATCTATCATATACCTGGAATATGTATAATAACAACTTTATTATTTCCACTCAGGGCATATTCCCTTCAAAACAAACATGCAATGACTCTGGTGGTGGTTTCGGAAAGGAACACACATGCAATGACTCTCGTGGATCCATGTGGTTTAGGAAAGGAACACACATGGAATGACTATGGTGAATCCATGTGGTTTAGGAAAGTAAGACACATGCAATGACGCTAGTGTTGGTTTAGAAAAAGGACACACATGAAATAACTCTGCTGGACCCATGTGGTTTAGGAAAAGAACACACATGCAATGACTCTAGTGGTGGTTTAGGAAAAGAACAAACATGCAATGACATAGGTCGATCCATGTGGTTTAGGTAAAGAACACACATGCAATGACTCTGGTGGTGGTTTAGGCAAGTAACACACATGCAATGACTCTGATGGATTCATGTGATTTAGGAAAGGAACACACATGCAATGACTCTGGTGGATCCATGTGGTTTAGGAAAGGAAGACACATGCAATGACTCTGTATGTGGTTTAGAAAAGGAACATACATGCAATGACACTGGTGGATCCATGTGGTTGAGGAAAGAAACACACCTGCAATGACTCTACTGGATCCATTAAGTTTAGGAAAGGAACACACATGAAATGACCTTGGTGGATCAATGTGGTTTAGGAACAGAACACACATGCAATTACTATGGTGGATCCATGTGGTTTAGGAAAGGAACACACATGCAATGACTATGGTGAATCCACGTGGTTTAGGTAAAGAACACACATGCAATGACTATGGTGAATCCACGTGGTTTAGGTAAAGAACACAAATGTAATGACTCTGGTGGATCCATGTGGTTTACGTAAAGAACACACATGCAATGACTCTGGTGGTGGTTTAGGAAAGGAACACACATGCAATGACTCTGAATGTGGTTTAGGAAAGGAACACACATGTAATCACACTAGTGGATCCATGTGGTTTAGCAAAGGAACAGACATGCAATGATTCTGGTGGTGGTTTAGGAAAGGAAGACACATGCAATGACTCTAGTGGTGGTTTAGGAAAAGGACACACATGAAATGACTCTGGTGGAAACATGTGGTTTAGGAAAAGAACACACATGCAATGACTCTAGTGGTGGTTTAGGAAAAGAACAAACATGCAATGACATAGGTGGATCTATGTGGCTTAGGGAAAGAACGTACATGCAATGACTCTGGTGGTGGTTTAGGAAAAGAACACACATGCAATGACTCTGGTGGTGGTTTAGGAAAGGAAGACACATGAAATGACTCTGGATGTGGTTTAGGAAAGGAACACACATGCAATGACTCTAGTGGATCCATGTGGTTTAGGAAAGGAAAACACCTGCAATGACTCTAGATGTGATTTAGGTAAATAACACACATGCAATGACTCTGGTGGATCGATGTGGTTTAGGACAGGAACACACATGCAATGACTCTGGTGGATCAATGTGGTTTAGGAAAGGAAGACACATGCAATGACTCTGGTTGTGGTTTAGGAAAGGAATACACATGCAATAACTCTGGTGGATGCATGTGGTTTAGGAAAGGAAGACACATGCAATGACTCTAGTGGTGGTTTAGAAAAGGAACAAACATGCAATGACTCTGGTGGATCCATGTCGTTTAGGAAAGGAACACACATGCAATGACTCTAGTGGATCTATCTGGTTTAGGAAAGGAAGGCAGATTCAATGACTCTGGTGGATCCATGTGGTTTAGGAAATGAAGACACATGCAATTACTCTGGTGGATCCATGTGGTTTAGGAAAGGAACACACATGAAACGACTTTGGTGGATCCATGTGGTTTAGGTAAAGAACACACATGCAATGCCTCCGATGGATCAGTGTGGTTTAGGAAAGGAAGACACATGAACGACTCTGGTGGATCCATGTGGTTTAGGAAAGCAAGACACATGCAATTACTCTGGTGGATCCATGTGGTTCAGGAAAGGAAGTCGCATGCAATTACTCTGGTGGATCCATGTGGTTTAGGAATGGAACACATATGCAATGACTCTGGTGGATCCATATGGTTTAGGAAAGGAACACACATGAAATGACTCTGGTGGATCAATTTGGTTTAGGAAAGGAACACACATGCAATGACTATGGTGGATCCATGTGGTTTAGGAAAGAAACACACATGCAATGACTCTGGTGGATCCATGTGGTTTAGTTAAATAACACAAATGCAATGACTCTGGTGGATCCATTTGGTTTAGAAAGGAACACACATGCAATGATTCTAGTGGTGGTTTAGGAAAGGAAGACACATGCAATGACTCGGGTGGTGGTTTAGGAAAAGGACACACATGAAATTACTAAGTGGATCCATGTGGTTTAGGAAAAGAACACAATGCAATGTTTTTAGTGGTGGTTTAAGAAAAGAACACACATGCAATGACACTGATGGATCCATATGGTTTGGGTAAAAACACAGATGCAATGACTCTGGTGGTGGTTTAGGAAACGAACACACATGCAATGACACTGGTGGATCCATGAGGGTTAGGAAAGGAAGACACATGCAATTTGTGTGGTTTAGAAAAGGAACATACATGAAATGACACTGGTGGATCCATGTGGTTTAGGAAAGAAACACACATGCAATGACTCTGCTGGATCCATTTGGTTTAGGAAAGGAACATACATGAAATGACCCTGGTGGATCAATGTGGTTTAGGAACATAGCACACATGCAATTACTATGGTGGATCCATGTGGTTTAGGAAAGGAACACACATCAACACACATGCAATGACACTAGTGGATCCATGTGGTTTAGGAAAGGAACACACATGTAATGATTCTGGTGGTGGTTTAGGAAAGGAAGACACATGCAATGACTCTAGTGGTGGTTTAGTAAAAGGACACACATCAAATGACTCTGGTGGATCCATGTGGTTTACGAAAAGAACACACATGCAATGACTCTAGTGGTGGTTTAGGAAAAGAACAAACATGCAATGACACAGGTGGATCCATGTGGCTTACGGATGAAATGACTCTGGATGTGGTTTAGGAAAGGAACACACATGCAATGACTCTAGTGGATCCATGTGGTTTAGGAAAGGAAGACACATGCAATGATTCTGGATGTGGTTTAGGTAAAGAACACACATGCAATGACTCTGGTGGATCCATGTGGTTTAGGAAAGGAACACACATACAATGACTCTGGTGGATCAATGTGGTTTAGGAAAGGAAAACTAATGCAATGACTCTGGTTGTGGTTTAGGAAAGGAACACACATGGAATAACTCTGGTGGATGCATGTGGTTTAGGAAAGGAAGACACATGCAATGACACTGGTGGTGGTTTAGGAAAGGAACAAACATGCAATGACTCTGGTGGATTGATACGTCCATTTTTCATCACTATTCTATGTCTTAATTCACTATTATTCATTGATATATTTCGTATTGAGAGGTGATACTTATGTTATTTCATCTCTTTTTGTATGGTTGATGACTTTTGGAGCATGGACCACTGCAGTGAGGATTCTGATGGAAAAGGTGCTGTTTGGAGGCAAAATTCGGGAAGATCATAAAATCCGAGAAAATATACGGAAAATCCTATTTTTCCCGAAGACTCGGGATGCCAGAAGATGGAGTGGAAGTGGGCCACAGGGGGCCCACATCATCCCATGGCACGGGCAGGCCCAGGCCACGCCTGGAGGTGGTGTGGACGCCCTGGCCCACTCTAGCCTCTCCCCTCTGGCGTATATCATCCCCACGAAACCGTAAGACTCGGAGAGTGACCACAGAAACATTTCACCGCCTCTGCGGGGCGGAAAACACCGAGAGAGAAAGATCTCTTCGGCAGACAGATTTCTACCGGGGTAATTCCTTCCCCGAGAGGGGAGATCGTCGCCATCAACACCACCATCAAGATGGACCTCATTAGGATCATCATCATCATCACCACCATCAGCACCCTCATCACCATCTCCATATTGTTGTAACAATTGAGTTGAATCTTGCATAGTTCGTAGGGGAAACTTTCCCGGTGTTGATTACTCCTTGTAGTTGATGCTATTGAGTGGACCATTGAATTATTGTTTATGTTCAGATTCTTATACATCATTATTCCATCTCTGATCATGATCCATATGATGTCTTGTGAGTAGTTCGTTTTGTTTTTGAGGACATGGGAGAAGTCTTGTTATTAGTAGTGGAGTTGTGTTGAGAAAGATTCAATAGATTGTTATTTAAGTTGTGGTGTACTTCTTCTAGTGGTGTCATGTGAACGTCGACTACATGACACTTCACCTATATGGGCCTAGGGGAATGCATTGTGTATTTGGCTACTAATCATAGGGGTTGCCGGAGTGACAGAAACCTGAACCCCCGTTAGGAAACCATTGCACAAGGGACGTAAGGGTCTTAGAGTTTAAAGTTGTGGTTAGGTTTCTACCTTAATTACTTTCTTGTACTTACAGATGTTTGCAAGGGGTATAATCACAAGTATGTATTAGTCTTGGATGGGGCGGTATATTAGCACAGGTTCACCCACACAACACTTAGCAAGCTAAAGAAGATTAATCGACTATATGAACTGAAAGCACTTGTCAGTCTTCCCATGTGTCCTTGAGAATGTTTGGTCATCTTAAGTAATACAACCGGCTTGTCCTTTGCTGCATAAAGGATTGGGCCACTTGCTGCATTTATTCCTACTGTCTTTTATTTACTCCTACTTTTTTTACTTGCTTTATCAAAAACCCCTAAAAATCCATTTGCTAAGTATTTGCAGAGAATTCTTGATCCATACCACTAGCCAGCACCTTCTGCTCCTCGTTGGGTTCGACACTCTTACTTATCAAAAATACTACGATACACCCCCTATACTTGTGGGTCATCAAGACTATTTTCTGGCGCCGTTGCCGGGGAGTGAAGCGCTATTGGAGAGTGGAACTAGTAAAGGAAACTTCTACTGTGAGTATTGTTTACTTCTGTTAGTTGCTTTATTTTCGTTATGGATAATTCCCTGAGTTTCTTATTTGGTAATTCTACTACCACTGCTAAGGCAGTAGATAAGCCACCACCTTCTGAGAATTTATGGAAGATCATGAAAGTGAAATCTTCATGGAAGAAAGGAATGAGACTGACAGGATCCTCCGTGATCTACCTAAGATGCTTAAGCACGACTTGCATGTGGAAGACTTTGGTACCACGATGCCACCTAAGAAGGATCCGGTTTTCGATCTAAAACCTCTCCCTGATGATCTTAAATATGCTTTTATTGATGATAAAAAGATATATCCTGTTATTATTAGCGCTAAACTTTTAGGGGAGGAAGAAGAAAGATTATTGGAAGTTTTGAGGAAACACCAAGGAGCTATGGGCTATACTCTAGATGATTTGAAAGGGATTTCACCTACTATATGTCAGCATTCTATCAACATAGAATCAGATGCGAAGCCAGTAGTGGAGCACCAACGATGTTTAAATCCTAAGATGAAGGAAGTGGTAAGGAATGAGGTATTGAAACTCCTTGATGCTGGTATTATTTACCCTATTGCTGATAGTGAATGGGTTAGTCCTGTTCATTGTGTTCCTAAAAAGGGAGGTATTACCATTGTCCCTAATGATAATGATGAGCTTATTCCTCAAATAATAGTGGTAGGCTATAGGATGTGCATCGATTTTAGGAAAGTCAATAAATTTACTAAGAAAGACTACTACCCGCTTCCTTTTATTGATCAAATGTTGGAAAGGTTCTCTAAAAAGACCCATTTTTGTTTTCTTGATGGTTATTCTGGTTTCTCTCAAATTGCTGTTAAACAACAAGATCAAGAAAAAACTACTTTTACTTGCCCTTATGGAACTTATGCTTATAGACGTATGCCTTTTGCTTTATGTAATGCTCCTGCTACTTTCCAAAGGTGCATGTCTGCTATCTTTCATGGCTTTTGTGAGGAAATTGTAGAAGTGTTCATGGATGACTTTTCTGTCTATAGAACTTCTTTTGATAATTGTCTGCAAAACCTTGATAAAGTTTTGCAGAGATGTGAAGAAACTAATCTTGTTCTTAATTGGGAGAAATGCCACTTCATGGTTAATGAAGGGATTGTTCTTGGGCATAAAGTTTCTGAAAGAGGCATAGAAATTGATAGAGCTAAGGTTCAGGCAATTGAGAAGATGCCATGCCCAAGAGACATCAAAGGTATTTGTAGTATCCTTGGTCATGCTGGTTTCTATAGAAGGTTTATGAAAGACTTTTCTAGGATATCAAAACCCCTTACTAATCTTCTTCAAAAAGATGTACCCTTCGTTTTTGATGATGATTGTAAGCTTTTGAGACTCTTAAGAAGGCTTTAACTACAGCCCCTATTGTTCAACCACCTGATTGGAGTTTACCCTTTGAAATAATGTGTGATGCTAGTGATTTTGCTGTAGGTGCTATCCTTGGGAAACGTATTGATAAAAAGCTAAACGTTATCCACTATGCTAGTAAGACTCTAGACGCTGCTCAAAATAATTATGCTACTACTGAAAAGGAATTTCTAGCTGTTGTTTTTGCTTGTCATAAGTTTAGGCCCTATATTGTGGACTCAAAAGTAACCATTCATATTGATCATGCTGCTATTAAATATCTTATGATGAAGAAGGATGCTAAGCCTAGGCTTATTAGATGGGTACTGCTTTTACAAGAGTTTGATCTACATATAGTAGATAGAAAGGGTGCTGAAAATCCTGTAGCAGATAATTTATCTCATTTGGAAAACATCTCTTTTGACCCTATGCATGTTAATGATAGTTTCCCGAATGAACAGTTAGCTGCAGTGGGAGTGAGCTCGCGAAGAAGCCCTTGGTATGCTGATTATGCTAACTTTATTGTCTCCAAGTATTTTCCTCCAACTTTTACAGCTCCACAGAGGAGAAAGTTCTTCTATGATCTGAGACATTATTTTTGGGATGACCCACACTTATACAAAGAAGGAGTTGATGGTATTATGTGAAGATGTGTTCCAGAATATGAACAAAAAGAGATATTGCGTAAATGACATGGTAGTGCCTATGGAGGACATCATGCAAGAGATAGAACTGCACAAAAGGTACTACAATCAGGTTTCTACTGGCCTACCCTTTTTAAAGATGCAAGAAAATTTGTTTTATCTTGTGATGAATGTCAGCGTGTTGGTAATATTTCTAGATGCAATGAAATTCCTATGAACTACTCTCTAGTTATTGAACCTTTTGATTGTTGGGGATTTGACTTTATGGGTCCTTTCCCTCCTTCGAAAGGCTACACTCATATTTTTGTTGCCATAGATTATGTTACTAAGTGGGTAGAAGCCATTCCTACAAAAAGTTCTGATGGGGAAACCTATCTAAAAATGCTTAAAGATGTTATCTTTCCTAGGTTTGGAGTGCCTAGGTATCTCATGACTGATGGGGGTTCTCATTTCATTCATGGAAGTTTTAGGAAGACCCTCGCTAAATATGATGTTAATCATAGAATTGCTTAAGCTTATCACCCCCAAACGGTCGGGCAAGTAGAGTTATCAAATAGAGAAATTAAATCTATCTTGCAAAAGACTGTTAATAGGTCTAGAAAAAACTGGGCTAAGAAGTTGAATGATGCTTTATGGGCTTATAGAACTGCTTATAAAAATCCTATGGGAATGTCTCCTTATAAAATGGTTTATGGGAAAGCTTGCCACTGACCCTTAGAGTTAGAACACAAAGCTTACTAGGCAGTGAAAGAACTAAATAGAGATTGTAAGCTCGCTGGTGAGAATAGATTATTTGACTTAAGTTCTTTAGATGAATGGAGGAGTGAAGCCTATGAGAATGCTAGGCTCTTTAAGGAAAAAGTTAAAAGATGGCATGACAAGCGAATACTTAAGAGAGAATTTCATGTTGGTGAGAAAGTTCTATTGTATAGGTCTCGTCTCAGATTTTTTGCAGGTAAGCTACTATCAAAATGGGAAGGACCTTTCATCATTGAAGAAGTATACCGTTCAGGAGCAATAAAATTTTCTTCTCTAAAAGATAATACTACACAAGTAGTGAATGGACAGCGACTCAAACACAAATGAAGATGTTGATGCCTTTCAAGTTATAACTCCAGAGAAATTCATTGAGGACCAAATTCAGAGACCTGCAGAGTTCGTGTTCAAATAGGTAATAGTTCTGGTAAGAAAAGTTCCGCGAAAATACAATCCAACTATATTTTTGCAGTTTTCGGTCAATAAGGAAAGCTACGAAGTGAAAAAGGGACGGAAACAGAGCTAGGGTGGCCCACACCACCCCATGGCGCGAACCCACCCCTGGCCGCGCCACCAGGTGGTGAGGCCACCCAGGACTCCGCCTCCGACTCGTTTTCTCCTAGTACCTTCCTTTTGATATGAAACTTCGTAATATATAACCCCCCGGATCCCCCGAGGTTCGTATATCGTGTTTTCGTCGTGTTTTTGTTTCAATCTGTTTCTGCCAGGACATACTCTTTGAAAGCTTAGAATCACAATGGTGTCCGCCAAGGCTAAAGGGAATGAGCCTATGGAGGAAGACCTCCAAAACCCCAAGCAGGGGCTGGTACCTTTTGTGACTTGCCCTGCATCAACGGAAGCCCTACGAGTCATTAAGGAGTTCTGCGATAAGTACCGAGACTTGCAGAGGAAGGTGGGCATGCTTCAATGGGAGAATAATAGGATTCGCAAGATGCTGGAAGATTACCTCACGTCAACTAAGAAAATATTACCACCACCATCAAAGGAGTAATTCGTCATCAGGTTTGGCATCCCCTTGGTTTGTTCCAAGCTTGGGGGAGTGCCGCGGTATCACATCACTATCTTCTATCTTTTTACCTTATTAGTAGAGTCATATCATGAATAGAGGAGTTATTATGTAGTATGGTTTGCATTATGGAAGTGTCCCCTCTCTCGTTAGATATGTATCCCTTGGTGTGAGTTTCCGTTATGGAATATTAATGAGAAGTTCTATCATTCACCCTTCTGCATAGTTTATGTTAGTTTTCAATTCGTGGTTATATGATTGATCTTGTTGTTAGTATTGGTAGCACTTTGGGATCATTGAGTTAATTTAGTTGGTTTTGGCAAACCTGGCTCGGTCAGTAGCAACACCTTTTTGAGAGTTGAAAAGAAAAAGATAGAAGTACTCTAGAGAAAAATAATTTCATCATCTTTCTTTCTTGATTTGCTCATAAGTCTAGTATTCTCTAGTTAAGATCTTTTGTGCTTCCAAGGAAGATTGCATGTTTGTCTTTATCACTTGTATGTTTGTTTGTTTCCTTCAACTCTTATACTTTCTACCCGGCCTTGCTAGCAAAAAACCTGTACTGAGAGGGTATTCTTCTCGTGCATCCACTCCTTTAAACCAAAACCCTTGCCATTTGTGTCCACCATACCTACCTAGTAGCATTATTGCTATTCCAAGTAAATTCTTGTTTTTTCTACCTCCCAAATTAAACTTGTTATGCGAAAATTAGTGATTAAAGCTCTCACGAACTTGATGGCACACTTTACTTTCTTGCATTTAATAAACCTGAACCATTGTGAACTCTCCATGAAAGTTATATGCTTGCAAACTATAGGTTGGGGATTAGCAGAACCGTGTTGTCATGGGGAACGCTTTCAAAACTTGTAAATATATACCCAGTTGACACCTTGCTCTTTTGTTTGTGGATGTCGTCGGTGTGAAATAAAAGGGGAGCTTGTAAGTCCATGGAGTTATGTATGTGTGTTAGAGAAACGCCTAGGCCGCTGGTCTAATCCATGCTGACATGGTGGAAACCTGCAGCGTAACCATAATGATATCTATGAAGCATTCTTCTTATTAAAAAAAGAGAGAGATAGCTATTGAGAAAAAAAAGAGATACTATGAAAAGAGGAAAGAGAGAAAAAAGCACCATTTTCCCATGGTAAATAAGAAGATTGCTGAGATACTCATTGTCTGCTTGCCTTGTCATTTTGATATGGGGATTCTTCCGTATCATCGGGCAAGGGGTACCCCGTTGGCGGTTCTCAATGATACGCACATACTTACGATGACAAGAACTTACCGGTAACTAAAGTTGAGTAGCATGAGGAGTGGCCCTCGTACTCAAGGGACTTGGGATTTTTAGTTTATAGTCTGTCAAGCATATAACTCAGATTGGACCTCACTTTCACCTTAATCACCTAAAGATGCCTATGATAGGGGCAATGAGAGCTGAAAGCTAGTAAGTATCATAAATTTTTGGAGCTCTTTATGAGACTTGCGATCCCTGCTTCCCTCTTTGAAGGGACTTTCTTTTACTTTGTAGTTGAGTCAGTAAACCTATTCCCTTCCATCTCAGCAAGTATTTTGAGTTGATGTGTTTCATTCATTCATATGATGATTTATGCATTCATGTTTCTTATGTTCCTTGTTTTGCACATTGCTCTTAACTTGATGTTTACTACTTTGAAAGCTTTCTTTGAAAACCAGCTATTTGTGAACTCTGGCAAATTATCAACTATTCTTCAACCAAGAGCTAAGTTTGCCATTACTAATTATAATTTATTTTATGTATCTTTATTATGTTTCCTTTACTCATTACAAGTTGAGTTATATAATAGTGAGTTATCTTCTATTATGATCTATGTATTTGATGAATGTGATGCTTCTTGTCCGTATTCTTTTATCGACTCTTCACTCCATAAACCTGAGGTCATGTTTATTGAGCTCAGTTTCGCTTGGGGACAAGCGAAGTCTAAGCTTGGGGGGAGTTGATACATCCATTTTGCATCACTATTCTATGTCTTAATTCACTATTATTCATTGATATATTTCGTATTGAGAGGTGATACTTATGTTATTTCATCTATTTTTGCATGGTTGATGACTTTTGGAGCATGGACCGCTGCAGTCAGGATTCTGATGGAAAAGGTGCTGTTTGGAGGCAAAATTTGCGAAGATCAGAAAATCTGGGAAAATATACGGAAAATCCTATTTTTCTAGAAGACTCAGGATGCCAGAAGATGGAGTGGAAGTGGGACATAGGGGGCCCACACCACCCCATGGCGCGGGCAGGCCCAGGCCGCGCCTGGAGGTGGTGTGGCCGCCCTAGCCTACTCTAGCCTCTCCCCTCTGGCGTATATCATCCCCACATAACCCTAAGACTCGGGGAGCGACCACAGAAAGATTCCACCGCCTTTGCGGGGCGGAAAACACCGAGAGAGAAAGATCTCTTCGGTAGACAGATTTCTGTCGGGGTAATTCCTTCCCCGAGAGGGGAGATCGTCGCCATCAACACCACCATCAAGATGGACTTCATCAGGATCATCATCATCATCACCACCATCAGCACCCTCATCACCATCTCCATATTGCTGTAACAATTGAGTTGAACCTTGCATAGTTCATAGGGGAAACTTTCCCGGTGTTGATTACTCCTTGTAGTTGATGCTATTGAGTGAACCATTGAATTATTGTTTATGTTCAGATTGTTATACATCATTATTCCATCTCTGATCATGATCCATATGATGTCTTGTGAGTTGTTCGTTTTGCTCTTGAGGACATGGGAGAAGTCTTGTTGTTAGTAGTGAGTTGCGTTGAGAAAGATTCAATAGATTGTTATTTAAGTTGTGGTGTACTTCTTCTAGTGGTGTCATGTGAACGTCGACTACATGACACTTCACCTATATGGGCCTAGGGGAATGCATTGTGTATTTGGCTACTAATCGTAGGGGTTGCCGGAGTGACAGAAACCTGAACCGCCGTTAGGAAACCATTGCACAAGGGACGTATGGGTCTTAGAGTTTAAAGCTGTGGTTAGGTTTCTACCTTAATTACTTTCTTGTACTTACGGATGTTTGCAAGGGGTATAATCACAAGTATGTATTCGTATTGGATGGGGCGGTACATTAGCACAGGTTCACCCACACAACACTTAGCAAGCTAAAGAAGATTAATAGACTATATGAAGCGAAAGCACTTGACAGTCTTCCCATGTATCCTCGAGAACGTTTGGTCATCTTAAGTAATAAAACCGGCTTGTCCTTTGCTGCATAAAGGACTGGGCCACTTGCTGCATTTATTCCTACTGCCTTTTATTTACTCGTACTTTGTTTACTTGCTTTATCGAAAACCCCTAAAAATCCGTTTGCTAAGTATTTGCAGAGAATTCCTGATCCATACCACTAGCCAGCACCTTCTGCTCCTCGTTGGGTTCGACACTCTTACCTACGATGCACCCCCTATACTTGTGGGTCATCATGGATCCATGTGGTTTAGGAAAGGAACACACATGCAATGACTCTGGTGGATCAATGTGGTTTAGGAAAGGAAGGCACATGCAATGACTCTGGTGGATCAATGTGGTTTAGGAATTGAAGACACATGCAATTACGCTAGTGGACCCATGTGGTTTACGAAAGGAACACGGATGCAATGACTTTGGTGGATCCATGTGGTTTAGGTAAAGAACACACATGCAATGCCTCCGATGGATTTGTGTGGTTTAGGAAAGGAAGACACATGAACGACTCTGGTGGATCCATGTGGTTTAGGAAAGCAAGACACATGCAATTACCCTGGTGGATCCATGTGGTTTAGGAAAGGAAGTCACATGCAATTACTCCGGTGGATCCATGTGGTTTAGGAAAGGAACACCTATGCAATGACTCTGGTGGATCCATATGGTTTAGGAAAGGAACACACATGAAATGACTCTGGTGGATCAATGTGGTTTAGAAAAGAAACATAAATGCAATGACTATGGTGGATCCATGTGGTTTAGGAAAGCAACACACATGCAATGACTCTGGTGGTGGTTTAGGAAAGGAAGACACATGAAATGACCCTGGATGTGGTTTAGGAAAGGAACACACATGCTATAACTCTAGTGGATCCATGTGGTTTAGGAAAGGAAGACACATGCAATGACTCTGGATGTGGTTTTGGTAAAGAACACACATGTAATGACTTTGGAGGATCCATGTGGTTTAGGAAAGGAACACACATGCAATGACTCTAGTGGATCAATGTGGTTTAGGAAAGGAAGACACATGCAATAAATCTGGTGGTGGTTTAAGAAAGGAACACACATGCA
This sequence comes from Avena eriantha, assembly GCA_910589775.1. Taxonomy (NCBI): domain Eukaryota; kingdom Viridiplantae; phylum Streptophyta; class Magnoliopsida; order Poales; family Poaceae; genus Avena; species Avena eriantha. Next base: position 34,964,461 of record OU342740.1, on the reverse strand, counting down.
ATGACACTAGTGGATCCATGTGGTTTAGAAAAGGAGCACACATGCAATGACTCTCGTGGATCCATCTTGTTTAGGAAATGAAGAAACATGCAATTGCTCTGGTGGATCCATGTGGTTTAGGAAAGGAACACACATGCAATGACTTTGGATGTGGTTTAGGTAAACAAGACATATGCAATTACTCTGGTGGATCCATGCGGTTTAGGTAAACAACACACATGCAATAACTCTAGTGGATCAGTGTGGTTTAGGAAAGGAAGACACATGAACGACTCTGGCGGATTCATGTGGTTTAGGAAAGCAAGACACATGCAAGTACTCTGGTGGATCCATGTGGTTTAGGAAAGGATGACAAATGCAATTACTCTGGTGGGTCCATCTGGTTTAGGAAAGGAACACACACGTACTAACTTTGGTGGATCCATATGGTTTAGGAAAGGAACACACATGAAATGACTCTGGTGGATCAATGTGGTTTACGAAAGGAACACACATGCAATGACTTTGGATGTGGTTTAGGTAAAGAACACACATGCAATGACTCTGGTGGATCCATGTGGTTGAGGTAAAGAACACACATGTAATGACTCCGGTCGATCGGTGGGGTTTAGGAAAGGAAGACACGTGCAATGACTATGGTGGATCCATGTTGTTTAGGAAAGGAAGACACGTGCAATTACTATACTAGATCCACGTGGTTTAGTAAAAGAGCACACATGCAATGACACTGGTGGATCCATGTGGTTTAGGAAAAGAACACACATGTAATGATACTGGTGGATCCATGTGGTTTAGGAAAGGAAGACACATGCAATGACTCTAGATGTGGTTTAGGAAAGGAACATACATGCAATGACACTGGTGGATCCATGTGGTTTAGGAAAGAAACACACATGCAATGACTCTGCTGGATCCATTTGGTTTAGGAAAGGAACACGCATGAAGTGACCCTGGTGGATCAATGTTGTTTAGGAACAGAAAACGCATGCAGTTACTATGGTGGATCCATGTGGTTTAGGAAAGGAACACACATGCAATGACTCTGGTGGATCCACGTGGTTTAGGTAAAGAACACAAATGCAATGACTCTAGTGGATCCATGTGGTTTAGGTAAAGAAAAAAAATGTAATGACTCTGGTGGATCCATGTGGTTTAGGTAAGGAACACACATGCAATGCCTCTGAATGTGGTTTAGGAAAGGAACACACATCCAATGACACTTGTGGATCCATGTGGTTTAGGAAAGGAACACAAATGCGATGATTCTGGTGGTGGTTTAGGAAAGGAAGACACATGAAATGACTCTGGTGGTCGTTTAGGAAAAGGACACACATGAAATGACTCTAGTGGATCCATGTGGTTTAGAAAAAGAACACACGTGCAATGACTCTAGTAGTGGTTTAGGAAAAGAATAAACATGCAATGACATGGGTGGATCCATGTGGTTTAGGTAAAGAACACACATGCAATGACTATGGTGGATCCCAGTGGTTTAGGAAAGGAACACACATGCAATGACTTTGGTTGTGGTTTAGGAAAGGAAGACACATGCAATGACTCTGATGGATCAATGTGGTTTAGGAAAGGAATACACATGCATTGACTCTAGTGGATCCATGTGGTTTAGGAAAGGAAGACACATGCAATGACTCTGGTGGTGGTTTAGGCAAATAACACACATGCAATGACTCTGGTGGATCCATGTGATTTAGGAAAGGAACACACATGCAATAACTCTGGTGGTGGTTTAGGAAAGGAAAACACATGCAATGACTCTAGTGGATCCATGTGGTTTAGGAAAAGAAGACACATGCAATGACTCTGGATGTGGTTTAATGTGGTTTAGGAAAAGATGACACATGCAATGACTCTGGATGTTGTTTCGGTAAAGAACACACATGCAATGACTCTGGTGGATCCAGGTGGTTTAGGATAAAGGAACACACATGCAATAACTCTGGTGGATCAATGTGGTTTAGGAAAGGAACACACATGCAATGACTTTGGATGTGGTTTAGGTAAAGAACACACATGCAATGACTCTAGTGGATCCATGTGGTTTAGGTAAAGAACACACATGCAATGACTCTGGTAGTGGTTTAGGAAAGGAACACACATGCAATGACTCTGAATGTGGTTTAGGAAAGGAACACACATGCAATTACACTTGTGGATCCATGTGGTTTAGTAAAGTAACACAAATGCAATGATTCTGGTGGTGGTTTAGGGAAGGAAGACACATGAAATGACTCTGGTGGTGGTTTAGGAAAAGGACACACGTGAAATGACTCTGGTGGATCCATGTGGTTTAGGAAAAGAACACACATGTAATGACACTGATTGATCCATATGGTTTGGGAAAAGAACACACATCCAATGACTCTGGTGGTGTTTGAGGAAAAGAACACACATGCAATGACTCTAATGGATCCATTTGGTTTAGGAAAAGAACACACATTCAATGACTCTTGTGTATCCATGTGGTTTAGGAAAGGAACACACATGCAATGACTCTGGTTGTGGTTTAGGAAAGGAAGACACATGCAATAACTCTGATGGATCCATGTGGTTTAGGAAAGGAACACACATGCAATGACTCTGGTGGATCAATGTGGTTTAGGAAAGGAAGGCACATGCAATGACTTTGGAAGTGGTTTAGGTCAAGAACACACATGCAATGACTCTAGTGGATCCATGTGGTTTAGGTAAAGAATACACATGCAATGACTCTGGTGGATCATTGTGGTTTAGGAAAGGAAGACACATGCAATGACTCTGGTGGATCCATGTGGTTTAGGAAAGGAAGACACATGCAATTACTCTACTGGATCCACATGGTTTAGTAAAAGAACACACATGCAGTGACACCGGTGGATCCATTTGGTTTAGGAAGAAAACAGACATGCAATGATACTGGTGGATCCATGTGGTTTAGGAAAGGAAGACACATGCAATGACTCTAGATGTGGTTTAGGAAAGGACCATACATGCAATGACACTGGTGGATCCATGTGGTTTAGGAAAGAAACACACATGCAATGACTCTGCTGGATCCATTTGGTTTAGGACAGGAACACACATGAAGTGACCCTGGTGGATCAATGTGGTTTAGGAACAGAACACACATGCAATTACTATGGTGGATCCATGTGGTTTAGGAAAGGAACACACATGCAATGTCTTTGGTGGATCCCCGTGGTTTAGGTAAAGAACACAAATACAATGGCTCTAGTGGATCCATGTGGTTTAAGTAAAGAACAAAAATGTAATGACTCTGGTGGATCCATGTGGTTTAGGTAAAGAACACACATGCAATGACTCTGGTGGTGGTTTAGGAAAAGAACACACATGCAATGACTCTGAATGTGGTTTAGGAAAGGAACACACATGCAATGACACTTGTGGATCCATGTGGTTTACGAAAGGAACACAAATGCAATGATTCTGGTGGTGGTTTAGGAAAGGAAGACACATGAAATGACTCTGGTGGTGGTTTAGGAAAAGGACACACATGAAATGACTCTGGTGGATCCATGTGGTTTAGGAAAAGAACACACATGCAATGACTCTAGTAGTGGTTTAGGAAAATAATAAACATGCAATGACATGGGTGGATCCATGTGCTTTAGGTAAAGAATGCACATGCAACGACTCTGGTGGTGGTTTAGGCAAATAACACACATGCAATGACTCTAGTGGACCCATGTGATTTAGGAAAGGAAGACACATGAAATGACTCTGGTGGTGGTTTAGGAAAAGGACACACATGAAATGACTCTGGTGGATCCATGTGGTTTAGGAAAAGAACACACATGCAATGACTCTAGTAGTGGTTTAGGAAAAGAATAAACATGCAATGACATGGGTGGATCCATGTGCTTTAGGTAAAGAATGCACATGCAACGACTCTGGTGGTGGTTTAGGCAAATAACACACATACAATGACTCTAGTGGACCCATGTGATTTAGGAAAGGAAGACACATGCAATGACTCTAGTGGATCCATGTGGTTTAGGAAAAGAATACACATGCAATGACTCTAGATATGTTTTAGGTAAAGAACACACATGCAATGACTCTGGTGGATCCAGGTGGTTTAGGATAAGGAACACACATGCAATGACTCTGGTGGATCAATGTGGTTTAGGAAAGGAAGACACATGCAATGACTCTGGTGGATGTATGTGGTATTTGAAAGGAGGACACATGCAATGACTCTGGTGGTGGTTTAGGAAAGGAACACACATGTAATAACTCTAGTGGATCCATGTGGTTTAGGAAAGGAACGCACATGCAATGACTCTGGTGGATCAATGTGGATTAGGAAAGTAAGAAAGTGGCAATGACTCTGGTGGATCCATGTGGTTTAGGAAATGAAGACACATGCAATTACTCTGGTGGATCCATATGGTTTAGGAAAGGAACACACATGCAATTAATTTGGATGTGGTTTAGGTAATGAACACACATGCAATGACTCGGGTGGATCCATGTGGTTTTAGGAATACACATGCAATGACTCGGGGGATCAGTGTAGTTTAGGAAAGGAAGACACATGAACGACTCTAGTGGATCCATGTGGTTTAGGAAAGCAAGAGACATGCAATTACTCTAGTGGATCCATGTGGTTTAGGAAAGGTAGTCACATGCAATTATTCTGGTGGGTCCCTGTGGTTTAGGAAAGTAACACACATGCAATGACTCTGGTGGATCCATATGGTTTAGGAAAGGAACACACATGAAATGACTCTAGTGGATCAATGTGGTTTAGGAAAGGAAAACACTTGCAATGACTTTGGTGGATCCATGTGGTTTAGGAAAGGAACACACATGCAATGACTCTGGATGTTTTTTAGTAAAGGAACACACATGCAACGACACTGGTGGATCCATGTGGTTTAGGAAAGAAACACACATGCAATGACTCTGGTGTATCCATTTGGTTTAGGAAAGGAACACACATCAAATGACCCTGGTGGATCAATGTGGTTTAGGAAAGGAACACACATGCAATGACTCTGGTGGATCCATATGGTTTAGGAAAGGAACACACATGAAATGACTCTGGTGGATCAACGTGGTTTAGGAAAGGAACACACATGCAATGACTATGGTGGATCCATGTGGTTTAGGAAAGGAACACACATGCAATGACTCTAGTGGATCCACATGGTTTAGTTAAAGAACACAAATGGAATGACTCTGCTAGATCCATGTGGTTTAGGTAAAGAACACAAATGTAATGACTCTGGTGGATCCATGTGGTTTAGGTAAAGAACACACACGCAATGACTCTGGTGGTGGTTTAGGAAAGGAACACACATGCAATGACTCTGGATGTGGTTTAGGAAAGGAACACACATGAAATGACACTGGTGGATCCATGTGATTTAGGAAAGGCACACATGCAA
>OU342740.1:34839381-34958950 GCA_910589775.1 Avena eriantha | reverse complement strand
GTGTTGTAAAGGAAGACAGATGCAATGACTCTGGTGGTGGTTTAGGAAAGGACACACATGAAATGACTCTATGGATCCATGTGGTTTAGGCAAAGAACACACATGCAATGACTCTAGTGGTGGTTTAAGAAAAGAACACACATGCAATGACACTGATGGATCCATTTGGTTTGGGTAAAGAACACACATGCAATGACTCTGGTGGTGGTTGAGGAAAGGAACACACATGCAATGACTCTGGTGGATCCATGTGGTTTAGGAAAGGAACACACATGCAATAACTCTGGTTGTGGTTTAGGAAAGGAAGACACATGCAATGAATCTTATGGATCAATCTGGTTAGGAAAGGAATAAACATGCAATGACTCTGGTGGATCCATGTGGTTTAAGGAAGACACATGCAATGACTCTGGTGGTGATTTCGGAAAGGAACACACATGCAGTGATTCTGGATCCATATGGTTTAGGAAAGGAACACACATGCAATGACTCTGGTGGATCAATGTGGTTTAGGAAAGGAAGACACATGCAATGACTTTTGTGGATCCATGTGGTTTATGAAAGGAAGACACATGCAATGACTCTGGTGGATCCATGTGGTTTATGAAATGAAGACACATGCAATTACTCTAGTGGGTCCATGTGGTTTAGGAAAGGAACACACATGCAATGACTTTGGCTTTGGTTTAGGTAAAGAACACACATGCAATGACTCTGGTGGATCCATGTGGTTTAGGTAAATAACACACATGCAATGACTCTGGTGGATTAGAGGGGTTTAGGAAAGGAAGACACATGCAATGACTCTGGTGGATCCATGTGTTTTAGGAAAGGAACACACATGCAATGACACTGGTGGATCCATGTGGTTTAGGAAAAGAACACACGTGTAATGATACTGGTGGATCCATGTGGTTTAGGAAAGGAAGACACATGCAATGACTCTAGATGTGGTTTAGGAAAGGAACATACATGCAATGCCACTGGTGGATCCATGTGGTTTAGGAAAGAAACACACATGCAATGACTATGCTGGATCCATTTGGTTTAGGAAAGGAACACACATGAAATGACCCTGGTGGATCAATGTGGTTTAGGAACAGAACACACATGCAATTACTATGGTGGATGCATGTGGTTTAGGAAAGGAACACACTTGCAATAACTTTGGTGGATCCACGTGGTTTAGGTAAAGAACACAAATGCAATGACTCTGGTGGATCCATGTGGTTTAGATAAAGAACACAAATGTAAGGACTCTAGTGGATCCATGCGGTTTAGGTAAAGAACGGACATACAATGACTCTAGTGGTGGTTTAGGAAAGGAACACACATGCAATGACTCTGAATGTGGTTTAGGAAAGGAACACACGTGCAATGACACTTGTGGATCCCTGTGGTTTAGGAAAGGAACACAGATGCATTGATTCTGGTGGATCCATATGGTTTAGGAAAAGAATAAACATGCAATGACTCTAGATGTGTTTTAGGAAAGGAACACACATGCAATGACACTGGTGAATCTATGTGGTTTAGGAAAGAAACACACATGCAATAACACTTGTGGATCCATTTGGTTTAGGAAATGAACACACATGAAATGACTCTGGTGGATCAATGTGATTTAGGAAAGGAACATACATGCAATGACTCTGGTGGATCCATATGGTTTAGGAAAGGAACATACATGAAATCACTCTTGTGGATCAATGTGGTTTAGGAAAGGAACACACATGCAATGACTATGGTGGATCCATGTGGTTTAGGAAATGAACACACATGCAATGACTCTGGTGGATCCACATGGTTTAGGTAAAGAACACAAATGCAATGACTCTGCTAGATCCATGTGTTTTAGGTAAAGAACACAAATGTAATGACTTTGGTAGATCCATGTGGTTTAGGTAAAGAACACACACGCAATGACTCTGGTGGTGGTTTAGGAAAGGAACACAGATGCAATGACTCTTAATGTGGTTTAGGAAAGGAACACACATGAAATGACACTGGTGGATCCATGTGATTTAGGAAAGGTACACACATGCAATGATTCTGGTGGTGGTTTAGGAAAGGAACACACATGCAATGACTTTGGATGTGGTTTTAGGTAAAGAACACACATGGAATGACTCGGGTGGATCCATGTGGGTTAGGAAAGGAACACACATGCAATGACTCTGGTGGATCAATGTGGTTAGGAAAGGAAGACACATGCAATGATTCTTTTGGTGGTTTAGGAAAGGAACACACATGCAATGACTCTGGTGGATCCACATGGTTTTACAAAGGAACACGCATCCAATGACTCTAGTGGATCAATGTGGTTTCGGAAAGGAAGACACATGCAATGACTCTGGTGGATCCATGTGGTTTAGGAAATGAAGACACATGCAATTACTCTGGTGGATCCATGTGGTTCAGAAAACGAACACACATGCAATGACTTTGGATGTGGTTTAGGTAAAGAACACACATGTAATGACTCTGGTGGATCCATGTTGTTTAGGTAAAGAACACACATGCAATGACTCTAGTGGATCAGTGTGCTTTAGGAAAGGAAACCACATTAATGACTCTGATGCATCCATATGGTTTAAGAAAGAAATAAAAATGTAATTACTCTGGTGGATCCATGTGGTTTAGGAAAGGAAGTCACGTGCAATTACACTGGTGGGTCCATGTGGTTTAGGAAAGGAACACACATAGAATGATTCTAATGGTGGTTTTGTAAAGGAAGACACATGCCATGACTCTGGTGGTGGTTTAGGAAAAGGACACACATGAAATAACTATGTGGATCCATGTGGTTTAGGCAAAAAAAAACACATGCAATGACTCTAGTGGTGGTTTAAGAAAAGAACACACGTGCAATGACACTGATGGATCCATTTGGTTTGGGTAAAGAACACACATGCAATGACTCTGGTGGTGGTTGAGGAAAGGAACACACATGCAATGACTCTGGTGGATCCATGTGGTTTAAGAAAGGAACACACATGCAATAACTCTGCTTGTGGTTTAGGAAAGGAAGACACATGCAATGAATCTTATGGATCAATCTGGTTAGGAAAGGAATAAGCATGCAATGACTCTGGTGGATCCATGTGGTTTAAGGAAGACACATGCAATGACTCTGGTGGTGATTTCGGAAAGGAACACACATGCAATGACTCTGGATCCATATGGTTTAGGAAAGGAACAAACATACAATGACTCTGGTGGATCAATGTGGTTTAGGAAAGGAAGACACATGCAATGACTTTTGTGGATCCATGTGGTTTATGAAAGGAAGACACATGCAATTACTCTGGTGGATCCATGTGGTTTATGAAATGAAGACACATGCAATTACTCTAGTGGGTCCATGTGGTTTAGGAAAGGAACACACATGCAATGACTTTGGCTTTGGTTTAGGTAAAGAACACACATGCAATGACTCTGGTGGATCCATGTGGTTTAGGTAAATAACACACATGCAATGACTCTGGTGGATTAGAGGGGTTTAGGAAAGGAAGACACATGCAATGACTCTGGTGGATCCATGTGTTTTAGGAAAGGAACACACATGCAATGACACTGGTGGATCCATGTGGTTTAGGAAAAGAACACACGTGTAATGATACTGGTGGATCCATGTGGTTTAGGAAAGGAAGACACATGCAATGACTCTAGATGTGGTTTAGGAAAGGAACATAGATGCAATGCCACTGGTGGATCCATGTGGTTTAGGAAAGAAACACACATGCAATGACTATGCTAGATCCATTTGGTTTAGGAAAGGAACACACATGAAATGACCCTGGTGGATCAATGTGGTTTAGGAACAGAACACACATGCAATTACTATGGTGGATCCATGTGGTTTAGGAAAGGAACACACTTGCAATAACTTTGGTGGATCCACGTGGTTTAGGTAAAGAACACAAATGCAATGACTCTGGTGGATCCATGTGGTTTAGATAAAGAACACAAATGTAAGGACTCTAGTGGATCCATGCGGTTTAGGTAAAGAACAGACATACAATGACTCTAGTGGTGGTTTAGGAAAGGAACACACATGCAATGACTCTGAATGTGGTTTAGGAAAGGAACATACGTGCAATGACACTTGTGGATCCATGTGGTTTAGGAAAGGAACACAGATGCATTGATTCTGGTGGATCCATATGGTTTAGGAAAAGAATAAACATGCAATGACTCTAGATGTGTTTTAGGAAAGGAACACACATGCAATGACACTGGTGAATCTATGTGGTTTAGGAAAGAAACACACATGCAATAACACTTGTGGATCCATTTGCTTTAGGAAATGAACACACATGAAATGACCCTGGTGGATCAATGTGATTTAGGAAAGGAACATACATGCAATGACTCTGGTGGATCCATATGGTTTAGGAAAGGAACATACATGAAATCACTCTTGTGGATCAATGTGGTTTAGGAAAGGAACACACATGCAATGACTATGGTGGATCCATGTGGTTTAGGAAATGAACACACATGCAATGACTCTGGTGGATCCATATGGTTTAGGTAAAGAACACAAATGCAATGACTCTGCTAGATCCATGTGTTTTAGGTAAAGAACACAAATGTAATGACTTTGGTGGATCCATGTGGTTTAGGTAAAGAACACACACGCAATGACTCTGGTGGTGGTTTAGGAAAGGAACACAGATGCAATGACTCTTAATGTGGTTTAGGAAAGGAACACACATGAAATGACACTGGTGGATCCATGTGATTTAGGAAACGTACACACATGCAATGATTCTGGTGGTGGTTTAGGAAAGGAACACACATGCAATGACTTTGGATGTGGTTTTAGGTAAAGAACACACATGGAATGACTCGGGTGGATCCATGTGGGTTAGGAAAGGAACACACATGCAATGACTCTGGTGGATCAATGTGGTTAGGAAAGGAAGACACATGCAATGATTCTTTTGGTGGTTTAGGAAAGGAACACACATGCAATGACTCTGGTGGATCCACATGGTTTTACAAAGGAACACGCATCCAATGACTCTAGTGGATCAATGTGGTTTCGGAAAGGAAGACACATGCAATGACTCTGGTGGATCCATGTGGTTTAGGAAATGAAGACACATGCAATTACTCTGGTGGATCCATGTGGTTCAGAAAACGAACACACATGCAATGACTTTGGATGTGGTTTAGGTAAAGAACACACATGTAATGACTCTGGTGGATCCATGTTGTTTAGGTAAAGAACACACATGCAATGACTCTGGTGGATCAGTGTGCTTTAGGAAAGGAAACCACATTAATGACTCTGATGCATCCATATGGTTTAAGAAAGAAATAAAAATGTAATTACTCTGGTGGATCCATGTGGTTTAGGAAAGGAAGTCACGTGCAATTACACTGGTGGGTCCATGTGGTTTAGGAAAGGAACACACATAGAATGATTCTAGTGGTGGTTTTGTAAAGGAAGACACATGCCATGACTCTGGTGGTGGTTTAGGAAAAGGACACACATGAAATAACTATGTGGATCCATGTGGTTTAGGCAAAAAAAAACACATGCAATGACTCTAGTGGTGGTTTAAGAAAAGAACACACGTGCAATGACACTGATGGATCCATTTGGTTTGGGTAAAGAACACACATGCAATGACTCTGGTGGTGGTTGAGGAAAGGAACACACATGCAATGACTCTGGTGGATCCATGTGGTTTAAGAAAGGAACACACATGCAATAACTCTGGTTGTGGTTTAGGAAAGGAAGACACATGCAATGAATCTTATGGATCAATCTGGTTAGGAAAGGAATAAGCATGCAATGACTCTGGTGGATCCATGTGGTTTAAGGAAGACACATGCAATGACTCTGGTGGTGATTTCGGAAAGGAACACACATGCAATGACTCTGGATCCATATGGTTTAGGAAAGGAACACACATACAATGACTCTGGTGGATCAATGTGGTTTAGGAAAGGAAGACACATGCAATGACTTTTGTGGATCCATGTGGTTTATGAAAGGAAGACACATGAAATTACTCTGGTGGATCCATGTGGTTTATGAAATGAAGACACATGCAATTACTCTAGTGGGTCCATGTGGTTTAGGAAAGGAACACACATGCAATGACTTTGGCTTTGGTTTAGGTAAAGAACACACATGCAATGACTCTGGTGGATCCATGTGGTTTAGGTAAATAACACACATGCAATGACTCTGGTGGATTAGAGGGGTTTAGGAAAGGAAGACACATGCAATGACTCTGGTGGATCCATGTGTTTTAGGAAAGGAACACACATGCAATGACACTGGTGGATCCATGTGGTTTAGGAAAAGAACACACGTGTAATGATACTGGTGGATCCATGTGGTTTAGGAAAGGAAGACACATGCAATGACTCTAGATGTGGTTTAGGAAAGGAACATAGATGCAATGCCACTGGTGGATCCATGTGGTTTAGGAAAGAAACACACATGCAATGACTATGCTAGATCCATTTGGTTTAGGAAAGGAACACACATGAAATGACCCTGGTGGATCAATGTGGTTTAGGAACAGAACACACATGCAATTACTATGGTGGATCCATGTGGTTTAGGAAAGGAACACACTTGCAATAACTTTGGTGGATCCACGTGGTTTAGGTAAAGAACACAAATGCAATGACTCTGGTGGATCCATGTGGTTTAGATAAAGAACACAAATGTAAGGACTCTAGTGGATCCATGCGGTTTAGGTAAAGAACAGACATACAATGACTCTAGTGGTGGTTTAGGAAAGGAACACACATGCAATGACTCTGAATGTGGTTTAGGAAAGGAACACACGTGCAATGACACTTGTGGATCCATGTGGTTTAGGAAAGGAACACAGATGCATTGATTCTGGTGGATCCATATGGTTTAGGAAAAGAATAACATGCAATGACTCTAGATGTGTTTTAGGAAAGGAACACACATGCAATGACACTGGTGAATCTATGTGGTTTAGGAAAGAAACACACATGCAATAACACTTGTGGATCCATTTGCTTTAGGAAATGAACACACATGAAATGACCCTGGTGGATCAATGTGATTTAGGAAAGGAACATACATGCAATGACTCTGGTGGATCCATATGGTTTAGGAAAGGAACATACATGAAATCACTCTTGTGGATCAATGTGGTTTAGGAAAGGAACACACATGCAATGACTATGGTGGATCCATGTGGTTTAGGAAATGAACACACATGCAATGACTCTGGTGGATCCACATGGTTTAGGTAAAGAACACATATGCAATGACTCTGCTAGATCCATGTGTTTTAGGTAAAGAACACAAATGTAATGACTTTGGTGGATCCATGTGGTTTAGGTAAAGAACACACACGCAATGACTCTGGTGGTGGTTTAGGAAAGGAACACAGATGCAATGACTCTTAATGTGGTTTAGGAAAGGAACACACATGAAATGACACTGGTGGATCCATGTGATTTAGGAAAGGTACACACATGCAATGATTCTGGTGGTGGTTTAGGAAAGGAACACACATGCAATGACTTTGGATGTGGTTTTAGGTAAAGAACACACATGGAATGACTCGGGTGGATCCATGTGGGTTAGGAAAGGAACACACATGCAATGACTCTGGTGGATCAATGTGGTTAGGAAAGGAAGACACATGCAATGATTCTTTTGGTGGTTTAGGAAAGGAACACACATGCAATGACTCTGGTGGATCCACATGGTTTTACAAAGGAACACGCATCCAATGACTCTAGTGGATCAATGTGGTTTCGGAAAGGAAGACACATGCAATGACTCTGGTGGATCCATGTGGTTTAGGAAATGAAGACACATGCAATTACTCTGGTGGATCCATGTGGTTCAGAAAACGAACACACATGCAATGACTTTGGATGTGGTTTAGGTAAAGAACACACATGTAATGACTCTAGTGGATCCATGTTGTTTAGGTAAAGAACACACATGCAATGACTCTGGTGGATCAGTGTGCTTTAGGAAAGGAAACCACATTAATGACTCTGATGCATCCATGTGGTTTAAGAAAGAAATAAAAATGTAATTACTCTGGTGGATCCATGTGGTTTAGGAAAGGAAGTCACGTGCAATTACACTGGTGGGTCCATGTGGTTTAGGAATAGAACACACATGCAATGACTCTGGTGGTTTCATATGGTTTAGGAAAGGAACACACATGAAATGACACTGGTGGATCAATGTGGTTTAGGAAAGGAACACACATGCAATGACTATGGTGGATCCATGTGGTTTAGGAAAGAAACACACATCCAATGACTCTTGTGGATCCATGTGGTTTAGTTAAAGAACACACATGCAATGACTCGGGTGGATCCATGTGGTTTAGGAAAGGAACACACATGCAATGATTCTAGTGGTGGTTTAGTAAAGGAAGACACATGCAATGACTCTGGTGGTGGTTTACGAAAAGGACACACATGAAATAACTCTGTGGATCCATGTGGTTTAGGCAAAGAACACACATGCAATGACTCTAGTGGTGGTTTAAGAAAAGAACACAAATGTAGTGACACTGATGGATCCATATGGTTTGGGTAAAGAACACACATGCAATGACTCTGGTGGTGGTTGAGGAAAAGAACACACATGCAATGACTCTGGTGGATCCATGTGGTTTAGGAAAAGAACACACATGCAATGACTCTGGTGGATCCATGTGGTTTAGGAAAGGAACACACATGCAATGACTCTGGTTGTGGTTTAGGAAAGGAAGACACATGCAATGACTCTGATGGATCAATGTGGTTTAGGAAAGGAATACACATGAAATGACTCTGGTGGATCCATGTGGTTTAGGAAAGGAAGACACATGCAATGACTCTGGTGGTGCTTTAGGAAAGGAACACACATGCAATGACTCTGGTGGTGGTTTAGGAAAGGAAGACACATGCAATGACTCTAGATGTGGTTTAGGAAAGGCACACACATGCAATGACTCTAATGGATCCATGTGGTTCAGGAAAGGAAGACACATGCAATGCTCTAGATGTGGTGTAGGTAAAGAACACACATGTAATGACTCTGGTGGATCCATGTGGTTTAGGAAAGGAACACACATGTAAGTATTCTGGTGGATTAATGTGGTTTATGTAAAGAACACAAATGCAATGACTCTGGTGGATCCATATGGTTTAGGTAAAGAACACACATGCAATGACTCTGGTGGTGGTTTAGGAAAGGAACACACATGCAATGACTTTGACATGGTTTAGGTAAAGAACACACATGCAATGACACTGGGGGATCCATGTGTTTTAGGAAAGGAACATACATGTAATGACTCTGGATGTGGTTTAGGAAAGGAACACACATGCATTACAACTGGTGGATCCATGTGGTTTAGGAAAGGAACACACATGCATTGACACTAGTGGATCCATGTGGTTTAGGAAAGGAACACACATGCAATGACTCTGGTGGATCCATGTGGTTTAGGGAAAGAACACACATGAAATGACTTTAGTGGATCAATGTGGTTTAGGAAAAGAACACACATGCAATGACTCTAGTGGTGGTTTAGGAAAGGAACACACAAATGATGGCCCAAAATATATCGAGCTCGTTGGGGAACCCCAAGAGGAAGGTATGATGAGCACAGCAGCAAGTTTTCCCTCAATTATGAAACCAAGGTTTATCGAACTAGTAGGAACAAGGAAACACCTCCAAGGTGTTGCTAGCTGGCCTTTGGCAGGGCGCACTACCGGTGCTAGCAGCAACGTGGAAACCTGCACAACACAACCATGGAACTTTGGCCCCAACTTTTAGTGAGGTTGTCAATCTCACCGGTTTTGCTAAAAACAAAGGATTAAATGAATTGTGTGGAAGAAAGTAATTGCTTGCAGAAAGTAGACAGAAAACAGTAAATTGTTGTAGATTGTTGGTAAAAGAAAGGACCGGGGTCCATAGTTCACTAGTGGTGGCTCTCCTTAAGATAGATGACATGTTGGGTGAACAAATTACAGTGGGGCAATTGACAAACATCGAGAAAGCATACAAGCATATACTACTCATCTTGACTCCTTTGAGATTAGATTGGGCATTACAACGTTATACATAGACCGTAATCCAACTACATCTATGACTAATAATCCACCTTCAGGTTATCATCGAGCCCCCTCCAGTACTAAGTTGCAAGCAAATAGATAATTGCATTACGCAATACGTGTAAAGTAAACAATACGATTGTTCTATGATCAAAGGAGGACACATGCAATGACTCTGGATGTGGTTTAGGAAAGGAACACACATGCAATGACTCTGGTGGATCCATGTGGTTTAGGAAAATAACACACATGCAACGACACTGGTGGATCCATGTGATTTAGGAAAGGAACACACAAGCAATGACACTGGTGGATCCATGTGCTTTAGGAAAGGAACACACATGCAATGACTCTGGTGGATCCATGTGGTTTAGGAAAAGAACACACATGCAATGACACTGGTGGATCCATGTGGTTTAGGAAAGGAACACATAAGCAATGACACTGGTGGATCCATGTGGTTTTGGAAAGGAAGACACATGCAATGACTCTAGTGGTGGTTTAGGAAAGGTAGACACATGCAATGACTCTGGATGTGGTTTAGGAAAGGAACACACATGCAATGACTCTGGTGGATCAATGTGGTTTAGGAAAGGAAGACTCATGCAATGACTCTGGTGGATCCATGTGGTTTAGGAAAAGACCACACATACAATGACACTGGTGGATCCATGTGGTTTATTATGAAACATGCATTTTCCATTTTTTAAAGGAACACACATGCCTACTCTTTCTATTTTCTATTTAAACTCTTAGTCTGTCTTGCCCTTGGTTTTTCGATGCTACTCAGTTTTGCCCTCTCTCTCGGTCACCAATCTCACAAAAGCCGAAATGTGTACTCACTCTGGCTCCTACGCCCTGATTGGCTGACACAGATGTCACACGGATAGTGCCCATAAACCATTGATCCTCTGTGATCCAACGGGCAGGATAACCCCTCCCTCCTCCTATTTTTTTGCAGGGTCTATCCATTCCACCGATACTTTACCTCCATAAAAAAATGAAAACCATCTAAAAATTAAATAAAATAAATGATCATATTTCGAAGAAGCTCCCGTAGCCATCTTCCGGATCGTCATCGTCTTCGTCACCGTCATGGTCCTTGCCATCGCGGCCGTTGGTGTCCTCCTCTGATGACTCGTCACCACCCCCTTCTTCGTATACGCGCGCTATCTCCTTGTCGGAGTCCTCCTCCTCCTCTTCGTAGTCCCATGGGTCCACATCACTCTCCTCTGCTCCTGCCTCCAACTGATCTATGAACACCTCCTCGTTGGCCCAGTTGGAGTCATCCAAATAGCCGTCTCCTCTCTTCTTCATGGTCTTCCTCTCGTTACTCTTCTTGTCAGTACTCGTCGGTGAAACACACGCCCCCGTCCTGGCTACTGCTTTGCGCTCGTCCATCGCTACAGGTACCCCACGCTACTCCTATGGCCGGTACGAGCTTCGACGTTGCGGTGTCCTCGAGTGCTGATGTTGATGGATCCTGGCGTGGTTGGATACGACGTGCTGCCTCAGTAGGCGACTCGCGAGCGCGAACAATGCCGCGAAGAGCAAGGGACGCAGGACAGTCAGTGGCCGGCTTGGATCCTCCATTGCCACGGCGAGGGGCCATCGTGCTCGAGGAAGTTGTTCGGAATGAGCGATGGCTAGTACACAGAGTTGGGTGCCAATCTCATCAAGGGGCGAACAACAGTTTCGTGCGTTGTGTATGCGCATGCATTTGTCGATTATTAAAAAAATGTATTATCTCGCGTACTGAACATATTGATCACAACAAAAGTGGCACTGGGTATTCTAGACTCGTAAATATCATTGTGTGCCTATCAACGTGGAGTTCGACGTGCCGACGTGATCGTGCAGGAGTTGCACGCGTCATTGCCTCGTCAACATGTGACGCACGCACGCGGGACGTGCACGACGTTGCTAGTGATTACCACCCGCCCCCACCCATTTTTAAGGGGAAAGTCCCACTCCTTTTACTAGATTTTAGGCAGCGCCGAAGACTATTGAACTGTCCATCGCAATAAAGACAAGTCCAATCGAGTCCCATCGATTCCCTATCCTTGGCTTCTTTGAGAAGGTAGACGGTGGTCTTGTATAATACTACTGGACCACGGCATGTACTCTTTGACTCTTATCCCACACTGATCACTCTCTTCTTCCTCCTTCCACCACCTCCCTCCCCTGCAAGCCATGGCTCCCCTGAGGAGAGGCCGGTCGACCATCCTCGCGGAGAAAAAGGAGAGAGCTCGCCGCATGGCAGTTCTTGCTCTACCAGCCCCTCAATCCCCCCTCTCACAGAGGCCCAATCTATCCCGACAGTGACGCCGAATGTTCAAGTAGGTGAGGGCTCCTCCCGGTACGGTCTTCTTGTTATACTTCTCCATATTCTTCTCCATCATGACCTTATTCTTCTTCTTCTTCCTCCTCTTCTGCGTATTACAAGACGACCATGGACCCAGAATCCACCACGACGGTGACACTGTAGGACCCGTTCGGTCCCGTTCCACGTCTCAGCGAGGTAGCAAATCTCCACACCTTTAGTTCTTTGAGTATTACTGTGGTTTTCTTAGATCGTGTCCGCCCTGCATTGGGGTTTTTGTGAGTTGTATTAGTTTTCCTGATTATGACCGGATCTCTTGGTCTTTTTTAGTACTGCTATTCATATATTAGATGGTGAGTTTGTGAGTTGTATTAGTTTTACTGATTATGACTGGATCTCTTGGTATTTTTAATACTGATGTTCAGAGATTCAATGGTGATTTCGTGAGTTGTTTTAGTTTTCATGATTATGACTAGATCTCTTGGTATTTTTAAATACTGTTGTTCATAGATTTTTTAGATGAAAACTGTTCATAGATTCAATGGGGATGTGATTTGTATTAGTTTTCACCTGGAACCTAGGGTAGAATAATAGAACTACTAGTTCAAATAACATGAATGATGCAGCGAGCAAAGGCCGAGTATCGTGACAAGGTGGTCGCGATCAACGGCAAGATTGACAACCAGCATGAGCGTACATGCTCCCTCACCCATGCTAACGACAGCCTACGTAGGTGTTTATCTCTGCAGAAGGAGATCTCGCTAGATTTTGCAAATCACATCGTGAGGCTGCAGAAGCTGCTTGACCATAACTTGAACAGGAAAGAACAAGCCATCAAGATAATCAATGAGCTCATGGATGGTAAGAAGAATCTCCAGATAAGATGCATGCTCCTGTAGGATGAAATCATCAAGCCACTCAGAGGACGCATCGACGAAACAAAGGCTGGCATTGTGGCCTACGAGGATAGGAACTGTTGTCTGGATGCAGTGAAAGAGATGAAGGAGGACATGCACCTAGGGATCACCATACTCGAGGGTGTTCAGAAAGAGAACAAGGAGCTAATGGCTTTTCTAGAGGCATATCGGGAAATGCCCAAGTATGATTCCCATTAGAGGGGGCATGAATATCAGTTCGTGCTCTACTATTTTTGTAATGTATATATATTAAGGAATCCTAGAGCAACTCCTTATCTATTTGGACATGGTAGGTGTTCAAGTGCATGAATGGACTCCATGAGCTCTCTCCATTATGTATCTAAGTTTGATTATGCATTATGAGTTTGCTGGTACTAATTGATGACATTCGAAAGACCCATAGGACCCTAAGTTGCAGAAAAACCTAGGTTGCTTTGAAATTGAAATTATGAAAGTGCCACTAGTAGATTCATAAAATGTTGATTAGTCCTAGATTGCTTCTTCCTTGAAATTATGACTGTGCCACAAGTTGATTCAGTTAATTATGGAAACTAACCACCTTGTCATGGTGAACTAAACAAACCATACTATATATTTTTGTTGCAGGGAAAGAGGCGAAAGCTCAACCAGGACCTAGCGACCTCACTAAATGACAAGATAGCCATCCAAAGGGAGAAGCAGAATTATCAGAAGCTAGCCTTTGACCACCTGTGTGCTGAAGTCGCGGTCCTTTTTGACAAGTGCCAGAAACTGAAGGAGGTAAACATCGGCTGGGAGAAACTTCACAGGGAAGTCACACCTCGGCTCATAAGCAAACCGAGATCATGGATGGGCTCATGAAGGAAAATCGTATGGTTACAAACCAACTTCTCGAATCCCTGACGAAGCACTGGAACCTGCGGCAGGTGCACGACAAAGTACTGAAGGAGCTGGCCAATCTTAGGGAGGAAAATAAAAAGCTTCGGGCCAGGCTTGCTTGAACCTGATATGTTGCAAATGTATCCATAATTTTTGATGTTCCATGCTTGGTTTTATCTACTTTCTTATGTTTTGTCCATACTTTGGAGTACTTTCTATACACTTTCTTGGACTAACCTATTAACAAGAGCCATAGTGCCAGCTGCCTGTTTCTGCTGTTTTTGGTTCCAGGAAAGCCAAAACATGAATATTCTTGGAATTGGACGGGACAAAAGCCAAAGTCAGTTTTTCACCGAGGGGGACACGGAGCCAGAATACGAGACGGAGAGGGGCCAGGGGCCGCCCACACCACCTGGCCGAGAGGCCAAGCCTAGCCCACGCCAGGGGGTGGTGCGGCCACCTCGGGCTGTTGGGCCACGCAGAGATAAACAGAACTTTTTGCCCTACACGGTACTCCCAAGATCCAGCTCAGATGATAGGCCACGAGATTTACCACTAGACGCGTAGGTGCGGATTGTTGATGAAACGCGTCAGTTGATGCCGTGCCGAACGATCCCCATACAGCACGTCTAGATCCCCACGGACCCCCTTGTCTCCAGCGCCGCGCGTGCAACGCCTCTACCGGTATCCACACGTATAGGAAGGAGCTCCAGGGAGAGGACTGCTAGATCCTGTCTAGCCCGAAATGGGAGTGGAAAAAGTGACGGCTAGGTCAGGGACAATCCCTTGTCACTCCACTTATATACACTCCTAGCTGGGCTCAATGCTTGAGGCCCATCTAGGCCGTACCCCAATCTCCACATGGATCTAATCCACATGGGCTCCTTACCCTTAAGTGTGTGACCCTATAGGTTTACGTACACCTGGAACGACACGAGTCACCACTCCGAGTCGATAGTTGGTAGCGGCCTCTAGCAAGACGTGCCAACTCCCAAGCGTCATAAAGTCAGAAGACAAACCTTTCTCAATGTGACTTTCGTCCAATTCCCTTTGCCTCATGATATATCTTGTCAAGCTATAGGCGAGTTGTTGTCATCCCTTTAATAGCTCGACTCTCTCTTCTTGTTCAGTGATATGTGATTCACTGGACTAACACTTAGTCCAACTCCTTGGTTAACACTTAACCAAGTCACGCATGGCCATGCTTCAGAATCATATCACACGAGAGGGCCCAAAGAATATCTCTCCATTACGGAGGGGCAAATCCCATCTTGGTAATCCACGTCGCGCAGCTTGCTTCACAACCAACCCGAACCCTACCTTTATAACTGCCCATTTACGGAACAACGTTTGATAGGACCTAAGCTAGCGATCCACAACTCGGATCATGCGATCATCTCAGGTCGAAGGATTCCATTCCTTGAGACTACAAATGACAACATGCTCGTTGCATCTCAACTGTGGGTCAGTCCGATTCGCTAAACTCTTTAGCCGAATCAGTGTAAGTCGTAATAGCATCTCCGTGCCCATGACAAGTGGAACCGAGTCATCAAGCTGACTTTCACATTAGTCTAAGTTATATGTCCAGCACAACCTCAGCGACCAAGGAAAACTAGTATGAACAACATGAATATATAGTTCCACAATCGAATCACTTATTCAATGATATATATCAGTAGTTCATACAAGGACAATGACTTTATGAATACATTGGGAATAACAACATACATGATTGCCTCTAGGGCATATTCCCAACAGTCTCCCACTTGCACTAGAGTCAATCATCCCGACATCTCATGTCTAGGCATCTAATGCCCATGGCTCTCAAGTGTGACTCATGCTTCGGCTATGGAAGTGGCTTTGTCAACAGATCCACAATATTTGCATCCGTGTGTACCTTGCATAACTTGATATCACCTTGATCCACAAATTGGCGAATCAGGTGGTACCGCATGAGTATATGTTTGTTCTTCTAGTGTTGTCTAGGTTCCTTGGCTTGTGCGATAGCACCATTATTGTCACAATACACGTCTAACGGATTGGATGAGCCATGAACCACACCAAGATCCATGAGGAAATTCCTCATGCAAACAGCTTCTTTTGCTGCCTCCGATGCAGCAATATACTCAGCCTCTGTTATAGACGCTGACACCGTCTCTTGCTTGGAACTCTTCCAGCTCACAGCCCCTCCGTTTATCACAAACACATATCCAGATTGCGAACAAGAATCATCGGAGTCAGTAAGATAACTCGCATCTGTGTAACCCCTTACACTGAGTTCATCCTCACCTCCATAAACTAGGAACATATCCTTAGTCCTTCTCAAGTACTTAAGAATATTTTTACCCGCTGCCTAGTGGATATCTCCAGGGTCAGCTTGGTATATTCTCACAACACTTAGATCATAGGAAACATCCGGCCTAGTACAAATCATAGCATACATGATGGATCCGACTGCAGAAGCATACGGAATCGCACTCATCTGACTTCGCTCATCAGTTGTCGAAGGACACTGAGTCTTGCTAAGTTTCACGCCATGGGACATCAGTAAGAACCCCTTCTTAGACGATTCCATGTTGAACTTCTTCGAAATTTTGTCCAAATATGTACTCTGACTCAATCCAATGAGTCGCCTTGATCTATCTCTATAGATCCTGATTCCTAATATGTAAGTCGCCTCACCCAAGTCTTTCATCGAAAAACTCTTTTCCAATGATTCTTTGGTTTCTTGCAACATATGGACATCATTTCCAATCAATAATATGTCATCCACATATAAGATTAGAAAGTTTACTTTGCTCCCACTAAACTTCTTGTATAAACAAGAATCATGATCACTCTTGATGAAGCCAAACGATTTTACTACCTCATCAAAGCGAATGTTCCAACTCCGAGATGCTTGCTTCAACCCATAAATGGATTTCCAAAGTTTGCATACCTTGTCAGCATTAGCCGGATCGACAAAACCCTCGGGCTATATCATATACACGTCCTCGGTTAAATTTCCATTGAGGAAAGCCGTCTTGACATCCATCTGCCATATCTCATAGTCGAAATAGGCTGTTATAGCTAACATGATCCGAACTGACTTAAGCATCCCTACGGGTGAGCAAGTCTCATCATAGTCAACTCCTTGAACCTGTCGAAACCCCTTCGCGACAAGCCGTACTTTATAGAAACAAATATTTCCATCCATATCAATTTTATTCTTAAAGACCCATTTGCACTCGATGGGTCTTGCACCATCTGGCAAATCAACCAAGTTCCAAACTTGATTTTCATCCATGGACTTTAACTTGGATCTCATGGATCCAAGCTATGACTAGAATCAGAACCCACCATCACTTCCGAATAAGTTGCCGGCTCATCACTGTCTAACAGTAACACATCACGAACACTTCGCAATCTGGCCGATCTTCGCAGTGTCGGTGCAGTTGCCGGCTCAAGTACCACGACCAGCTCAACCTCTAAGGCTTTTGTCGACTCGCTGCTGGCTGGTATCTCTTGAATTTCTTTGAGCTGCACCGTGCTCCCACTGACTCCCCGACTGAGAAACTCTTTCTCAAGGAAGACACCATTCTGAGCGACAAACACTTTGCCCTCTTCTCGGCTGTAGAAGTAGTAGCCCAAGGTTTCCCTCGGATACCCCACAAAATACACTTATCCGACTTGGCCGTAAGCTTGTCTGACTGAAGTCGCTTGACAAATGCTTCACAACCCCAAATCTTAAGAAAAGACAAACTTGGCTTCTTGCCAGTCCACATCTCATGCGGTGTCTTCTCTACCAGCTTTGATGGTACTCTGTTTAGTGTGAACGCTACAGTTTCTAGACAATAACCCCAAAATGATAAAGGCAGATCTGTCCGACTCATCATTGATCGTACCATGTCTAACAAGGTCTGATTCCTCCTTTCTGACACACTGTTTCTCTGCGGTGTTCCCGGAGGAGTGAGCTGGGGAACTATTCCACAATTCTTCAGATGGTCATCAAACTCATGGCTCATGTACTCGCCTCCTCGGTCTGACCGAAGAAACTTTATTTTCTTGCCGAGTTGATTCTGTACCTCATTCTGGAATTTCTTGAACTTTTCAAAGGCTTCCGACTTATATTTCATCAAGTAGATATATCCATACCTACTTAAATCATCAGTGAAGGTAATGAAGTACTCATAACCACCTCTGGCTGTCGTGCTCATCGGGCCACATACATCACAATGTATTAGTCCCAATAAGTTGGATGCCCTTTCACAACTCTTTGCAAAAGGTGTCTTGGTCATCTTGCCGAGTAGGCAGGATTCACATGTCTCGAACGACTCCAAGTCGAACGAAGTTAGGAGTCCATCATCATGGAGCTTCTTCATGCGTTTCCAACTTATGTGACCAAGCCGACAATGCCAAAAGTAAGTCATATTCAGATCATTTGGTTTTAACCTTTTCACATTTATATTATAGATAGATTCACCATCAAGATTCAAAATAAATAACCCGTCCTGGACGGGTGCAAAGCCGTGAAACATATCATTCAAATACAAAGAACAACCATTATTCTTAATATTCGACTCATAGCCTTGTCTCATCAAACATGAGGCAGAAATGATGTTTCGACTAAGCACTAGAACATAATAACAATTATTTAGCTCCATTGTGAATCCAGAAGGTAAATGAAGTTGCATCGTGCCTACTTCCAACGCAGTGACTCTCGCTTTGTTGCCGACTCGAATGTTAACCTCGCCTCTCGCGACGCACCTAGTTCTTACCAGCCCCTACAACAAGTTGCAGATGTGAATAACTGATCCGGTATCATATACCCAAGAACTACCAGGTGCACCCGCTAGATAAATGTCTATAACATTGCAAACAAGTGTGCCTGAGCCGGAAGTCACACCTCCACTCTTGGCTTTATCAGCCAGATACTTGCTACAATTCCTCTTCCAGTGGCCATCCGCCTTGCAATAGAAGCAAGTGGATCCGGCTGCAGGAGATGACTTAGTCCCTGAGGAAGCGCTTTGGACCGGGTCCTCAGCCTTACCTCTCGACTTTGCCTTCTTCTTCTTAGTCCAAGAACTCTTCTTGAACTTAGCCTTATTCTGCACCATCAACACTTGACTGGCGCCCTTTTTGAGATCCGCCTCAGCCTGCTTGAGCATCCCATGTAATTCAGTGAGCTTCTTATCCATACCATCCATGTGGTAGTTCAATATGAACTGACCATACGCACTAGGAAGAGAGTTCAGAATTATGTCTGTAGAGAACTCTTCGCTAATGGGGTAGCCCAGCCTTTCTAGAGACTGCACATAACCAACCATCTTGATCACATGCGGACTCAGTGGATCGCCGTCCTTAAGCTTGCAGCTCAACAAGGCCTGAGAGACTTGATACCTCTTAGTCTTTGCTTGAGCCTGAAACATACTTTTGAGGCTTTCGATCATATCGTAGGCCTCAACATTCTCGAACTGCTGCTGCAAGTCTGGTTCCATGTGAGCAAGCATAAGACAGCTAATCTCCGTAGACTCATCACATGTCCTACGGTAGGCATTGGTGGCTGCGACACTCGCATTCTCATTCGGCTCATGAAGTGGGTTGTCTAGGACATGGTCCCTCTTTTCTTGCTTGAGAACAATTCTCAGATTATGATACCAGTTGGTGAAGTTAGTTCCATTTAGCTTATCCTTTTATAAGATGGTTCTCAAAGCAAAACTGGAAATCTGAGGGAGACTGCTAGGTGCCATTGATCTACAACAGAAAAATATGCAAAACACTTAAGACATGTATTCATAAAAGAGCAAGCATATTAAAAACTTTAATATTTATGCCCCCACTAGAACCAACACCCCTCCGATGGTTACTTAGTGATTCAGGATCCTAAATAAGCAAGACGACTAGTGAGCTTTAGCATCACCGCTAGCCGTCAAGTGATCTAGGTAGACAACTCATTGTCAATCATATCTCATACGACTCCTGTTGGATGGGTGGCATCACATGCCCCGGCTCCCATCCGACTTTTCCCCGAGTCCCACAACCGTTGTGATAGACCCGTCTAGATTACCAAGTGCTTCCGATGTAAGAGTCCGACTCGAACCCACCTAGTCAGAAAGAATTGATAGCACCTCAATTTTATGAGCCCACTACCAAAAATGTCCGACTTGTGATGGTGCAGCACTGGCAGGGAAACCGACTAGACCTTCTTTGAGGGATTACTTTCTACCAACTACATAAAAATAACACAAAATAAAGAAATTATAATGTGAAATGGTATGGCTCTCTTCATGGCGATCTCCATCTCCACAAAGCTTGTAATTCGACTCGTGTCAACCCTTGTCACGTGCCGCCTTA
This sequence comes from Avena eriantha, assembly GCA_910589775.1. Taxonomy (NCBI): domain Eukaryota; kingdom Viridiplantae; phylum Streptophyta; class Magnoliopsida; order Poales; family Poaceae; genus Avena; species Avena eriantha. The sequence continues at coordinate 34,938,436 of OU342740.1, read as the reverse complement.
CACCATGTAGCCGACTTGTACATCGACTTGCATGCCATCCGGGTTTTCCAAACAGCTACACTAGCTAGTAATGTAAATTACATAGAGAATCCGACACGCAGGTCATTATAAAATAAAATGACAGCACCTAGGCTCCAGCCAGCTGACGAAAACCGTGATACGCAGATCACGTATGGATTACACACATCACATGCACATAAGCCATACCATTCACAACATCATCCTGCAAAAACAAGTTATGCATAGATACGATATCTACCGACATTGTGAAATTCGCAACAACATCTAAGGTGCTACGACAGGGCGAAGCCGGCGGTCCCGCTAGCCGGATGGCGGGCAGGGATCGAAGGGGCAGTGCCCCTCGCGGGTGCGGGAAGCGCCCGACGATTTATCCGAAAACGCAGATCTCATCTGCCTTCCAAACATGGATTTCATCTTCGGATGAAACAATTTTACCTAAATCAGATCGGTACTCCGATTCGACCAAACTCTTTGATCTTCGATCACCGCATCCAGATTTACGTGTCACAGTCTACCCCGATGGCGGAAGCCGACCGGTAGGGGTATGTCGTTCCACGACCTTAGCAGTTAGATCACGGAAACCAGATAATACATTCCCCAATTACAGTTGATCCAATCAACCTCGTACAAAACTGATCTATCTCATAGATCAACCACCAAAAACTGCAATAAGATCCAATAAAACGCTAACCGCAATATCACATATGCATGATCTCGAACCTAAAACTAGAAGCTATCGCTCTGATACCACTGTTGGGCCACACAGAGATAAACAAAACTTTTTACCCTACGCGGTACTCCCAAGATCCAGCTCAGATGATAGGCCACGAGATTTACCACTAGACGTGTATGTGCGGATTGTTGATGAAGCGCGTCAGTTGATGTCGTGCCGAACGATCCCTGTACAACACGTCCAGATCCCCACGGACCCCCTTGTCCCCAGCACCGCACGTGCAACGCCTCTACCGGTATCCACACGTATAGGAAGGAGCTCCAGGCAGAGGACTACTAGATCCTGTCTAGCCCGAAATGGGAGTGGAGAAAGTGATAGCTAGGTCAAGGACAACCCCTTGTCACCCCACTTATATACACTCCTAGCTGGGCTCAACGCTTGAGGCCCATCTAGGCCGTACCCCAATCTCCACATGGATCTAATCCACATGGGCTCCTTACCCTTAAGTGTGTGACCCTGTAGCTTTACGTACACCTGGACACGACACAAGTCACCACTCCGAGTCAATAGTTGGTAGCAGCCTCTAGCAAGACGTGCCAACTCCCAAGCGTCATAAATTCAGAAGAAAAACCTTTCTCAATGTGACTTTCGTCTAATTCCCTTTGCCTCACGATATATCTTGTCAAGCTATAGGCGAGTTGTTATCATCCCTTTAATAGCTCGACTCTCTCTTCTCGTTCCGTGATATGCGATTCACTGGACTAACACTTAGTCTGACTCCTTGGTTAACACTTAACCAATGGTGCATGGCCATGCTTCCGAACCATATCACACGAGAGGGCCTAGAGAATATCTCTCCATTACGGAGGGGCAAATCCCATCTTGGTAATCCACGTCACGCAGCTTGCTTCACAACCAACCAGAACCCTACCTTTATAAATGCCCATTTACAGAACAACATTTGATAGGACCTAAGCTAGCGATCCACAACTCGGATCATGCGATCACCTCAGGTCGAAGGATTCCATTGCTTGAGACTACAAATGACAATAGGCTTGTTGCATCTCAACCGTGGGTCAGTCCGATTCGCTAAACTCTTTAGCCGAATCAGTGTAAGTCAGAATAGCATCTCCATGCCCATGACAAGTGGAACCGAGTCATCAAGCCGACTTTCACATTAGTCTAGGTTGTGTGTCCAGCACAACCTCAGCGACAAAGGACAACTAGTATGAACAACATGAATATATAGTTCCACAATCGAATCACATATTCAATGATATATATCAGTAGTTCATACAAGGACAATGACTTTATGAATACATTGGGAATAACATCATACATGATTGCCTCTAGGGCATATTCCCATGCAAGCCTCTGGTGTGATGCGTGAGTTGTTCATCTCTGGACTATGGGTCCATGTAGTAGCTAGATGGCTGGTCCTTCTCCTTTCTGCTATCATGTTTAGATCTTGTGAGCTCTGTTCATGATCAAGATCATCTATTTGTAAATCCTACATGTTGTGTTTGCGGTGATTTGATGGATATTGAGATGCTATTTCAGATTGATTATTGATTCTATCATGTCTTTGTTATTTGTGATCTTGCATGCTTTCCGTTGTTAGTAGCTATCTTGGCCAAGTAGATGCTAGGAACTCCAAGAGTTAGTATTTATGCTCGATAGTGGGTTCATGCCTCTAGTAATCTGGGGAAGTGACAGAAATCTCTAAGGTACTAGATGTGTTGTTGCTACTAGGTAGAAAACAACAATCCTTTGTTCATAGAACAATCGTATTGTTTACTTTACACGCAATGCGTAATGCTATTATCTGTTGCTTGCAAGTTAATACTGGAGGGCGTTCGGATGATAACCTGAAGGTGGATTATTAGTCATAGATGCAGTTGGATTACAGTCTATGTATAATGTTTTAATGCCCAATCGAATCTCAAAGGAGTTAAGATGTTTAGTATATGCATGTATTGCTTTCTCGATGTTTGTCAATTGCCCCGCTGTAATTTTTTCACCCAACATGTCATCTATCTTAAGGAGAGCCACCACTAGTGAACTATGGACCCCGGGCCTTTCTTTTACTATCAATCTACAATCTGTTGTTTACTGCTTTCAGTTTACTTTCTACAAAATATTACTTTCTTCCACACAATACGTTTAATCCTTTGTTTTCAGCAAAATCGGTGAGATTGACAACATCACTGTAAGTTGGGGGCAAAGTTCTGTGGTTGTGTTGTGTAGGTTTCCACGTTGCTGTTGGCACCGGTAGTGCGCCCTGCCAAAGTCTAGCTAGTAACACCTTGGAGGTGTTTCCTTGCTCCTACTAGATTGATAACCTTGGTTTCATAACTGAGGGAAAACTTACTGATGTACTCGTCATACCTTCCTCTTGGGGTTCCCCAACGAGCTCGCTAATACACGAGTCAGCAAGTATATTTTCTGGCGCCGTTGTCGGGGAGTCAAGGACATCTTCACAAGGGGAGTCCCTCATAACCAATCTCTTTACTTTGTTCTATTTGTTTTGCTTAGTTTATTTTTGCTTTGTTCGCTTGTTTCTTTTTCAAAAACACAAAAAAATAAGTTCCTACTATAGTTGGTATTTTCGTTGGTCTGTTATTGTCTTGCTTTATCATGCTTACTATCAATGGTTGGTTTCTTTGAAACTGAATCTAATTGGCAAGGTGGGTTCACAGAAGAACAAAAATATTATTATAAGAAACACCACTTGTCACAAAAAGGGAAACTCTTATGGGAACAAATTGATAAATTGAATACCATTGCTAGAAACGCGTGCTCTACTTATAATGTTACTTATTGCATTGATAAATCTTGTTACTGTAGGAGGTATAAATACCTCCCTTTTCAATGTGAGTATAATGATAATGTTACCATATCTTCTTATGTTAAAGGAAATTATGACTTTTATGATGTGGAACAAATTGAAGAATTTATTGCTTGGAAGGGTGCATTTGAACTTGCTAGTTTGCTTGAAAATACTGATGATGCACCTTATAAATATGAGGTTTAAGATATACTTCAATTTTGCTTTGATAATTACAAGGAAGAAAATGGCTATATTCTTGAATATCTTAATATATGCTCTCCACACCGCGGAAGAGACTAATGCCTTGCAGGAGCCTATGGAAGAAGAAATTGCTGAAACTGGAAGCTCATTGGATGAAAAAGAGGAGGAGAGTGATGATCAAGAGGAGAAAGAATGGATCTACCCATTCCTACCTTCTAATGAGAGTAACTCTTTACCCCTTACAATATTTGATTGTCCCCCATGCTTACTAAAGGAGGATGAATGTTATGTTCCTGAGGATTCTTTTGAAAATCTTTATAATAAAGCTCTAGTGCTTGTAGATCATGAAAAGCATGCTTTATGTGATAGTTATATTATTGAGTTTATTCATGAGGCTACTAAAAATTATTATGAGAGAGGAAAATATGGTTGTAGAAGTTTCCATGGTACTGAAACACCTCTCTATGTGCTGAAAGTTTTGAAGTTGCTCTTGTTTTATCTACCCATTCTTGCTACTATGTGCTTCTTTGATTTATTTTCTTACAATATTCCTATGCATAGGAAGTGGGTTAGACTTAAATGTGTTTTTAATTTGCTTCTTGATGCTCTCTTTTACTTCAATTCATATTTCTTATGTGAGCATCTTCTCAAACTATCATGCCTAACTTAAAGGAGTTAAAAAAAGTACTTACTGGGAGATAACCCAAAAGTTTTAGATGAGTCTTGGAAGTTATTACTTCAGTAATATCCGCTCCTTATCCTTTTTATTTGCTTTTTGTGGCAAGAGTAACCTCTAATGAGAGAGAAGTAATGATTGGGAAAGTTGTTGTCCCGAAACAGATTTATGTGCTTCACCGTAAATATTCGTGTAAAATCTCTGTACTTATTTTTGAGGCGCGAATTTTTTTGCTTCTGACCCAGGTTGTTATCTAACTTTCGTTAGTTCAACATTTTGTGATTTGAGCAACATAAGGTCTTCAAAAAAATTGGTTTTTACCTGCTGGTCTGTTTTGACAGATTTCTGCCATTATTTGTATTTGCTTCTTGTTGGTTCCTTTTTGAGTTCTTTTGGGGCATTGAGCTTTTTGAGGGAAGTGCTATAGTAGCTTGTGTTCTAATGGAAGTTTTATTGGTGTTGAAACTGAACCTTAAGACTTATTATCTTGAGTGCACTAATGTTGCTAATAAAGATTGTGTGAAGTTTTGTATGAATGAAAATTTCCGGGTGTATGGAGAGAATGATATAATGAGATGAAGAATGAACTAAAGCTCAAGCTTGGGGATGCCACCCCGTGTCACCCCAAGAAATATTCAAGAGGTACAAGCATCAAAGTTTGGGGATACCCAAGGCATCCCCTTCTTCATCAATAAAAATCCCAGGTTTCTTCCGAACACTTCATTTTTATTGTTTCATGCACAATTGTGTTGTTCTTGGAGCGTCTTCTTTTTCGTTTTTTGTTTTTGGTTTTTCGTTTGCTTGGTTTTCTTAGTTTTCTTAATAAATTGGCTGGACCCCCTCTTTCATACATTGGTTTTCAAATAGTTTGGTTTGTATTGGAAAAAGAGTAGGAAAAGTTCATGCTTAAGTGGTAAAAGGAGCTCGTTTTTGACTGTGGCCTATGCTTTGTCATGCCATGCTTGATATTGTTTTGGCTTTATGCTTAGTGATCTTTGTTGTAGCATGACATGTTATAAACAATTGAGATTGCTTAATGCGCCTTTGAAGAATCATGCGTTGATTTAGCATATTAAAGCATAGTATTGTGGTATTCTCCTTTGATGCATTATTTGGGTTAACTTGGCGCATGCTCACACCATGTTATGAATATCCCAAGTCACCATAAGCCTTTATGATCCTTTAGTTTTCAACTTGTAGTATCACTTTATGCTTTGATTAATGATGTATTATCGCTCTGCATGATTATGGCCATTATTGCTCTCTTAGTCGGTCGCTCCCAGTCTTTTTCTAGCTTGCATAACCAAGTATGAGTTCCACTCATGCATCCAACTCCTAAAACCAAGTTATTCCAAAGAGTCCACCATACCTACCTATTAGCATTTACTATTCCAAGTATATTCATGTTTTATCTACCTTTCGAATTAAACTTCTTATAAGAAAACTAATGATTAAAGATCTCACGAACTTGATGGCACACTTTACTTTTCTTGCCCTTAATAAACTTGAACCATTGTGTCGTCTATGTTGTATATGCTTGCACTTATATGTTGGGTATTATCAGAACCATTGTTGGGGGGATACCCCCGGGTAGGGTCACGCCGGGGTATAAATGCCGAGTTAACCGAGGTTCGGCAAGGTCAAAGCAAATCCTAGCCGAGTCACCTCAAGGCAGGCCGGATGACGGAGTAACCCGGACCAGGGACGTCCACCTCACATGGTCTCAACCTACTTAAGCCGTAATTCGGTAAGATATATCTAACTTGTATGCAGAAACAGGTATGTCCGGATCAACTATGCAGGATCCGGGTTATATCAAGCTTGCAAGAGAAGGAAGGTATCTCGCTGGTCAAAAGGTGGCTGTTGTACGCGGAGCGTGAGCGAATCGGACAGAGGCCGGACCACCGAGGCGTGACCGACAAAGGTGATGAAGCCAATGGCAGGTGACGCAGGCGCCCGCAGAGGCTCACGTAGCCTCTGCATGGGTGACGCGGGGGAAAAGTAACCCGGTTGGCTTACTATTCTGGGAGGAGGCATATTCCCTAGAATATGCCTCCACGTATGCCCTAAGTGGAGACCTAGCCACCCCTATATAAGGAGGGCTAGGGCTTCTGTAGAGGGGGTTGATTCTTGACTGGTTGATTTCTGGGAGATTGCTCTAAGGACTAGCTAGTGGCGAGAGTAAGAGAGTTCTTTCTTCCTCCTCTCCCCAATACAGCTCTAGGAGCATTTGTAACCTGTGAAGGAGAATCAAATACAAAGCTTCTGTGTGTGGAATCACCACACTATCCCTCCCTAGATTCCCCTAGTGCATTTAGTCCCCACATTTAGCCTATACATGGCATCTGCCGTGACACCACCACGACAGTTGGCGCCCACCGTGGGGCTAGCGGCGCTAGCAGGGGGAAGATCCGGACGGGAAACCTCATCGGCACCAGCGAGCGCATCGGCTCCGGCCTCGTTCAGCGCTTTGGAGCGCTGGATTTCGTCAGCGACAACGCTGGCTGCTTCGGCACGCGTCCTCTTCCGCGGAACGGCCTCTTCGTCAAGCTCGGCACGCACAAGGTCTACGTTGCTGTCGATGTGTCGTGCGTTCATCCGCGGCACGTCGTCAAAGGAGGCGAGCCATCCTTAGCATGGTTCACGGGGCGCGTATCACTCGCTCCCCGGACCATGCAGAAGTGATGATGACTGCGCCAGCTGCAGGCGCGAGCAAAGACCCGGCACCAGATCTGGAGGTAACACCTAAGGCCCCGAGGAAAAGTAGAGGTCCTCCACTAGAGAAGCCTGAGAATGTACTACAGCAGGCGATGGATAGCTTGGACAATCCAGTAGCAGTAGCAGTAGCAGTAGATCCGGCTCAGGCACAGGCCGAGCTAGAGGAAACTAGGCAAAAAATACTAGAGGGTGCGAAAAACATAGCTGCGGCTCAGCAGTCGTTGAACATGACACTGCGTGAGTACACAAAGGCAAATAAAGTAGATGCTGTAAAAGTGAAGGGGAGAAATCTCATGAGTGAAATGAACAGAGAGGGTGATACTAGTATTGAGGAATCAGAGAACTGTCTGTCCGTGGGGCTGCCGAAGTACAGTACCCCGGCAAAGAACCTCAGGGAAGCAGATGCAGCCGCATCCGAGTTAGAAGGTCTGATGGGTGAAGCCCGCCAAAGACAGCAAGATAGGGTTAACGAGTTGGTTCGGATCACGAACAGGCAGAACGAGAAATTGCTCAGGGCTAACCCGGAGAGAGCTGGGGCCTCCAAGATCGTTCATTCGGCGGTGGGTAACCCAGAAAAATCCGCTGGAGCCGCATCGTCTCCTCATGGTGGTCCTAGGAGAGAAGAGGTAGTAACTTCGGCCAGGAGGAATAAACAGTTAGTCCCATATGACCCGGCAAGGGCAGGGAAAGGAAAAGAAGTGCAAAGAAATGAGGATCAAAGGAGTGTGAGCCGAGGTAAAGCGGGCCAAGGTAACCACGACCAAGGCAATGTCGGTCAAAGGAATGCTCTAGACGGCAATGCCGGACAGCGTAATGCGGAAGGTGCAGGTCAACCGCAGCAGCGGAATATGCCACGACAAGAGCGCAGTGTCGGCCAAGGTATGCAACAAAGGGCAGCTCCACCGGAGCAAGATAGATACAATGATGGTAATTCGGAGATGATGAGTGCTGGCTATCCTAGGCCGGACTATCATGTGATAGGGTCAAGGTTGGGAAGCAGAGACTTGATGCCTGATGACGCCAGGTTAAAACTGGATCAATTGTATAGGTCGGAGCAAATTGAGTGTCAAGGTCCTCCGGGTCCAGCATGTTTTGGGCCCCAGATCATGAAGGATCCTCCAGTACCTAACTTTCAGTTACCTAGAGGCACAAAGACATATGACGGCAGCACTAAGCCGGAGGATTGGTTGATTAACTATGCTACTGCTGTAAAAATTACTACAGGCAACTTGAGGTGGGCTGTGAGATATGTACCCCTCCAGCAAGGGTATGGCTAAAAAACTTGCCACCCGGAAGTATTAACTGCTGGATCGATTTCGAGGAGATGTTCGTTAGCAATTTCTCAAGTACGTATCAGAGACCCAACAGGCCACAAACCCTAGAAATGTGTAGGCAGAGACCGAATGAGACAGACCGGGAGTTCTTAACCCGTTGGTGCAATGTGCGAAACTCGTGTGAGGGCGTGATTGCATCACAGGCCATAGCTTGGTTTGCGCAAGGATGTAGATATGCAAGCATGCTATGGCAAAGGTTGCAAAGAGATATGCCAACTACATTGGCAAAAACGATCCGGATTGCTGATTCATATGCTTTGGGTGATCCGACGCAACCTAAGCTCACCTCGAACGAGTCAGGAGAGGAGTACTACCGGAGAGATGGAGCCGGGTCATCCCGAAGGAATGATTATCGAGGTAAAAGAAGAGATGACAGACCAGATTACCGGTACAGTTTGCAACAAGTTGCAGCTGTGAATCAAGATCAACCCGGAGCAGGAAGCAGTCAATGTCAGAAAACTGGAGGACAGCAATGGACGCCAAGGAATGATGGGAAGAAAACTTGGACGGCAGAGCAGAAAAAACAGTGGCAAGAGAAGAAAGACCGTCCGAGGTATACTTATGAAGCAATGCTGGATCAGCTGTGTAAATTTCACACGCCTAATCCAAGTAACATGGCGGGTCACACAACTAGGCAGTGTGAGTGGATGCGAAAGATAGAACAAAGTGGTTTAGGGAATGCTCAGGCACCTCGGAATGATCAACCTCAGCAGGAGTTACCCCGGCAGCAATTGCTCTCCGGAGCGAACACACAACAGTTAATGTTGCCTCCCCCTCCGCCGAGGTATGAAAACCATGAGAGAAGGGATGCAGTGCATCAGGTGGAAAACCAAAACCAGCAGGATCAGAGGTACCCCGGAAACGAGGGGAGAAATGAGTACATAGAACACCATCAGAGCTACTGTGTGTTCACTACGGAAGAGACAGATAGGAAAAGCTTGTAGCGCCGACATATGGAAGTGAATGCGGTAATGCCAGCTGTGACAAGGTACATGCCTTGGTCGGACCAGGAAATCACCTAGAGCATCAAAGATCATCCCAAGCTTATGCCTAGTCCGGGCTCATATGCACTGGTGTTGGACCAAACATTCATTGGGCCTAACATCGATGTAAAATTCTCCATGGTACTGATTGACAATGGTAGTAGCATTAATATCATGTATGCGGATACGATGCGCAAGTTGGGTATCTCGGAGAACATGCTCCAACCTACAAGGATAACTTTCCATGGCATTGTGCCAGGCATTTCTTGTGAGCCCATAGGCAAGGTCCGAGTTGACGTTTTGTTCGACACAAGAGACAACTGCCGAACTGAGAATTTGGAGTTTGAGGTGGTGAACATAGAAAGTGCGTATCACACGTTACTCGGTAGACCAGCTCTGTACAAGTTCATGGCAAGCTTCCACATCAGTTATCTAAAGATGAAGTTGCCTAGGCCAAATGGTGTGATCACTATAGCCAGAGATTTCCGACGTTCCATTGAGTGTGCGTCAGCCGGGTCAAACCTAGCCGAGTCACTCGTGATAGCGCAAGAAAAGAGAAAGATCCAAGAGGTGGCGGCATTAGCTCAGTCTGCCCAGCAGTATATGCCGACATTGAGTAACCCGCATGGAAGCGTCTCATTCTAAGCGACAAAAGATACCAAGAAGGTGCCTATTGATGATATGTTCCTTGAGCATACCGTAACAATTGGGGCCGGGTTAAATGACAAATAGGAAAGTGAGCTCGTCAACTTCCTCCATGAGAATCGGGATATTTTTGCTTGGTCCACACAGGACTTGCAAGGTGTTCCGAGCGAGTTGGCCGAGCACTCTTTGAATGTAAGACCCGGAGCTAAGCCGGTGAAGCAACCTCTCCGCCGCTTCACCGAAGACAGGAGAAAAGTCATAGGAGATGAGATAGCTCGGTTGTTGGCTGCAGGATTTATCATGGAAGTGCTTTACCCGGATTGGCTGTCTAATCCGGTGCTGGTGGAGAAGAAGAAAGATGATCCGAATGTGGCAGTGGTGTGGCGTATATGTATCGATTACACGAACCTGAATAAGGCGTGTCCAAAAGATCCGTTCCCACTGCCAAGGATAGACCAGGTCATAGATTCCACTGCTGGGTGTGAGTTGTTGTCGTTCATTGATGCATATTCTGGTTTCCACCAGATACCTCTGAACCCGAATGATCAAATAAAGACTGTGTTTATCACCCCGTATGGGTCTTATTGCTATCGCACCATGCCTTTTGGTTTACGTAATGCTGGGGCAACGTACCAGAGATGTATGCAAAAATGTTTGCATGACCAAATTGGTCAAAATGTGCAGGTGTATGTGGATGATGTTGTGATAAAGACCAAGGAAAGCAAAACGCTCCTTGACGATATCAGGCAGACGTTCGCGAACCTAAGAAGGTTCCGGATGAAGCTTAACCCGGAGAAGTGTACCTTCGGTGTCTCGACTGGAAAATTACTCGGATTCCTCGTCTCCAGCCGAGGTATTGAGGTCAATCCAACTAAGATCCGGGCCATAGAACGAATGGAGCTGCCGAAGTGTCTTAACGATGTCCAGAAGTTCACTGGTTGTCTGGCATCGTTGAGTCGGTTTGTACGTCGGTTGGGGGAAAAGGCACTGCCTCTCTATCAACTCATGAAAAAGTCGGATAAGTTCATTTGGACGCCGCAGGCCAATGAAGCCTTTGCTCACTTAAAGAAAATGTTAGCCACTGCACCAGTGTTAGCCTCTCCACTATCAAAGGAGCCAGTGTTGCTCTATATAGCCGCAACCAACCGAGTTGTAAGTGTAGTAATTGTGGTAGAGCACGACGAAGAGGGTAAGTTGGTGCAAAGGCTAGTGTATTATCTGAGCGAGGTATTATCAGCCTCAAAACAGAACTATCCTCATTATCAGAAAGTGGCATACGGTGTGTATATGGCAGCTAAGAAGCTGAAACACTATTTCGAGGAACACCCAATCAAGGTAATATGTGAAGCTCCCATATCCGAGATAATGAGTAACAAGGATGCAAGTGGCAGGATTGCAAAATGGGCAATTGAACTAGCACCTTATGCGCCACAATATGACAGAAGAGAAGCAATTAAATCTCAAGTTGTGGCGGACTTTTTTGTGGATTGGGCCGAGGTGCAATACGAACCACCATTGCCAGATCCGAACTACTGGAGAATGCACTTTGACGGGTCAAAAACAAAAACCGGGTTAGGTGCCAGAGTTGTGCTTACCTCGCCAAAGAAGGACCAGCTGAAATATGTGCTACAGATCCACTTCACTGCATCAAACAATGTTGTAGAATATGAAGCACTCATACATGGGCTCAAAGTGGTAAAGGAGGTTGGTATACGTCAGATCCAATGCTTCGGTGACTCGGATCTCGTAGTCTAGCAGGCCTCCGGGCAATGGGATGCTTTGGATGCAAACATGGCATTATACAGATTTCATGTGCAGAAAATATCTAGTTACTTTGAGGGATGTGAATTTCACCATATACCTCGGGTGGAGAATGAGGCTGCCGACGTACTGTCGAAGCTCGGTTCAACCCGACAAGCAATTCCACCAGGCGTAGCATTGGAGCACCTCAGGAAACCATCCATCAGGCCATCCCCGGAGTCCGACTCAATTTTTATCCCAGAATCAGAGGCTGTGCCCATGGACATTGATGAAGGAAGTGGCTCGCGAAACCCGAGGACTGCCTTGGCAAACCCGGGGACTGCCACGACAAACCCAGGGACTGCACAGCATGATCCGGTAGCAGTTATGCCGGTGGATCTGATGGAAATTGATGAGGAAATATTCCCAGTGAGGGTTGTACCAGCTTGGGCATTGCCAATATTCCAATTCCTGAAAGACGGAACCTTACCCACTGAGGAGGTACTTTCTAGGCAAACTCAGAGGAGAGAGAAATCATACGCGATTATCAATTCTGAGTTATACAAAAGGAGTGTGACTAATGTCCTCCAGTGATGTGTTGATCCGGAGGAAGGACTTGAAATCCTCCGAGATATACATCAAGGGGAATGTGGGCATCACGCCTCATCCAGAGCCTTGGTAGCAAAAGCTTTCCGCCATGGGTTTTACTGGCCAAGTGCCTTAGAACAAGCGGAAGATCTGGTGAGAAAGTGCAATGGTTGTCAGAGATATGCGACAAAAACACATATGCCAATGTCGGAGCTCAAGACCATACCAATTACATGGCCATTTGCTGTATGGTGCTTGGATATGGTCGGCCTGTTTAAACCAGCAAAGGGAAATATGACTCACATTTTGGTCATGGTGGACAAGTTTACAAAGTGGATTGAAGTGAAGCCAATAAGAAAATGTGATGGAGCTACGGCCGTAACATTTCTCAAAGATATCATCTTGAGATACGGTTATCCTCACAGTATCATAACAGATAATGGAACAAACTTTGCTGAAGGAGCATTTGCGCGTTTTTGCCGAGATAAGAAGATCCGGCTGGACGTTGCCTCGGTAGCCCACCCCGCATCGAACGGACAAGTAGAAAGATCCAACGGATTAGTATTATCCGGGATAAAACCCCGGCTCATTGAGCCGCTGCAAAGATCAGCGGGGTGCTGGATAGAAGAACTACCAGCGGTACTGTGGAGTTTAAAAACAACTCCGAATCGATCAACAGGCTACATGCCGTTCTTTCTGGTATACGGGGCAGAAGCTGTATTACCAGCCGACATAGAGCATGATTCGCCTAGGGTCACCCAATACACAAAAGCCGAAGTGCAAGAAGCCCGGCAAAATGATGTTGATCTGCTGGAAGAAGCGAGAGAATTGGCTTTTTCCAGATCCGCCATATATCAGCAAAATCTCCGACGCTATCATAGCCGGAAAGTAAGCCCCAGAGTTTTCCGGGAAGGCGATCTGGTACTCCGGTTGGTACAACGTACTACTGGCATGCACAAGTTATCCCCCCATGGGAAGGGCCATTCATTGTGAGCAAAGCATTGCACAATGATTCTTATTATCTTATCGATGCAAAGCCACAGGAAAAGAATAAGGCGGACAGGTCCGGCGAGGAATCTAAGCGTCCATGGAATGTAGCACTACTTCGTCCTTTCTACACTTAGCAGAGAAGTGTATGTATCCGAGTTCCTCATATGCCGGTATGTATGCCGGTAATGAGCCTATCAATGAAATCTTGGTACCTCGAGCAGTAACTCGGGGACTGCCTTAGTAATTTTAGTTGTCTTCTGCGTTTATTATTTTTACGTCGGCTGGCGTAAGTCGCTTCTGCTTAGGTCGGATTAGTAGTGTGTGAGCACCAAGAACCTAATTCTTTGACTTGCTGCTGTCCAACAAGATTTGGCTTCATGGCAAGCAAGAGAACAAGTTTGGAATTGCATAGCACATGAAAAACGACTAAGGGAAAAAACTTAATCAAGCCGACGTTTGTTTTTCGAACTAACCATATGTATACTTTAAATTTATCATGCTGAATTATTTTGAGCTAATCCCAAAGTTTCCAAGTATTGTTAAGACAATTTTCGAAGCTCGGACTTGTAAGTCATAAAACCGAACCAAGGTAGACGCGAGCCGAGCCAAAAGATTGGAAGAACGAGAAAATGAAACTCGGGGACTACACCCAAGTCAATCCAGCATAAAAACTTAGTAGCAAAATATTACTTGTGCACTTGATACAACTGCACCCGGCATACCGGCGATCTGATAAACTTTAAAGTTTTTCGCTCAAGGACCAGCAGGAGGAGGAAGTTCGGCGTCATCTTCGCTATCTTTGACATCCGAGGCATCGTCCTCTTCGTCTTCATCCGAACCATCTTCTGCGTTTTCAGCATTTTCGGCATCAGCGGCACCAAGGAAGCTCGGACCCTCGTTCCATTCATGAATTGGAACATATTCGACGAGGCTATGGGCGCAGGCCTTGCGCCGAGCAATCCACTCCGGGTCACTGGACCATTTGGATCCGGTGCGCATGTGCGCTAGGAGGTTGAGGTCGATCTTCTCGTACCACGTAAGCACGTAGTGGAGAACGGTCTCAGCTCTGGCACGGCCAACGGATTCCCTCCAAAGGTCGAGTTGGGTCTCGCATTCCATTAGTTTGTCGACAAGAACTGCGCTCCCCTCCGGAGTATCTTCCTCAGGCCAAAAGACGTTGAAGATCCGAACTGCCACATCAAGGATATCTTTGCCATAGTTCTTCACGATTTCCACGCGAGAAGACAAGCTGACCAATAGGTCCTCCATGTCATAAGGAATTTCTTCAGCGTCAGGAGCAATGGGGGTACCCCTCTCTCGGCAGAACTTAGCAACAGCGGTGCTCGCAATGGCGTTGCCCTCTGGAAATTTGCCGAAAACAAGACAGGAGAAACAAGTAAGGAAAAGACATGAGAAGCAACCCGGAGAAGTATGTCGGATGAAGGAAAATAACTTACGGGAATAATGGCTGTGGATCCGGGTTAACTCCTTGGTAAAGTCATCGCGCCTTTTGCGAAGCTGCACAAGTTCAGTGTTCGCCGACTCGAGTTTGACGTCCGCCTCTTGGAGAAGCTCTTGGTCTTTGGAAATCTGGAGGGTGAGGCGCTCCCGCTCTTCAGTATAGTCCTGGCCAGCTTTTTGAAGTTCGGCTTGGTGTTGCACCTTTAGCTTCTTCATATCTGCCTTGAGCTTGGCAATCTCATCATATTTGGCTTGGAGGAGGGCAAGCTCGTCGTCTTTCTTCTTAAGTTTGGCCTGATGCTGCCCTGCTTGTTCGAGAAAATGCAGCATCATATCAGGCATGGGCACACTATCTTCAAGAGATGCTGAAATAGTTTGTTGATCCGGCAGAGCCGAGGTATGAATGTTTGCCGATCCACGGGGAAAAAGAGATAGAAAGCATAGCAAAGTTGAGCAAAAATAACTTACCCTTGATCCGGTCCAAATTCTTCCTCATGAGGATATTCTCCGCCTCCACCCCAGCTGCGGAAACCGAATGATGGGTTAGCTCGGCAGAAAAAGATGAAGAAAAACGGGAAAATACCAAGGAAGGAACTTACCTCTTTTCTCGTATTCAGCGAGAAGTGCATTATGCTTTGTGCGCAACATCTTGTGAGTGTCCAGCAGACGCTGAAACTCAGCGCACCGGCGGTTGGTGGTCACCTAAAAGGAGTACAAAAAGGTAGCTTAGTCTTGTGCATATTCGAAGTGTACAAAGATCCAGGCCAACTGGAACTTAACCCGGCTGTAGGTGTGTGCATATTCGAAGTGTACAAAGATCCGGGCCAAGTGGAACTTAACCCGGCTCTAGGTGTGTGCATATTCGAAGTGTACAAAATCCGGGCCAAGTGGAACTTAACCCGGCTCTAGGTGTGTGCATATTCGAAGTGTACAAAGATCCGGGCCAAGTGGAACTTAACCCGGCTCTAGGTGTGTGCATATTCGAAGTGTACAAAGATCCAGGCCAAGTGGAACTTAACCCGGCTCTAGGTGTGTGCATATTCGAAGTTATCAAGGAGCTACGTTAATTTTCTAAGGAGCATCCGGCCAAGTAACAAGTTACTCCCCCGGAGGCTCGGGGACTAATGGTTATATCGCTAATATCTACAACATCTTAAGGAAAACAAGAACTAACTTACCTCCATCATCCGACCCGCGAGGTTAATTGCCTTGGCGGCAGTATTCATCTGTGCAGAAAATTCAGCAGGACCGAACTTCTCCGGGAGGTCGTCGTTGTGGACGAACTCTGCCTTGTTACAGTTGTTTACGAATTCAATCAAGGTCGGAGGGTATCATTCGCCACTGGGCATGTGGGGCGCTACCAAACCCTTGGCATGCGCTTCCCTCCTCTCATATTGAGCAAGGGCCGGGCTGGTGTGCAAAACAAGTTGTTGCGCATCAGCTGGCTCGGTAGGGGCGCCCTTCGGTGGCGGAGTATTCTTCGGGAGCATGGACGCGAGCGTGCGCTGTCCAGCCTCGACGGACACTGCCCTAGTGGCGTCAGGGGTATTTTTCCCCTTAGGCTGCTGCTGAGAAGTGGAAGTTGTTGCAGCAGATTTACCCTTGGGAGCGACCTTGGTGCTTTCTCGCTGAGACTGAGAAGACTCGAACGAGGCGGAGGGGCTTGGTGCTGTTGTTGTTGCTTTTGCTGCTGGTGCCGGAGTTGGTGCTGATACTGGTGCTGGTTGCTTCTTCGTTGGAGGTACTGAGGGAACCTCGGTGGTAGCTGCTTGCGGCGGAGCCGAAGTAGTGGTGGCCGTTGCCTCGGCAGAGTCGGTCTCCCCTGCTCCAAGGTTGCCCTCTTCTTGACGAGGTGGGCTAGGACCCGGAGCAGCCGCTGGACCCTCCAGGATTGGGCTTAGCGGGCGTGAATCCTCGCCGCGAGGGGGAGAAGGGCTGATTCAAAGTGGGGAGGCAATGCCGGATCCACTTTGTGGGACCTCCACCGCGGCCCTGCCAAATCAAACATTGTTGAATAAGAAGATGTAATAAAAGAAGGACAAGAAAATAGTAAAGGGAGAAGAGGCTTACTCATCCGACGTCAGGGGCTCCTTGGGCTTCCGAGCCCTCCGAGCTGTGCCCTTGGTTGCAGGCTTGGTGGCAGTTTTGTCTCCAAACTTCTTTCGCCTTTTGGCGGGCTGAGAAGGTCCGGAGGAAGAGGTTGATGCGGCTCCCCTTTTCTTCTTCGGCACAACCGGAACATGATCACCCACGGCAAGGGGAGGATCTTCATGGATCTGCCCACCGGGGTTAGCTGATGCCGGAAAAGCATAAGAAAGGGGGACAGCGTCAAATGCTTCCATCACCTCAACATCCGAATCATCCTCATCATCGGGCCAATCTCTAATAGAAGAGAGTTTACCGGTGGGTCGCTTGGTCGCGTCCAACATCGGAAGGAACATCTCCTGATCAGGTTCTTCCTTGTCCGAGGTGTCCCGGTCAGGCGCCCATTTGAGGGTAGGGTCGGTGCCATCCTCGATGGTTTGCTAAAGAAACATCTAAGGAAAAGGAAAGGAAACAGGATTAAAATCTACAACAAAAAGACCGACATATGATTCAATTCGATATAGAGTTTGGGGTGCGAGACTTACCAAAGGAGGAAGCCTATCCCGGCAAAAATGTTCAATCCCCCACGTCCACTCAGAGGAGAATTCCTTGTGGGTGGTGAACAGGGCCTTGACTCGGCGATAGATCTCTGTATTGCTTAACTCGAAAGACGAGGTCCGGTTGGGGTCGTGGCCCCAGCTCATGTGGCACACTTTGTGTGTGCGTTTCTGGAGGGGGAGATCCGGTTGCGGACGAATGTGATCATGGCGTCCTCATTGCGCAATCCGAGGTCCTTCAGCTCCTTGAACCTCTTGTTAACTTGGTTGGCCAGCACTATGGGCTTCTTGGGGATAACGTCCCACAACTCCGGGTTAGGAGGACTCGGAGTATAGGGGCGCAGCCAGATCAGATCTTCGGTGGTACTATTCCAGACATAGAAGAAGGTCCGGGCCCATCCCTTGCAGGAGTCCAGCCCAGTAACTCGGGAGAAGACAGACAGCCTCCAGGGAGAAATTGACGCAGGACCGAACTGCGTGAGTTGTTTGTCCTCTGGATCTAGTTCTACATTCAGAATTACATTCCGGCGGAGGCCAAAGAACCGGATCCATAGCTCCTTTGTGGGCCATAATCCGGCATAGCCCTCGATGGTGGAGGTGAAGGCGGAAAGAGATGTGATGGCGTTGGCTGGAAGGTGATGCGGCTGGAGCTCGTATGTGTTCAACCAGTCGTGGAAAAAATCGCTAACTGGTAAACCGAACCCCTGCTAGAAGTGTGATAGGAACACAACGTACTCACCCGGATTGGGTGAGGGGGCAAGCTCGGAGGATGCGAGGTGCGTGGCGACGCCCTCCGGGATGCGCCTGGTCCGGTAGAGCCAGTCCAGGTCATCCTGGCAGACCCAGGAGCCTGCCCACGTGCCACGGTCGGCGCTCGCAGCATCTTCCTCCATCTCTTGCTCGGCGACGGCGAGCTCTTCTTCTGTCATCTCGAGGTCACTGCTCTCACTGGCGCTAGCGGCGGTGGGTGGCAGCGGCCTGGACTGACAGGGACCCGTGGCGGAGGAGACGCGCAGAGGCGACGGCGATGCAGGTGCACGCGGAAGCAGGGCGGCGGCGGCGTAGCTACTCAAACGCGGTGGCGGCGGCACTGTCGCAGGGAAAGATGAGGAAGAAGAGGGGCAGAGGGGCACGGAAGTGAGGAACGGCCCCAAGGGGCGCGCCCCTCCCCTATTTAACCGCTCCCTCAGGGGAGTAGTGGGATCGCGTTTGCGGATGGGCCACACCGTGTGGCCGTGTACAATCCGGATTGACCAATCAGCATCGAGCCACAGGGAAGGCCACAGAGCGCAGCGGATCCCATGACGTGATGTTATGATGCAGTTAACAAGGAGGCAGGCATGATGTGACGTGCGCTACAGTGATAACTGACAATTACTGCGGCGGTTACTATGGCTGGCCCTTAAAATGAGGCGATGTGATGATTAGCCTCCACATGGGGAAGCGTACGAGAGAAGGAAGAAAAACCCGGATGAGTATGTGGTAACCCGGCCAGCAAGTAAAAACTTGGAATGTGCCAAGGGAAAGTAAATCCATAGAATCCGAGATAAGAGGTAACTTGGAAAAGGAACACAGAGCTCAGTGAAATTGAACCTATTGTGGCCTTAGCGGCTAAGGCAGCTAAGACCGCACCAACTTCGAGGACTAATGTTGGGGGGATACCCCCGGGTAGGGTCACGCCGGGGTATAAATGCCGAGTTAACCGAGGTTCGGCAAGGTCAAAGCAAATGCTGGCCGAGTCACCTCAAGGCAGGCCGGATCACGGAGTAACCCGAACCAGGGACGTCCACCTCACATGGTCTCAACCGACTTAAGCCGTAAGTCGGTAAGATATATCTGACTTGTATGCATGAACAGGTATGTCCGGATCAACTATGCAGGATCCGGGTTATATCAAGCTTGCAAGAGAAGGAAGGTATCTCGCTGTTCAAAAGGTGGCTGCTGTACGCGGAGCGTGAGCGAAGCGGATAGAGGCCGGACCACCGAGGCGTGGCCGACAAAGGTGACGAAGCCAATGTCGGGTGACGCAGGCGCCGCAGAGGCTCACGTAGCCTCTGCATGGGTGCCGTGGGGGAAAAGTAACACGGTCGGCTTACTATTTTGGGAGGAGGCATATTCCCTGGAATATGCCTCCACGTATGCCCTAAGTGGAGACCTAGCCACCCCTATATAAGGAGGGCTAGGGCTTCTGTAGAGGGGGTTGATTCTTGACTGGTTGATTTCTAGGAGATTGCTCTGAGGGCTAGCTAGTGGCGAGAGTAAGAGAGTTCTTTCTTCCTCCTCTCCCCAATACAGCTCTAGGAGCATTTGTAACATGTGAAGGAGAATCAAATACAAATCTTCTTTGTGTGGAATCACCACACTATCCCTCCCTGGATTCCCCTAGTGCATTTAGTCCCCACATTTAGCCTATACATGGCATCTGCCATGACACCACCACGACAACCATGTTGTCATGGGGAACGCTTTAAACATTGCACTTGTACTTTGTACCTAGTTGATATCATGCTCTTTTGTCTATGGATGTCTTCGGTGTGAAATGAAAGGGGAGCTTGTAAGTCCATGGAGTGATGTATGTGTGTTAGAGAAACGGCTGGGCCGCTGGTCTAATCCATGCTGTCATGGTGGAAACCTGCAGCGTAACCATAATGAGCTGTCTATGAAGCATTCTTCTTACAAAAAAAGATATGAGAAAAGAGGAAACAGAGAAAAAAGCACCATATTCCCATGGTAAATAAGAAGATTGTTGAGATTGCTCGTTGTCTTCTTGCCTTGTCATTTTGATATGGGGATTCTTCCGTATCATCGGGCAAGGGGTACCCCGTTGGCGGTTCTCTATGATACACATGTACTTACTATGACAAGAACTTACTGGTAACTAAACTTGAGTAGCATGAGGAGAGGCCCTCGTATTCAAGAGACATGAGATTTCCAACTTATAATTTGTCAATCATATACACCATAGTGTGTTCACTTTAACCTTAATCACTTTAAGATGCTTATGATAGGGGCGATGAGAGCTGAAATTTAATAAGTACCATATTTTTTGGAAGCTCGTTATGAAACTTGAATCCCTACTTCCTTCTATGAAGGCCTTCCTTTTACTTTTATGTTGAGTCTCCACCTTCTATCTTTATGCACCTACTTTGAGAGCATAGTGGCCATTCTTAGTTCTATGTGCATTGTCCCAAGACTTGTTGATTGATGCATAGCTTTGATATTGCTTGTTTTAAACTATTTGTATCTAGTCACTCTTATGAACTTTAAAGGTGTCCTATGCATTTATGTTTGCTACTCTATGAGGGACAAGCTGAATGCCACTATGCTATGGTTTCTTTATGTGAAACAAACAAACGTCTTGCAAAGCATTGTTATTCATGAATCTTTTGTTTGTGCCTTTTCATGTTGCAACATAGTTGCTTTGTCTTATTGCTAGAACTTTATCTTTCATGCTATGTTGAAGTACTATGATCCCAGCTATCATTGTTTTACAAATACTTTGATCAAGTTTATGATGGTGCATGTCACCTCAAAAATTATTCTTTCTTTTTATCACTTACCTACTCGAGGACGAGCAGGAGTTAAGCTTGGGGGTGTTGATACGTTGCAAACGTATCCATAATTTTTGATGTTCCATGCTTGGTTTTATCTACTTTCTTATGTTTTGTCCATACTTTGGAGTACTTTCTATACACTTTCTTGGACTAGCCTATTAACAAGAGCCACAGTGCCAGCTGCCTGTTTTCTGCTATTTTTGGTTCCAGGAAAGTCAGAAAATGAATATTCTCGGAATTGGACGGGACAAAAGCCAAAGTCAATTTTTCACCGAGGGGGACACGGAGCCAGAATACGAGACAGAGAGGGGCCAGGGGCCGCCCACACCACCTGGCCACGCGGCCAGGCCTGGCCCACGCCAGGGGGTGGTGCGGCCACCTCGAGAACCCCCTCGGCCTCCCCTTTTGCCTATAAGATGCCTCCAATACATAAACCCTTACCCGATCAAAATTCCACAAAAGAGTTTGTAGCCGCCGTCATCTTCATCCCTAGATCGGGAGGGATCTAAAGCTCTTCCCAGCACCCTGACGGAGGGGAGAATTCACCCTGGAGGCCTTCTTCATAACCATGCAAGCCTCCAGTGTGATGCGTGACTAGTTCATCTCTTGACTACGGGTCCATGTAGTAGCTAGATGGCTGGTTCTTCTCCTTTGTGCTATCATGTTTAGATCTTGTGAGCCTCATTCATGATCAAGATAATCTATTTGTAAATCCTACATGTCGTCTTTGCGGGGATCCGATGGATATTGATATGTTATTTCAGATTGATTATTGATTCTATCATGTATTTGTTATTTGTGATCTTGCATGGCTTTCCGTTGTTAGTAGCTATCTTGGCCAAGTAGATGCTAGCAAATCCAATAGTTAGTATTTATGCTCGATAGTGGGTTCATGCCTCTAGTAATCTGGGGAAGTGACAGAAATCTCTAAGGTACTAGATGTGTTGTTGCTACTAGGTAGAAAACAACAATCCTTTGTTCATAGAACAATCGTATTGTTTACTTTACGCAATGCGTAATGCAATTATCTGTTGCTTGCAACTTAATACTGGAGGGGGGTTGGATGATAACCTCAAGGTGGATTATTAGTCATAGATGCAGTTGGATTACGGTCTATGTATAATGTTGTAATGCCCAATCGAATATCAAAGGAGTCAAGATGTTTAGTATATGCATGTATTTCTTTCTTGATGTTTGTCAATTTGCCCCGCTGTAATTTGTTCACCCAACATGTCATCTATCTTAAGGAGAGCCCCCACTAGTGAACTATGGACCCCGGTCCTTTCTTTTACTATCAATCTACAATCTGTTGTTTACTGCTTTCTGTTTACTTACTGCAAACTATTACTTTCTTCCACACAATACGTTTAATCCTTTGTTTTCAGCAAAACCGGTGAGATTGACAACCTCACTGTAAGTTGGGGGCAAAGTTCTGTGATTGTGTTGTGGAGGTTTCCATGTTGCTGCTGGCACCGGTAGTGCGCCCTGCCAAAGTCCAGCTCGCAACACCTTGGAAGTGTTTCCTTGCTCCTACTGGATTGATAACCTTGGTTTCATAACTGAGGGAAAACGTACTGCTGTACTCATCATTCCTTCCTCTTGGGGTTCCCCAACGAGCTCATTAATACACAAGTCAGCAGAACTCAACATATGTCAATTTTGTACTGAACTGCCTGTTTTATCCTCTGCAGTGGTGATTTTGTAAACATGAACTTAACTCTATGCATGATATGTGTTCATATGAAAATAATTTGCTCGAGGATTGAGTTTGGCTTAGTTAAGAAAGTGCAACTGCAAGTCCTATAGTTAACTAGCTTCAAGCATTGGCACGGCATAAATTATTCATCTAGAATTTCCTTTATCCTCTATAGTCTGTCCTTGTTCACCCTCGCGCGCCTTCTTCAGTTCCTTCAACAGATCCGCAATGTAGTACTCTAGCTTCTTCTTGTCTTTCCTGAGCTGCCCCCTCTCCTTTTCTGCATTATGAATCAGCAACCAGTGACTATCCTGAAGCTTCTTTGCAGTTCCAACAACCAAGCTCCCATTGATTCTGTCACTTAGTTTTGACTACAAATTCTCGATTTCTTGTTCCAGCTCCTTATTTCTTATCGATAGCTTGTAATTTTTTTCAGCTGCATCACAAACATTAGTAAATCTCCCTGACCTTTCCAACTCATACATCTCCCATAACTGGGCCAAAAATTTCTTAAGTGCATCTGGCCACTCAAGATCCACCCACTCTACTGATTTACACACCAGGCCAACCTAAAAAACACACACTATCATGTTATGAATATACACGATACATTTTTCTTCATGTCACCGCTGCACATAATGTAAACAAACCTGATTTGTACAACCCAAAAACCTTCTCCTAGTGTTACTGCCTTCGAATGCAACATATCTCCTCAGTTTTAGCCCATGGTCACATGGTACTTCTCCATCGAGATCTAGGTCCTCCCATTCGGGGTCGTAGATCGTCCGTGGTACCTGTAAGGAAACACAACGCTGGAATTGAACATGATTACATGCACATATGGAGCTCATATCAAGGGATTTACCATAACCCTAGCCTGAGAAAACAGAGGAACTCACATCAGGGAAGGAATACTCAATGTCGGAGCGAAGATTGTCGCTGCTTGGCTGGTCGTCCTCATTGTTCGAGGACAGCATGGTGAATGCATCGGCGTCGGCGATGGTGAGGAGAGAGGAGAGAGAGGGAGGGAGTGAGAGAGAGAGATAGAGAGGAAAGTAAAGTGTGTCACTGCTACAACAATGACTAAATTGGCATGTTACAATAGTGTAATGGATACCATGCCCTTTCCCTAGATTACTATCTCATGCCAAATAGGGTTTCTCTTCATACATTCTTATTTCAAATATTAAACCTATACTCCCTCCATTCCAATTTCATTGCCTAAGGAAAACATACCAGTATATTACATCATCTAAAGAAACAAAATCATGTCAACTGCAAGGTACTTATGCATCACTTGTTCAGTCATGGTTTCACAAAACATTACTCCCTCCGTTTCGAAATATAAGATGTTTTAGGTTTGTGAAAGTAATGTATCTAGACACCTTTTAGTGTGTAGATTCGGAGTGAACCTCCCCGAACCTACACACTAAAATATGTCTAGATATATTATCTTCACAAAGCTAAAACATCTTATATTACAAAATAGAGGGAGTACATTACAATCTCTCAACAAACATTATAACAAAAACAAGTACAGTACGTCAACATAATCATGTCAACTACAATGTACTTATGTCTTATTACAACAACGATGGTTTCACTGAGTGACATGTCTGAAAATCTCAACAGCTCGCACAACATTATATCACAATCTCTCAACAAAGATAATCACAGAAACACGGTCTAAATGCAATAGCAGTCTAGTTTACAAATACATATAGGGGAACCCTGCGGTACATATGACAAGCCTAGGGTAGCAGCTCTCATCAGATCTGATCAACGTCGATCACCTCATTCTGTTCAACCACTACAGGGGCCTCTACATCCACTAAAACCTCCTCAACAACATCAGAAATGGTAGCCAGGAAGAACACCTTCCTGATTCGCTTCTTTTGTCGCATAATATGCATAAGATCTTCAGTATCCAAAACCTCTATGAATTTCTGTTTCTTATGATGCCACCACTAGAGTCGTGTCATCTGCTTAGGGCCAATACTGATTTCCTTACCGATCTTGTCTCTCGTTTCGTCAAGAGTTATGTTTTTGGAATCGATGGAGATCTCCACAGTACATGATGAAGATGGCTTATTAACTCCCTTATCAAGTTTTGCCATGTATGAATCCACCTCTAAGTGAATACTTAACTTATCTAGGTCTGCATCTATTGGTCTGTAGTCTCTAGAAGCCGAAGCTCTGGTAGTAAGACCTCTAGCATCTGCATACATAACATCAATCATCGCTTCAACTTTCACCTTACGATCAGCGCACAACACTCCCAAACCATCTGAAGCTCATGGGAGTGCTCAGTTTGCATATAGGTATCATTCATGTTGCGCCACACCAATTTTGACCTCTGTCTAGAACCCTAGGGAATCCTAGCATGAAGCATATCTACCAGCTACGAAACAGACACAACCTCTTTGCATTTCACAAGCAGATGCACATCTTGCCCGAACACAACCCTTCGCAACCAAAATCTAGTTTCACGGTGTACTGGCGAACATGAACTGTGAACTCATATAGGTCCCTTGTATCGAAGTTGTGCCTAATTTGATTAAATAGGGGAACTTTTGAGTTCATTCGATTCTATTATCCCGTAACTAATATACTTGTAAGATAAGGCACAGATAAGAAAAATTCACCTCTCGCTCTTCTTCCGGGTTTTTTTCTTCGAGATTTGGGTGTCGCATCCGCCCACCGGAGCAACAATCCTCCATCGGCGCTGCTTTTCTCTTCAACCCGCTGCTCGTAGGTACCTTGGGAGTAGAATTCTTGCTGACCTCCTCGCTAACCGGGGCTAAAGACCTCGCCGCTGCTTCACGTTGAGACCGAGACTCTGGCTCCAATAGACCCGATTCAGTCGGCAACATAGGTACAACCTTCGCCTTGCAAGACATGTTGGGCCGCCGTCGCCGGATTTATTGTCGGGGGAGGGAGAGAAAAGGACCTCCGCTGCCACCGGATTCAATGTCGAGGAAGGGAAGAAAAAGGACCGCCACCGCCGCCAGAGCAAGATTCAGTGTCGAGAATTAGGAAAGTACAATAATGGATTTGCCCCTATGACACGTGCAGGATGGCCAAGAAGAGAGCCCGGCTAAGAAGGGGCACAATAGGAACTAGTGTAATGGAATATCCTGACTTAACGGGCGCGATTGAAAATATTGGGTTTGGCCATCATTCACTCGAAACACCCCTCTCAGCAATTGGCGCCCCAACTTTTCGAACCGCGGTGATTAAAATCAACTTGGGTACCGTGATGCACTAGCATCTCAACTTTCGGGCTGCAAATTATATTCTCCACATAGAGGCCACTACTACCACAACATCCACTCTACAAGAGAGGTATGCCCAATATAACAATAGGGTATTGATGATGCCATGATCCCACGAGTGGACATGATGAATTGTGAGGACCTTGTGAGGATATGCATGTTATGGATCCTATTTGTGACATTTCATATGATTCATTCATGTTCCCATGTGATGATTTGCTATTGCATAATGTTGATCATGTGGAATTATTGGAGTGTGATGATATTCCCATAGACATGCCATGATACAAATTGTTCTTTTATCCTACAATTGTTGCGATGAACTAGATGTACAATTTCTCTTTCCCTATCTTTGTCAATAGTCATGCTCGTACTTTGGAAATGCTTGATCATAAATGTTCTTCATTTTCTCTAGTTGTTGCTTGAAATATGTTGAACAATTATGATTTTACATGTTTTGCTAGCAATAATGATTATATGGTTCGGAATGAGATTTCCCCCATAGCTTCCCAAATTTTGGAGATATCAATAATTGCAGAGATAAGAATGTTCCCACCTCTTGCTCGCATATTCACCATGAATATCATATGAACTTAATTGACACTAATGGAAATGTGCTCAAGAGAAGATGCATCCTAATGGATGATGTGTTTATCTACCATGCACACACGTTCTAAAGGGAATATGCCCTGAGAGGCAATAATAAAGTTGTTATTATACATATTCCAAGTATGTGATAGATGTTTATTTTGCATGCTATAATTGTATTAATTCGGAAACGTTAATACATGTGTGTTTAATAAACAAAAGGAAAGTTCCTAGTTATGCCTCTCTTATAAACTAGCTCGTTGATTAACAAGATGATCAAGGTTTCCTGATCATGGACATTGGATGTTGTTAATAACGAGGTCACAACATTAGTGGAATGATGTGATGAACATTCATCCGAAGTATGGAATTACCATCAAAGTCATTGTGTTTATATTGCTATAACATCTAACAAAGTAATCATAGTCCTTAGACCATGAGATCATGTTAATCACTAACACTGGAAGAGTATCTTGATAACATCAAACGTCACACCATGAAAGGGTGATTATAAAGGTGGGTTCAGTGCTACAAAAGTGTTATGTAGAAGCTCATGGATCAAGAGTGGGATTTGTCCATCCCAATGACGGATAGATATTCTCTGGTCCCTCTCGGTGATATCACATTGGTTAGCTTGCAAGCAAGTGATAAGATCACTAGAATGTTATATCACGGCAACGAGAAAAGAGTACATGTCGGTAACGAGATCAAACTAGGTATGGAGATACCGATGATCGAATCTTGAACATGTAATATATCGCGAGACAAAGGGATTTAGTTACTAGCGTTAAAGGTTCTCACGATCACAGAAGTCATCATAGAATGTGTAGGACTCGGTATGGATCTCCAGGTCCCGCTTCTGATTATTGATCTGAGAGGGGTCTCGATCATGTATGCATTATTCACGAACCATAGGGTGACACACTTAAGGGACACCAACACCATTTGGAGCAAATGTGTTTCAGATGAATGAATTGCAAAGCGCGGGAATTATTTCAATAGACACCGAAACTGTTTCGGGTGAAATTGCTGAAATTGGTTCTGCATGTAATATTGAAATGTTGCAGGGGGTTTTATGTGAATGTTTGTTAATTAAAGTAATTAACAAAATTCTGAATAAATTTAATAAAAGAGTTTTATTAAATGAGAGAGCATTAAATTTGGAGAAATTTAATGCATTTAAAGTAAAGACTTTAAAGAGGAATGTTAAGGGACACTGTTATGTGGAGGGGGTTACCACCACATGAATGGGGGAGGTGAGGGGTCACCCCACATGGGGCGCCGGCCATGGGGAGGGGTACCCCCTCCTCCTATAAAATGCCACCCCTCTCACCCTTCTTACTCACACCTCCTCGTGAAGGATCTCTCTCCCCCTCTAGAATTATTCCCCCATGGTCTCGGATTAGCGAGATACATGTTCCCGGTGGCATTTCGTCTGGAAGGAGTTGCTGCTTCCGCTGCATCGCTGGAGCGAGGAGGCGGAGGTTTTTCGTTGGCCTCAACATGTGTGTGGGTGCGGATGCGCTGCTGGTTTGTGGCGCTAGGACTTCCACACAATCTTGAGATCGGCAAGCGTACAACTACATCATCCATGAGTTCCTACTCGTTAACAAAACTTTGTTGTCTTCGAGGGTAAGTTCTCCATGGATGTATATCCACCTGTTGCTTGTATCTAGTAGATAGATCTTGGCGTATAGTTCTCATCATAGGATTTTTTTTGTTTTCTATGCTACGAACCCTTCAGTGGTATCAGAGCAATATCTATGCGTAGGTTCTTTGCACGGGTAGAACACATAAGAGTATGTGGGCGGTGATGATCTTGTTATTGCTTCTTATATGTACTTTGGATATTGGTGGCATAGTGGGATGAAGCGACTATAGTCAATATCTGATTTACAACGAGTTGCTAATAATTTGGTTATCATCGTTGTGGTTCCATGTTCGTAGGTAAGAAACGTTCTATCTTCGAAAGCCCTAAGCCATATAAAACTTGTAATTGATAAATTAGAGGCATCTAGTTTAGATCATTGCTGGGCTTGTGTCATGATATGGTATTCTTTTGAGTTGATGTATAGTTGATACACTTACAACACACTTAACGTGTAAGTTCCATAGACCTTGGCCTTACACACAAAGGTATGATAGAGATCATACCATGGTGCATATGATAGTAATCAAATGCAAGAACCATATCATTTCACTTTACACATATGATGTTCGCATCTTATATTGCTAGTTTGGCGTTTTAATAGCGTTATAAGATGATCCCTCATTTAAATATCAAGATAAAAATGTGTTCTTCCTTAAGTATGCACCGTTTATGTTTCGCCGTTTCAAGATATCACATGATGATCGGGTGTACTTGAATCCACGATCATATTTCGGGTGTAAGATAGTTTTACACATGCGAGTACTAAGGTTCTTACTTGGCGAGCCTAGCATGTACAAACATGGCCTCGGAACACGGATCGAAAGGTTAAGCATGAGTCATATAGTTGATATGATGCCCATATACATGCTCGCCTTTGAAGCTACACCGACTCACGTGATGATCGAACTTGGTGTAGTGGATTTGGTTCGTGTAATCACCAAAAAAACATGAGGTATGTTGTTTTTGAGTGGGAGTTTAGTTGAACTCAATCTATCATAAATTTAGTCTAAATAAACTTTACAAATTCTATTGTAGATGGCACTGATGACCCACAAGTATAGGGGGTGTATCGCAGTATTTTCGAGGGAAGTGAAACCCAATTTATTGATTCAACACAAGGGGAGCCAAAGAATATTTATAAGCCTTAACAACTGAGTTGTCAATTCAGCTGCACCTGGAAACAATCTTGCTCACAGCAGTTTATCAGTAGCAATAGTTTTGTAGTAGCAATAGTAAAGTAATAGCAGCAGTAAAAGTAAAGACATTATTAATAATTGCAGTAAACAGTAGGATTAGAGCGCGGTAGGCATAGGGATGGATGGGCGAGTGTTGCATGGACAAGACAATTCATATAGCAATCAGAACATAGGGCATTTGCAGATAAATGGGATAAAGCATCCAAGTACTAAATAATCATAGGCATGTGTTCCATATATAGTCATACGTGCTCACAATGAGAACTTGCACAACATCTTTTGTCCTGCCAGCCCGTTTGCAGCGGGGCCCCAAGGGAACTACTGGCAATTAAGGTGCTCCTTTTAATAGAGCATCGGAGCAAAGCATTAACACTCCACGAACACATGTGATCCTCACATCAAAGCCATCCCCTCCGGTTATCCCGATTTCTGTCACTTCGGGGCCTTTGGTTCCGGACAACAATATGTGTATACAACTCGCAGGTAAGACCATAAACAATACTATCATAATGAATCAATAACATGTTCAGATCTGAAATCATGACACTCGGGCCCTAGTGACAAGCATTAAGCATAACAAGTTGCAACAAAGTCAAAACGCACTAATAATAGATACTAGGCACCATGCCCTAACAATCTGATGCCATTACATGAACGATCTCATCCAATCCCTACCATCCCCATAGCCTACAGCGGGGGATTACTCACTCATAGATGGGGGAAACATGGATGGTCGATGGAGAAGCGATGGTGTTGATGATGGCAATGATCTCCTCCAATTCCCCATCCCGGCAGGGTGCCAGAACGGAGTTTCTGGTTCCGAATCACGGAATCTGGTGGTGTCGGTGCCTACGGAACTCTTTCTAGAAAAACATCGACCCCCCTGGTTTTTAGGTCAAGAGGCAACTTATAGGCGAAGAGGGGGGCCGAGGGGGCAGCCAAGGTGGCCACACCACGCCTAGGCGCGGCCTGGCCTGGCCCGCGCGGCCTGGCCTGGCCCGCGCGGCCAGGTGGTGTGGGCCCCTCGTGGCCCTACTCCATCTCATCTTCTGGCTCCGTGAGTCTTCTGGTGAAATAGGACTTTTGGCATATTTTCCGGGATTTTTCCTAATAGTTGATTTTCTGCACAAAAACTAGACACCAAGGTAATTCCGCTAAAAACAGCGTCAATCCGTGTTAGTTACATCCAATTTTCACAAGTTTAGAGGAAAAACAATAGAAAAGTGTTCGGGAAAGTAGATACGTTTTGGACGTATCAACTCCCCCCAAGCTTAGCTTATTGCTTGTCCTCAAGCAATTCAGTTGAAAACTGAGTGCGATAAAAGAAACTTTCACGAACACATTTGCTTCATAAGATGTATATATTCTCAACATAAGATCAACTACTCAACTAAGTTTACTTAATAGTCATTGCAAGCTATGAAGAGATTCCAACTCAAAAATAATAAGTAGTATGAAACATAAACATAAGCAACATTGCAATGATCATAAAAAGGTAAGATAGAGTGGTATCTCGCTTGCCTTTTATTGGAGAGCAAACATAAATGCCAAGGCACCTCTGAAGTTCAAGTGGAGACTAGAAGTAAAGATGTCCAAGATACAAGCATCAAAGTCATAACATAATTAATCAAGTTTTGAGACAAGCACATTACACTAAGAATGACAACTATGCTCTCAGGAAAGTTCTCATAGAACGTGTGGAGACTCAACAAGGAAATGAAAAAGTTTTGAAAAGTTTGAAAGGCTTCCAAATGCTGAAAGTATGGTAGCTTTGATATCTCATTGCCCCTATCATAAGCATCTTTAAATGGTTATGGTTAAAGTGAGGTCCAATCTAAGTTATATGCTTGACAGACTATAAACTAGAAATCTCATGTCCCTTGAGTACGAGGGCCGCTCCTCATGCTACTCAACTTTAGTTACCGGTAAGTTCTTGTCATAGTAAATACGTGCGTATCATAGAGAACCGCCAACGGGGTACCCCTTGCCCGGTGATATGGAAGAATCCCCATATCAAAATGACAAGGCAAGCAGACAACGAGTATCTCAGCAATCTCCTTATTTACCATCGGAAAATGGTGCTTTTTTCTCTCTTTCCTGTTTTCTCATATCTCCTTTTTTCTTCTTTTTCTCAATAGCTATCTCTTTTTTATAAGAACAATGCTTCATAGATATTCATTATGGTTACGCTGCAGGTTTCCACCATGATTAGGCATGGATTAGACCGACGACCCAGGCATTTCTCTAACACACATACATAACTCCATGGACTTACAAGCTCCCCTTTTATTTCACACCGACGACATCCGTAAACAAAAGAGCATGATATCAACTGGGTATATATTTATATGTGTTGAAAGTGTTCCCTGTGACAGCACGGTTCTGCTAATCCCCAGCCTATAGTTTTCAAGCATATAACTTTCATGGACAGTCACAATGGTTCAGGTTTATTAAGTGCAAGAAATAAAGTGTGCCATCAAGTTCGTGAGAGCTTTACTAACTAACTTTCTCATAACAAGCAAACATTTTATTCACAAGAAAACAAGGCATATTGAATATGCACGGAAATAGCAAATGATGCTAATAGGTAGGTATGGTGGACACTTTTGGCAATATTGGTTTTAGGGAGTTGGAAACACGAGTAAAGCTTATACTCAGTGCAAGTGAAGTCTAGCAATAGTAAGGGAGCAACAAACGAGAGAGCAATAATTGTCATAATCATGCTTGCAACAAAACGGGACTAAACATGGCACGAAAGTGATTCAAGACCCCTGAGGCAAAATAATTCATCGAGGCTTAACTGATTATTGTTTTAGTCATATGCATGCGTGAGCATGTGCCAAGTCAATTCAAGTGAAACATTCAGAGGAGGATACCACAATGTTATACCAAGTTATGAATAGAGCAATGCAAGCAAACATTCATATGACATGCTACAAACTATTAGCAAGCTGGAGTTAATCATAAGAAAGCAAGAACTACTAAGCATCCATAAATAACATACACCCTACATGAACAGACTAAGCATGCCCACAATGATGAGTATATGTACAAAAATGAAAACAAATAGAGTTCGTTACCAGCCTCTCACCACACCTCAAGTTGTCATTAATCCTCATTATTGCCCTTCACTTGTGTGGCTTGAATAATAACATGGAACCAAATTCCACTGAGAACTGCTGAACCCTACAACAAACTCACAAAACCAAAGAAAAACAACAAATATTTTTGGTGTTTTCAATTTTTAAAAGCAAGAACCAAAAAGGAAGAACAAGCAAACCAAATCTTTTTGGGTTTTTCGAATAGTTCAAACAAAGCAAAAAAGCAAACCAAGGCAAAAAGAAGAAGAAGCAAACAAATAGAAACAACAGAAATATTTTTGGTCTTTTTGTATTTTAGGAAGCAAAAACAAAGAGAGAACGAAAACTAAAGAAAGAAAGAAACCTGAATATCCAAAGTACCAACGAAAAATGATAAGGAGATGAGTGTGATGTCGGTGTACCTCCCCCCAAGCTTAGGCTTTTGGCCTAAGTGGGTATCAATCCAAATATGAGTAAGGGTTCCAAGCAGGCGGGTCATTGTAAGAATGATCGTGATTAGGCCCTTGGGAAGAAGAAGAAGCTCCCCAATCATAGGTAGGCTACTGATATGAAGACTCCCCCTTATTCAAGGGCTAGACCGAATCATCTGTAAACTCCCTTCTAGTATCCTGCTCCTGTTGGGAGAGCTCTCCCAAGTACGTATCAAGCTCCTCCTTAGTGAGTGACCATCCTACCCTGGTATCAAGGTTAAACAAAACAGGTGCAGGCAAAAGAACAAATCACTCGAACTTACTCCGGCTCCAACCAGCCTTGAGAAAGGTTATTTCATAAGACAACTCACTCAAATTATCCCAAGAAGAAACAAATTTATGATGTATCATGGAATTAAGGTCAAGCCTTTCTATGGGAAACTGTAGGTCTAGATGATGAGGCACTAAACCATGCACCGCTAATAAACGAGAAGCAATGAGGCCTCCACAAATTCCACCTTTCTCGCGGTTAGCAGCAAGGCAGAAAGTTATCAAGGCACCAAATTATAAGTCCTACCTCGTTTAAGAGCAGCAGAGATGAATGCTAGATCATACGAGGATAACATATTGGCAGTTTTCCTAGCAAGAACACACTTGGCAATAAAGTAAGCAAAGTAGCGAATAGATGGGAGATGAATGTTACGGATTTTCCCGCTCTCCTTTGAGAAGCTGCTCCCTTGGAAAATCTCCGCATACAAGTCCATGAGTGGTGCAGGTCGCTCTTTAATCCTTCCACACGATCCCCACTGCGGTACCTTAATAGCTGCACAAAAGTCATCAAGAGAAAGGTCGATAGCTATATTGTAAATTTTGTAGTGTACCATGGGGTCAGGCAAAGAGTGACTAAATCGAAAGTCCTGCACCACAGACATAGGTAGTTTCACAAATTGACAAGGTTCATCTTCCACAAAGCACTCCAATCCTGCATTAGCAACTAAGGTGTGGAAGTCCTAGGAAATTCCTGCAGCCCTCATGAATTCGGGGCATGGATAGATGGAAGGAAAAACTTCCTCCTCTCGGTGAACCTTCATGACCTCAGGCACCCTCAGTTCATGTTGGTTGAGTTGATGCTCATTCATCTTCTATTCTGAAATTTAAACATCCATCAAACAAGTGATTGCAAAGTGAATATATAATGAAGGGCACTACTCATAGGAACTTATAGAGGCCTAAACATGCATCAAAACAATAACTCTAAGCATTGAACAAGCTTACAAGCTCTCATAACCAGTCACCTATAGCAGCAAAATACTCAAGATACAAACCACTAAACACAAATCTACTTGGACAAGCGGAGGAGTCACATACCGGAGAACAAATGCTCCAAATTTCAGTAGCAAAGATGGGTTAAGCAAGGAGATCGAAAAATCGTGGGCAAGAACAGCAAGAACACGATTTCGAGCAATGAACTGGTGTTTTCACGGGAGAGAGAGAGAGCAGGGGCAAGTGAGAGAGTGAGTGGAGGTCCAGGGGTGGGCCACACCATGGCCAGGCGCGCCCCTGGGCTGGCCGCGCCCCTGGGCTGGCCGCGCCACCAGGTGGTGTGCCTACCTGGTGGCCCCCTGGTACCTGCCAGGCACTTCTCTGCCCCTTTTTCACGTAAAAATTTAATATGAATTTTCTGGAATTTTCCGAGACACTTTATTTTTGAGCAATTTTCAGGTATAGATGAATGATTTTCTGACAAAAAAGGTTTCTGGAATGATGGAACAATAAAACAAAGCTAAAACTTTAGAAGTTCTAAGACACTCTAATATGCAAGCAACTAATAACAGAAAAGTAAACTAAACGAAAACAAAAACTAAAATGGATAGAATAGAAGTAAGCGGAAATAATCACGGTGAAAACATTGTTTTGTTCATTAAAATCCCTTTGTTAACAAGGTTGATCAGGTCTGATTACCAAAAAAAATTATATGAAACAAAACTTTGTATTCCACTAATGATTATGTTACCTCAACCTTGATAGCAATGGTCCCAATCATAATAGTTTCATATTTTTCTCTTGGTATGGGACAATATATTTCTCCAACTTGAATACCCTCAACATGTTCAATTGAATTTAAACCATAAGTCCTATCAATGTTCTTGGGGAAATAGACATTATGCTCTTTGTCATTAACATTAAAGGTCACCTTTCCTTGATTACAATTAATAACAGCTCCTGTAGTATTAAGAAAAGGTCTCCCAAGAATAATAGACATATTATCATCTTCAGGCATTTCAAGCACAACAAAATCAGTTAATATCAAGCAATTATGAGCCACTTGAACAGGTACATCCTCACATATACCAATAGGAATTGTAGTAGATTTATCAGCCATTTGCAAAGATATATTAGTTGGTATTAGTTTATCCAGTTGAAGTCTCTTATAGAGAGAAAAAGGCATAACACTAACTCCTGCTCCCAAATCACACAAAGCAGTTCTAACATAACTATTTTTAATAGAGCAAGGAATGGTTGGAATCCCTGGGTCTCTAAGTTTCTTTGGAACCTTACCATTAAAGGAATAATTAGCAAGCAAAGTAGAAATTTCTTCATTAGGGATCTTCCTTTTATTCGAGACAATATCCTTCATATACTTTGAATAGGGAGGCAATTTAATAGCATTAGTCAAATGAATTTGCAAGAATAAAGGTTTCATCCACTCACAAAACTTATTATAGTGTTCATCTTCCTTTGACTTGTGTTTCTTATCAGGGAAATGCATAGGTTTTTGGACCCAAGGCTCTCTTTCAGTACCATGTTTTTTAGCAAAAAAATCTTCTTTAGTGTATTTAGTATTCTTAGTGTGCCTTTCAGGTTCTTCCTCAACCTTCTCTTTATCAGGAGCATCATTTTCTTCATTACCACTTTCAGTTTCAGCATCAGAGACAGATATACTATTAGGATCTTTAGCAGGTTCAGAAGGTTCTTCAATAGTTTTATGTTCCTTCTTTCTTTTCTTAGGGGTAGTACCACTATTTTCAATTTGTTGAGAATCCTGCTCAATTCTTTTAGGATGCCCTTCAGGATATATAGGATCCTGGGTGGCAGCACCACTTCTAGTTCTAATTTCATAAGCATGTTTTTCTTTAGCAGCATTAACTAGCAAGTATTTTTGTACTTTAATAAGCTGATCAATTTGAGTTTGAACCATTTGAAAATGTTTAACAAGCATTTTAACATCATTAGAGGTTCTTTCCACAATATCCTTCAACTCAACAATAGCTCTAGTGTTTTCCATCAAATGATTTTGCACCCTTTTATTAAAATTATCTTGCTTAACAATAATAATATCGAATTCCTCTAAGCATTGATCAGGAGGTTTAGGGTAAGGGATATCACCTTCATCAAAATGTT
Source organism: Avena eriantha (assembly GCA_910589775.1). Taxonomy (NCBI): domain Eukaryota; kingdom Viridiplantae; phylum Streptophyta; class Magnoliopsida; order Poales; family Poaceae; genus Avena; species Avena eriantha. The sequence continues at coordinate 34,902,061 of OU342740.1, read as the reverse complement.
GGAGAGAGTGTACCTCAATAGTGGATGAGTGGGGAACTGGCTTACATAATTCTTCTATAGGAGGTAAATTCTTGACATCTGCAGCTTTAATTCCTTTCTCCTTAAGACATTTCTTAGCTTCCTTCATCACTTCATCATTTAGTTCAATAACTCCCCACTTCTTAGATGTTGGTATAGGCGCAGGTATAGCTGGTTCAGGTATAATTGTTTTAGGTATATCTGGTTCAGGAGGAGTCCAGTCTTCATAATTATTGTTTATTTTAGCCATTAATTCCTCAGCTTCCTTGGGAGTCCTATTCCTGAAAACACAATCAGCACAACTATCCAGGTATGTCCTAGATTCTTCAGTTAGTCCATTATAAAATATATCAAGAAGCTCATTCTTAGGTAATGGACATCCAGCCTGTGCATGAATCAAAGCACAAAACCTTGCCCATGATTCAGGCAATATCTATTTTTCTCCCTGTTTAAAATCAAAAAGTTTCTGCAAAATAGCATGTCTAGCACTAGGAGGAAAATATTTCTGCAGGAAAGTAGTAATCAAGTAATCGGGGCTATCAATAGATCTAGGAGGTAAATTATTAAACCAAGTTTTAGCTTCTCCTTTTAGTGAAAAAGGGAAAAAAATTAGCAACAAAGTAGGTGCGGATCTTAATATCATCAGAAAATAAGCCACTCATTGTAGAAAGCTCAGTCATATGTGCTACCGCACTTTCATTCTTAGTCCCACAAAAAGGTTATTTCTCAACAATGGCTATGTAAGATAGATCAAGAGAGAAATCATAATCCTTATCTTTAATGTTTATGGGAGATGCAGCAAACTTAGCATTAGGAGACAATTTGGGTCTTATAGTATGCCTCTCAAGGAGACTCTTAGCAGCACTCATATCATGAGTGTTTTGACATTCTTTAATAAATTCATCGGTCATCTCAATATAACCGTCTTCAATATCGTAGCTCTCTCTAGACCCAGGTGAATTGACAGGTGCAGTAGTGTCTTCATTAGGAGTTTCAGTATTTCCAGCTATAGTTCTAGCAATTGTAGCATCTAGGAAAGGAACTAATGAACCACTTTTATCAAGCACAGTAGAAGCAGCATCATGAGTATCAGAAGTTTCAGATTCAGCAGTAGTAGTAGCAGTGTGTGTAGCATGTGTATGTGGTGGTGTAAGGAGCTTACTCATAATAGACGGTGAATCAAGAGCAACAGAGGTGTTCAGAACCGTACCTCTTCTTGTAGTGGATGGTAAAATAGGGACCTTGCCATCAGGAGACTTATCCATGATGGATGGATGGCAGCGAACAATAGAGAATCCAAGTGAACTTGATAAATAAAGCTATGCTCCCCGGCAACGGTGCCAGAAAATAGTCTTGATGACCCACAAGTATAGGGGGTGTATCGCAATATTTTCGAGGGAAGTGAAACCCAATTTATTGATTCGACACAAGGGGAGCCAAAGAATATTTATAATCCTTAACAACTGAGTTCTCAATTCAGCTACACCTGGAAACAATCTTGCTCATAGCAGTTTATCAGTAGCAACAGTTTTGTAGTAGCAATAGTAAAGTAATAGCAGTAGTAAAAGTAAAGACAGTAGTAATAATTGCAGTAAACTGTAGGATTAGAGCGCGGTAGGCATAGGGATGGATGGACGGGCGTTGCATGGACAAGACAATTTATATAGCAATCAGAACATAGGGCATTTGTAGATAAATGGGATAAAGCATCCAAGTACTAAATAATCATAGGCATGTGTTCCATATATAGTCATACGTGCTCACAATGAGAACTTGCACAACATCTTTTGTCCTGCCAGCCCGTTTGCAGCGGGGCCTCAAGAGAACTACTGGCAATTAAGGTGCTCCTTTTAATAGAGCACCAGAGCAAACCATTAACACTCCATGAACACATGTGATCCTCACATCAAAGCCATCCCCTCCGGTTATCCCGATTTCTGTCACTTCGGGGCCTTTGGTTCCGGACAACAATATGTGTATACAACTTGCAAGTAAGACCATAAACAATACTATCATAATGAATCAATAACATGTTGAGATCTGAAATCATGGCACTTGGGCCCTAGTGACAAGCATTAAGCATACCAAGTTGCAACACAGTCAAAAAGCACTAATAATAGATACTAGGCACCATGCCCTAACAATCTGATGCCATTACATGAACAATCTCATCCAATCCCTACCATCGCCATAGCCTACAGCGGGGGATTACTCACTCATAGATGGGGGAAACATGGATGCTCGATGGAGAAGCGATGGTGATGATGATGGTGATGATCTCCTCCAATTCCCCGTCCTGGCAGGGTGCCAAAACGGATTTTCTGGTTTCGAATCACGGAATCTGGTGGTGGCGGCATAGTGGAACTCTTTCTGGAAAAACATTGAACACCCTGGTTTTTAGGTAAAGAGGCAACTTATAGGCGAAGAGGGAGGCCCAGGGGACAGCCGAGGTGGCCACACCACCCCCAGGCATGGCCTGGCCTGGCCTGCGCGACTAGGTGGTGTGGGCCCCTTGTGGCCCTACTCCGTCTCGTCTTCTGGCTCCATGAGTCTTCTGGTGAAATAGGATTTTTGGCATATTTTCCGGGACTTTTCCTGATAGTTGATTTTCTGCACAAAAACTAGACACCAAGGTAATTCTGCTGAAAACAGCGTCAGTCTGTGTTAGTTGCATCCAATTCACACAAGTTTAGAGGAAAAACAATAGCAAAAGTGTTCGGGAAAGTAGATACGTTTTGGATGTATCAGGCACCGCCTGCTTTTAATTTCAATGTGTTCATGGAGAAAGAGAAACTTGATGCGAATGGTAGCAACTTCACCAACTGGGCTATGAATTTGAGGATTCTCCTCTCTGCTGCACAAAAGCAATATGTGCTAGAAGCGCCGCTAGGCCCCCTGCTGACTCATGTACTAACGAGCTCGTTGGGGAACCCCAAGAGGAAGGTATGATGAGCACAACATTAAGTTTCCCTCAGTTATGAAACCAAGGTTATCAATCCAGTAGGAGCAAGGAAACACCCCAAAGGTGTAGCTAGCTGAACTTTGGCAGGGCGCACTACCGGTGCCAGCAGCAACATGGAGACCTGCACAACACAACCACAGAACTTTGTCCCCAACTTGCGATGAGGTTGTCAATCTCACCGGTTTTTCTAAAAACAAAGGATTGAACGTATCGAGTGGAAGAAAGTAATAGTTTGTAGAAAGTAAACACAAAGCAGTAAACAGTTGATTGTAGATTGATAGTAAAAGAAAGGACTGGGGTCCATAGTTCACTAGAGGTGGCTCTCCTTAAGATAGATGACATGTTGGGTGAACAAATTACAGCGGGGTAATTGACAAACATTGAGAAAGCATACAAGCATATACTACTCATCTTGACTCCTTTGAGATTCTATTGGGCATTACAACAATATACATAGACCGTAATCCGACTGCATCTATGACTAATAATCTACCTTCAGGTTATCATCCGAACCCCCTCTAGTATTAAGTTGCAAGCAACGGATAATTGCATTACGAATTGCATGTAAAGTAAACAATACGATTGTTCTATGAACAAAGGATTGTTGTTTTCTCCCTAGTAGCAACAGCACATCTAGTACCTTAGAGATTTCTGTCACTTCCCCAGATTACCAGAGGCATGAACCCACTATCGAGCATAAATACTAACTCTTGGAGTTGCTAGCATCTACTTGGCCAAGATAGCTACTAACAACGGAAAGCATGCAAGATCACAAATAACAAACACATGATAGAATCAATAATCAATCTGAAATAGCATCTCAATATCCATCGGATCCCCACAAACACAACATGCAGAATTACAAATAGATGATCTTGATCATGAACGAAGCTCACAAGATCTAAACATGATAGCACAAAGGAGGAGAACCAGCCATCTAGCTACTACATGGACCCGTAGTCCAGAGATGAACTACTCACGCATCACACCGGAGGCTTGCATGATGATGAAGAAGGCCTCCAGGGTGAATTCCCCTCTCCGGCAGGGTACCGAGAAGAGCTTCAGATCCCTCCCGATCTAGGGATGGAGATGACAGCGTCTATAGACTCTTTCATGGAATTTTGATCGGGTACTTAGGGTTTCTATATCGGAGGCAACTTATAGGCGGAAGGAGAGGCCGAGGGGGTGCCTGGGGCGGCCAGACCACCCCTGGTGCGGGCTAGGCCTGGCCACGCGGCAAGGTGGTGTGGCCGGCCCCCAGCCCCTCTCCGTCTCGTATTCTGGCTCCCGGTGTCCCTCGGTGAAAAATTGACTTTGGCTTTTGTCCCGTCCAATTCCGAGAATATTCATTTTCTCACTTTCCTAGAACCAAAAACAGCAGAAAACATGCAGCTGGCACTATGGCTCTTGTTAATAGGTTAGTCCAAGCTCCAAAGTGTGGACAAAACATAAGAAAGTAGATAAAACCAAGCATGGAACATCAAAAATTATGGATACGTTAGCAATGTATCACCCCCACCAGCTCCTGATGCCCCTGACGAGGAAAAGAATGTCTATGTGACTCGTCAGGAGGACCACAACTTAGTTCATTGCGGCATACTGTATGGGCTAGAGCCAGAACTTCAAAAGCATTTCGAAAATGGCAATGCCTTTGATACCATGGGTGAATTGAAAATGATTTTCGATACCCATGTTGCCGTAGAGAGTTATGATGCTTCATAAAAGTTATTTAGCTACATGATGGAAGAGAACAGGTCCGTAAGTGAGCAAGTACTCAAAATGTCTGGGTACACCGATAAGCTTGTGTCCTTGGGAATAACGATTCCCATTGATTTAGTAATACATCGTGTTCTCCAATCTCTGCCACCTAGCTACAAGAGCTTCGTGATGAACTATAACTTGCATGGCATGAAGAAGACTCTCCCCAAGCTTCTATCAATGATTAAGACTGCAGAAGTGGAGATTAGGAAAGAACATCAAGTGTTGATGGTCAATAGGACCACCAGTTTCAAGAAAGACAAGAAGGGCAAACAGAAGGGAAAGAAGGGCGGCAAATCTGTTGCTGCACCTGAAAAGAAATCCTGGGCTGGCCCTAAGTCTGATTCCGAGTGCTACTATTGTAAGGGACTGGCCATTGGAAGCGCAACTGCCCCAAGTTTTTGGCGGACAATAAAGCCGGAAAGGCAAACAAAGGTATATATGATATACATGTTATTGATGTGTACTTGACTAGTACTCGCAGTAGCACCTGGGTATTTGATACCGGATCGGTTGCTAACATATGTAACTCGAATCAGGGGTTGCGGAACAAGCGACCGCTAGCAAGGGGTGAGGTCAAGATGTGTGTCAGCAATGGATCAAGAGTTGATGTGATTGCCATCAAAACGCTGCCTCTCCACCTACCACCGGGATTAGTTATAAACCCAAATAATTGTTATTTGGTGCCTGCACTGAGCATGAACATTATATCTGGATATTGTTTGATGCGATGTGGTTATTCGTTTAAATCCGAAAACAATGGTTGTTCGATTTATATGGATAATATCTTTTATGCTCATGCACCTGTGATGAATGGTTTATTTCTGTTGAATCTTGATAGTACTCATACGCACATCCATAATGTTGATGCTAAAAAATTAAACTTCATAATGATATATCTGCATATATGTGGCACTGCCGTCTAGGTCATATTGGTGTTAAACGCATGAAGAAACTCCATTCTGATGGACTTTTGGAATCATTTGATTTTGAATCATTTGATACATGTGAGCCATGCCTTATGGGTAAGATGACTAGAACGCCGTTTTCCAGTTCAATGGAACGGGCAACAGATTTATTGGAAATCATACATACTGATGTATGCGGTCCAATGAGTGTGTCGGCGCGAGGTGGATATCGTTATTTTGTTACTTTCACGGATGATTTGAGTAGATACGGGTATATCTATTTGATGAAACATAAGTCTAAAACCTTTGAAAAGTTCAAGGAATTTCAGAATGAAGTGGAAAATCATCATAATAGAAGATCAAATTTCTACGGTCCGACCGTGGAGGTGAGTATCTAAGTTACGAGTTTAGCACACACATGAAAGAGTGTGGAATAGTTTCACAACTCACGCCTGCCGGAACACCACAACGTAATGGTGTGTCGGAACGTCGTAATCATACTCTATGGATATGGTTCAATCTATGATGTCTCTGACTGACTTGCCACTGTCATTTTGGGGTTATGCACTGGAAACCGCTGCATTCACTTTAAATCGGGCACCATCTAAATCCGTTGAAACGACACCGTACGAATTATGGTTTGGAAACATACCTAAGCTGTCATTTCTTAAAGTTTGGGGATGCGATGTTTATGTGAAGAAACTTCAACCGGATAAACTCGAACCCAAAGCGGAAAAATGCGTCTTCATAGGATACCCTAAAGAAACAATTGGGTATTCCTTCTATCACAGATCTGAGGGCAAGGTTTTCGTTGCTAAGAATGGATCCTTTTTAGAGAAAGAGTTTCTTGCGAAAGGTGTGAGTAGTCGAAAGGTAGAACTCGAAGAGGTTATTGAACCTTCTCTTCATGAAATGGCGAGTGGTGCAGCACCGGAAATCGTTCCGGAGTTGACTTAACCAAATGAAGAAGGAACTAATGATAATGATCATGAAACTCCGAAAGAGGACACTACTGAACCTCGCAGGTCAAGCAGGACACGTGCAGCTCCTGAACTGTACGGGAATCCTGTTGTAAATTTCATGGTTGATGAAATAGATGACCCTACGACGTATGAAGAAGCGATGATGAGCCTGGCTTCCAACAAATGGCTAGAAGCCATGAAATCCGAGATGGAATCCATGTATGAAAACCTGGTTTGGACCTTGGTGGACTTACCTCATGACCGAAAGGCCGTTGAGAATAAATGGATTTTCAAAAGAAAAACTGATGCTGATGGTAATGTAACCGTCTATAAAGCTCGACTTGTCGCAAAAGGGTTTTGACAAATTCAAGGAGTTTACTACGATGAGACATTCTCTCCCGTAGTGATGCTAAAATTAGTTAGTATTATGTTAGCAATTGCTGCATATTTCGATTATGAAATATGGCAGATGGATGTCAAAACTGCGTTCCTCAATGGTAACATTGAAGAAGAGTTGTATCTGATACAACCAAAGGGTTTTGTCGATCCTAAGGATGCTAACAAGGTGTCAAACTTTAGCGATCCATCTATGGACTGAAGCAAGCATCACGGAGTTGGAATCTCCGCTTTGATGAGGTGATCAAAGAGTTTGTATTTGTCCAAACTTATGGAGAGGCTTGTATTTACAAGAAAGTGAGTGGGAGAAATGTGGCATTTCTGATATTATATGTGGATGACATATTATTGATTGGAAATGATATAGATCTTTTAAACAGTGTTAAAAGTTATCTAAACAGCAAATTTTCTATGAAAGACCTTGGTGAAGCGTCATATATATTAGGCATAAAGATCTATAGAGATAAATCAAGACGCCTAATAGGGATATCACAAAGTACATACCTTGATAAGATTTTAAAGAATTTTAAGATGGATGAAAGTAAGAAGGGGTTCTTACCTATGTTGCAAGGCAAGGCATTGAGTAAGACTCAAAGTCCGGCTACGGAGGAAGAAAGAGAGATAATGGATAAGATCCCCTATGCTTCAGCCATAGGCTCTATAATGTACGCCATGCTATGTACAAGACCGGATGTGGCACATGCTATTAGTTTGACTAGTAGGTACCAATCTGATCCAGGTTTGGAACACTGGATAGCAGTCAAGAATATCCTTAAGTACTTGAGAAGAACTAAGGAAATGTTTCTTGTATACCGAGGTGAAGAAGAGCTGGTCGCTAATTGTTATGTCGATGCTAGCTTTGACACTGATCCAGATGACTCTAAGTCTCAAACCGGATACATATTTCTCATGGCGGAGCAGCAGTTAGCTGGAGGAGCTCCAAACAACCCGTGGTAACAAGGTTAACAATGGAGGCGGAATATATTGCTGCTTCAGAAGCAGCACAGGAAGCGGTTTGGATGAAGGAGTTCATTACCGAACTGGGTGTGGTTCCTAGTGCGTTGGATCCAATGGTGATCTGTTGTGATAACAATGGAGCCATAGCCAACGCAAAGGAACCAAGGTCTCACAATAATTCCAAACATATTAAGCGCCGGTTTCACTCCATCTGTGAGCATGTCAAGGATGGAGATATAAAGATTTGTAAAGTACATACGGATCTCAATGTAGTAGATCCATTGACTAAAACTCTCCCTAGAGCAAAACATGATCAACACCAGAACTCCATGGGTGTTAGATTTATCACCATGTAACTAGATTATTGTCTCTAGTGCAAGTGGGAGACTGAAGGGAATATGTCCTGAGAGGCAATAATAAAGTTGTTATTATACATATTCCAAGTATATGATAGATGTTTATTTTGCATGTTATAATTGTATGAATTTGGAAACGTTAATACATGTGTGTTTAATAAACAAAAGGAAAGTTCCTAGTTATGCCTCTCTTATAAACTAGCTCGTTGATTAACAAGATGATCAAGGTTTCCTGGTCATGGACATTGGATGTTGTTAATAATGAGGTCACAACATTAGTGGAATGATGTGATAAACATTCATCCGAAGTATAGCATTACGATCAAAGTCATTGTGTTTATATTGCTATAACATCTAACAAAGTAATTCTAGTCCTTAAACCATGAGATCATGTTAATCACTAACACTGGAAGAGTATCTTGATAACATCAAACGTCACACCGTGAAAGGGTGATTATAAAGGTGGGTTTAGTGCTACAAAAGTGTTATGTAGAAGCTCATGGATCAAGAGTGGGATTTGTCCATCCCGATGACGGATAGATATTCTCTGGTCCCTCTCGGTGATATCACATTGGTTAGCTTTCAAGCAAGTGATAAGATCACTAGAATGTTATATCACGGGAACAAGAAAAGAGTACATGTCGGTAACAAGATCAAACTAGGTATGAATATACCGATGATCAAATCTCGGACATGTAATATATCATGAGACAAATGGATTTAGTTACTAGCGTTAAAGGTTCTCACGATCACATAAGTCATCGTAGAATGTGTAGGAGTCAGTATGGATCTCCAAGTCCCGCTTCTGATTATTGATCTGAGAGGGGTCTCGATCGTGTCTGCATTATTCGTGAACCGTATGGTGACACACTTAATGGACACCAACACCATTTGGAGCAAATGTGTTTCAGACAAATAAATTGCAAAGCGCTGGAATTATTTCAATAGACACCGAAACGGTTTCGGGTGAAATTGTTGAAATTGGTTCTGCATGTAATATTGAAATGTTGCAGGGGGTTTTATGTGAATGTTTGTTAATTAAAGTAATTAACAAAATTCTGAATAAATTTAATAAAAGGGTTTTATTAAATGAGAGAGCATTAAATTTGGAGAAATTTAATGCATTTAAAGTAAAGACTTTAAAGAGGAATGTTAAGGGCAACTTTTATGTGGAGGGAGTTACCACCACATGAATGGGGGAGGTGAGGGGTCACCCCCATGGGGCACCGGCCATGGGGAGGGGTACCCCCTCCTCCTCCTATAAAAGGCCACCCCTCTCACCCTTCTTCCTCACACCTCCTCGTGAAGGATCTCTCTCCCCCTCTAGAATTATTCCCAAATGGTCTCGGATTAGTGAGATACATGTTCCCGGTGGCATTTCGTCTGGAAGGAGTTGCTGCTTCTGTTGCATCGCTGGAGCGAGGAAGCGGAGGTTGTTCGGTGTCCTGAATGTGTGTGCGAGTGCGGATGCGCTGCTGGTTTGCGGCGCTAGGACTTCCACATGATCTTGAGATCGGCAAGTGTACGACTACATCATCCACGAGTTCCTACTCATTAACAAAACTTTGTTGTCTTCGAGGGTAAGTTCTCCATGGATGTATATCCACCCGTTGCTTGTATCTAGTAGATAGATCTTGGCGTATAGTTCTCATCGTAGGAATTTTTTTGTTTTCTATGTTGCGAACCCTTAACGTTCTTCCTTTTGTCTAATTTGTATGTAGGTACCCGAGTTCCAGTATCAACCTCGAGTGAGCACGAGTTGACAAAACGATAGCTAGAGAGCATCCCACAAGTTGATGATAAATTATCCTCGAGGTCGGCTCTTTTTTAAGAGGGGAGATGATCTAGACCATCATATGCCAATCACCATTGAACCATGTCATGCTACTCCAACCATTGTACCTAAGGTGACCTCCTTCCATCACTTGTCCTCCTTTATTCCTCACTTGAATTGCATCCTACTTGAGCCAAATGTCTATCTTATGACAAGGTTCACACCCATGATCATGATGATAAGAGGAGATGCAGAGGATGCCCAAGGAGCCAATACCCTCAAGCAAGATGCATGGATGATAAGGCGCAAGAAGCAGCAGCTCTAGGACCAGAGTCTCTGTCGTCCACATGTCGGAGCCTCCTCCATATCTACACCGGAGTATCCGGCGAATCGACCCCGGAGTCTCTGACCCTGCTCTCTCGGACTTGTGAAGATAGTAGTGACACCATGCAGAATCCCATATCTGAGACCTCCCGGAATCTCTGGCATCGTGACTCCCGATCGGATTCCCCACCACATCATCTTAGGAGTCTTCGGCCTACATACACCGGAGTCTCTGGCCTGCACAATGGTAATGTGAGATCTGAGCTAGGCCTCAGTCCATGCGACACCCCATTTCATCCAACACTTCATCTTTATGCCCATACTACCCATGTTTAAGTGGTTGGCCTATATATATGCCCCCACCCCTCCTAGAAACCCTAGATTGAATTTGAGTTGAATTGGCTTAGCCTCCAATTTTTTATAGGGTGGCTCTCTTTAGATCTAGATCTATACTAAAGGTTGTACAAGGCCCTCCTCGTTTGAATCGGATCTTTCTATCTTGTGCACTCTATTGTGTTGATCTTTCCCTTTGGGCCTCTATTAACTGCAATCTCTTCACAAGTAGATTATATCCACTCCGAGATGATCTTTCCATCATGGATCTCTGCCTACGCTCTCTTCCATGTGGATTCTATCGGGTTGGTGATTCGGGCCAAAGAGGGAAATCGAAAGCATGTGTGTGATGTGTTTGTATCTTCACCTTGCATTTGCGTTGAGTTCATCGTGTTCATCGTCTTTCCCCTCGCTTTCCCGTCCAAATATGTGAAGATCAGGCCACCCCTCGAGGTTAACCCTCAACAGTTATGGTGCAAAATGTGTTCCGATAATTGTGTGTGTGCAACACCTGGTTCAGGGCTTGAAGACCTTTGCTCCACTTGTTTTATCGTGCGAAATTTTTAGATCAGACCACTTGCACAACTGTATTAACAAAAAAGACCACCTCCCATTGAAATCGACAGAAATACCATGGTGGTAGGCTTGACAAGCCCCACGTGGCACTTGGTGCTGCTGGCTGAGGTGGAAGGACCTAGCGCCATGGTGCATAGGGTGTGCGGCTCTCCAGATCTGTGGTATCATGTCTTGCCCCGCTTGAAATTTTCTTTCCTTTTTGAAAATTCCAGATCTATTAGAAAAGTTCACGAGAGGTTGCGGCATGTCCCTACCCAACTGATATTCTTTTTTGCGAGAAAAATCCAGATCAATTATAAAATTTCACAAAACGTACAAGACACTTCAAATGAATTAAAAATTACATTAAAGTTCTTGAATCACCTAACGACTACGTTGCCAGAGCGAGTCGTTCATGCACCGTTGTCGCCACTCTACTACTGAGCTGACCTAACTTTATTGATAACGGTCGGGAGTCTTCATGCACGTGACCTAGAGGACCAGCATCGTAGAGACGAATTCGTCGCCATTAAACTCTTGATTGATCTGAATTTTTTGACACCAAACCTGTAAAACAAGTAGACCGAACAAGATCCACTACTCCATGTGAGCAACGACAAAACCCTGCCCTACTCAATACTACCGACTAGATCACCGTCGACGAGGAGGCGGCTATACTTAGTCTTCATGTCTCGCGCATCGCCACCATAACGACGTAGCCGGTTGACAAAACACTAAATTTAGAGAGCTTAGTACAACGTTGAGCGTAGGTCCGAGGTCCCCACCCCCTCTGCCGCTGGAACCGCAAAGAGGGGAGACAGGCACCTGTAAATTTTCAGTCAATGACGGCAGAGACTGGCAGATGGCAATGGAGGCGGCGGCTAGGGTTTCACACCCGCCTGTTTCTCAGGTCGCTGGTTTTCATGGTAGTTACAAAGCCTAAATGATGTTGGCCGCCTGACATCCACGCGAGTAAAACGTATGGATCCTTTATCTGAACACACATGTTACCTCTTTGCACTGTAATTAGTAGAAGTGAAATGTACGGAGAGAGGAGAGAGGATGAAAAAATTAGAGCATCTCCAGTCGCGTCCTCAAACAACGTTTGACAGAAGCGTTGAATCTGTCGCTTGGGGACGCCGTCGTGCCATGCCAAGGTACGCTTGTTACCAGCTGCGTGCCCAAATGACACTACGCATGCCGAAGGATTTTTTGCAAACCGAACGAAATACATTCATATTACGACGGAATTTTACAAACCAACACAAAATTTAACTAAATTTAAAGAAAACTAAATCTAAACAATGTTAAGCATCGTCGTTCTGGCTAGAAGGACTGGCCTTGTCGTCATTTCTCACGCCACGCATCTTGGGCTCCCGCTCGGCCTGCTTCTGGCCCGCCTCGCATGTCGGGCTTCTACCATCCACTGGTGCGTCGCCGTGGCGGGCTGCGCCCTTCAACATGCCACCTTTGTTGTTTCTCACAACTATCAGTAATACTCGTTCTGAGCCATCCAGGTAGCTTCGCGAGCGGCGGCAGCAACCTCATTCTCCGCATTGATGCGAATAATGGCATGTCGCTCCCTCTCCATAAGGAGGCAGCCGTTCTCCTGCACTGACAGCCCTCTCTAGGGAGATCTCCGTATCGTGGACTTCAATGAACAGGTTGATCTCGTCGAGGTTACAGACCTCGTTGGTCCTCTCCCACTCACTCTTGTAAGATTCGAGAACGACGTGCTGCAGCGGATCAAGCACCTCCCCGACCTCCTTCTCGTCAAAATTGTCCGGCGAGAAGTCGAGTGGGTCAGTGTCATCGTCGTCCGAGGAGTTGGTTCCGACGGCAGGGCGCACTGCGGCTCCGCGGGCGTGGGCATCTTGGCCCAGCAAGTAGGTAGGCGGCGAGGTATCACGGCGAGAAGGAAATAGCACGAGAGCGCTGTCAGTATATGGTTTGCACATGGATAGAGGAGAGACGCCATAGCGGTATTTAACGCCGGAGCTGGCAAGCGCGGCCACTGGCTCTGGCACTTGATGTGTCTACTCTCTGCGCCGGTCAAGCGCCACTACAACGACGTGACGACTCTCTACACTATCCACGCGCTACTACGATGACGGGACGCCTTTCTGCGGCGCCATTAAACGGACACAAGGAGGTAAGCGACGACACAATAATTAATGTTGACGAGGCACTATGCCAATGACTGGGATGGCCTGCCAAGCCACGTCGCAAGGGTGCTGCGTCCAGCGTGCCAAACACATCCCCTGTGGAGTGGGGATGGCCTCGGCGTACCGAACACGGTTTTAGACCGTATCAGATCAAAAAGTACTTTAGGCCACACCACTGAAAGCGGTTTAATGGACGGCGTTTTGGGCATGCAAGTGGAGATGCTCTTTTAAGGGCTGAAGCTTTCAAGTGAGCTGATGATAGGTGACCTGCACATGGAACGACTATATGTTATGTTTAAACCTACGTACGCCAGCAGCGTGCTGCTGCAATCTCATCTATCTTGTTTTCTGGTTGCCCTTGCCCTCTTGCACTGACCGTAGTAATAAGTACAGTAGTATAACTAGTCAAAGGTTCAAACTGCGGTGGAACCGTGGAATGAGCGAGATGTATAAACTGGAGCCGAGGGGCACTGCCAGAAACAAATGCATTACGTGGTAGTGTGACAGAAAATTTGCAGCAGCTTAGCATATTTCCCTTACTCGGGGTCAACATCAATCTATTTTGCTAGTACTAAATAGCGTCTGACATTGTATATAGTCCAATAAATATCAAGACACTAGTGCTAGGTTAACTCAAGCTAGCTCCGCGACATATAAAAATCTAGACACGTTTGACTTCTTATCCAAAATATCTCAGGTCCAGCTCGCGAACTCTTGTTTCCGTCAATGCGAAATGAGCAAATGTTACATACTAGCTTCCATCGCAGCGTAAAAGGTGGAGTAACACACAGACTACTCTGAAGCACAACCACTATCATGGGAAGTTTGACTGCTCTTGAATTTCACCAACTGTAGAAGAGCAAGATATCAGGTGTTGCACAAAGATACTACAGTATTAACAGTTCGCAGGAGAGATTCAGAGAACGATTCCATACCAGGAAGTTCAACAGCAAAGTTAGCCTGGGCATCTGCATCGGCATTAAATTCCTACATGGCAAAGAAGAAAAAGTGAGTGAAGGGATCTGAAGTTTTAGCTGGTAGCTGTTCCAAGAGACAGGCAAACCAACTCAGTATGCGATTTAAGCGACACAAGTGAAGCTTGCCTATGCTTATACAGAACAAATACAGAGTTCTAACTGAAAAGGTATCCAGAGGGCTGATATTGGAACGAATAACTCCAGGAAAATGCAGGGATATCCCAGTCTAAATGTTTCCAGATATTAGACATAAGCAATAAATATGTGAAGTACCAATTGGCATTAACTTGAAACAATACAGAGATTAATGGTGAATTGCCCAAATAAGGGTCTTGTTGTTGCTGTTTCTCATGCAATTGAATAAAATAGTTGTTACGCACCACCACCGTAGGCTATTGTACCAAGAGCAGAAGTATGCAATATGGTGCAAAGCATTCATACAACAGAACCTAAAGCTGGCTGATGCAGGGTAAATCTGCACAAGATCAAATGGTAATGAAAACACGTGATACCTACCCTTAAAACATGGTTGATCTGAAACTGATGAAACTTTCCCTTCAGTTCCTTAACTTTCTTGCACAAGTCAGCCATATTATCATGCTTAACACGCCAGATATCTTGGACCTGTTCCAAGAAGTTTAATGTGTTACTTACAGTTGAGCATCGATAGAGCAGCCACTTGCTAGAGGAACTCTTCAAAGAGCACTTATTAGTTTTCACCGGATTTTGTAATGCCATTGACAACCAAGGATTTATTCAAAGAGCACTTAGAGTTGAACAATCATAGAGCAGCCAGTTGCTAGAGGAACTCTTCAAAGAGCACGTATTAGGATTCACCGGTTATCAAAAATTTATTTATGCCTTATTCAAATACATAAAAATATGCAGGGTGCAGAAGAGTTATTTTGCACCCTACATATTTTTATGTTCTCACATATAGAAATTTATGTTTTGTATACTAATAATTATGTTTATGTTCATTAGAAATGCAAAAAAATCGACATAAAAATATAATTTATGAGTTATTATAGTGTAAAAACATAGAAAATACACACTTTATGTCGTATTTTTATACGGCATGTAAACAAATTTTTTTACGAAATGTCTAAATTTTCTTATGTTGTTCTCGACTTCTGAGGTAAGACAAAATTTACGTGATGTAAAAATCATATACGGTTTGTAATATAGAGGGTGGGTGTAGAATAACTATTCTACACCATGGGTGTCAAATAGCGCCACTCTCTCTATATATATATATAGGGTAAAATAACTGGGGCACCATGGTGCCCCGACACCATACGTGGTATACGTATTTTTGCTTTGAACCACACATACCGTACCTAAGTTATACATACCTAGGTATCACATACCTAAAATATGCATACCTTAGGTATCACATACCTAAAATATGCATGCCTAAGTTACATATACCTAACATATTACATACCTAAGGTGTACGTACGCATACGTGTATATATATACAACTTAGGTATGTATACCTTAGGTATGTGATACCTTAGGTATCTATAATTTGGATAGGTATATCTTAGGTATGTAAAATTTGTGTACGTACACCTCGGATATGTACGAAATACAAATATGGTGCCCGGGCACCATGGTGTCTCATATGAGCGTCCTATATAGGGTAAAATAACTGGGGCACCATGGTGCCCAGACACCATACGTGGTATACGTATTTTTGCTTTGAACCACACATACCTGAAGGTATACGTACCTAAGTTATACATACCTAGGTATAGGGTAAAATAAATAAATATATATATATAGACTGTGGGGGCACCTAACCCGCAAACGTGTTAATAAATGAAGAGTTGGACAAAAAGTTCCTTTGGTAAGGATAAACACAGGACCATGGATTTTTTTTTTCGCGAAAACGCAAAAGCTTTGCGTTTCGATTCATCAAAAGAAAAAGAGTGTCGTACAAAATATACACAAGCTCAGAGAGCTAACACCACACCGACTCAACCCACTAGACTACGGGGTCACAGGGAGCAGGGCCCGGAGGCCTAGCGCACCAGCGGCCGCCCAGGAGCGAGCTTCCGAGCGAATCGTGCCGAGGAGGCTCTACAAGGTAGGGGACACGTTGTCGAAAACTCCACACAGGACCATGGATGATCGAATAAAATTTTAAGGAGAAATGAAGCAAAGAAATAGAAACAAAAAATATTTTAATTTCTTTGTTTGTTCGCATATTTAATGTTTTAGTGGACTTTGAAAGTGTCAGAATGAATTACTCTGTATAGAGTCAGAATGAATTACACAGCAAGCAGTTACCTATTGATCGTTCCATGGAAGAACACAAAAGGCTGCAAAGTGCAAAGTAGCAAAGGTATAACCACAAACCTGGTAACAGACAAGCTTAGAATCGCCTTGAGCACGAACATACTTGAATCCCTTCTTAGCAGCATATCTCAGGCCCAAAAGCAATGCACGATATTCAGCAGCGTTATTCGTTGCAATACCCAAACCCTCACGTAGTTGAGCAATCTTCAGTTGAAAGAATAGAACACAGCCATCATCAGCTGGCCGTGATAACTGAAAACTAAGAAAATAAACCAGCACAGTACTAGTTGTCATACATACCACAGATCCATCAAGCCGCCTTACTACTACACCAGCACCTGATTTCCCGGGATTTCCTTTACAAGCACCATCAAATTCAAGAATACATGACAGCTGTAAAGACCAAAACCACTGGTGAGAATAAGTCAACATTTCCTCATAGTGACGATAAGTTGCAAATATGCATGTTAATTAGAAATCATAACTGCAATATAAAAGCAAGTAAGAAATGAGAAACATGCACAATTGGCGGGTAGAACATTGGATTCGTACTCACATGGCTGTCAGGTAATGGTTCCAGTCCAGCAACTTTGGAATGCTTCTTCGACGGCCCGGTTTCCTTCAGAAAATAATCATAGGTGCGAGTACATGAGATGTGACAAAGACATTAGATACAAAGACTTTCACAGCAGAGTATACATTCACGCTTAGCATGGACAGGGGAACAGATCGCTACTCACCGTCTCCTGAGGCCTTTTCAGAGTAGAGGTTGCATTTCCATCAGGTTGCTGAAACCAAAAGTGGCACAATGAACAATCTACAAGAAAGTTTATGGGCAAATGCACAAGCAGTAATGGAACCACCTTTGAGGATAAATACCATAGAAGATCAGCTCAACTTTAAAGGTAAATAGCCTTGGAACTGTGTTCAAGCAAAACTACTGCCCTGAGAACTATGGGCAGTTACCAATCAAGATTGTGGACTATGTACTATATCATGATTACAAATTTGTATTTTAGAGATGATCAATTTTTATTGCAACTAATTACCATGCCTATAGAGATTGGGTCCAGCAAGAACATAAAATGCAAGTCTAATTAAAAGTGGTAAGATTAGTGCCGCCACAAATTGTAAAGTGATTACAAAATAAACTAGAACACATAGCATACAGATAGCTTCCTAAGGTAAACCGAAAAGGTATTAAAAGATCTATACAACATTGGCATGCGACGAACACCATTATCAGGTAAAACAATTGGAAATTACAATAATACATAAAAAATACCTGAAAAGGGCAGGGAACCAAATCGTCAAACAATTCATCTCTTGCATCTGCTGCATTAATGGAAAACAGAGCATTCTTTAACCCACGCACAGCGAGATACTCCTCAGTTTCTTTACGCAAAGAGTATCCTTTGTACACAGTCACAGAAGGATCGCAAACCTATAAGGATATGTTTCACATAAGTAGTGTCAACTGACATGGCAATAAGTTCTTTTTATTGTGCAATCACCGAATTAGTAAATGCAATAACTAGTTTTTTTTGCAATCATGTGAGATGTAGCCCCTACTACCACAGCAATGGTTTTAGCATCCAATGAATTGCATGAACCAACTGTGATAGTGAAACATAAAGTACTACATTGTGTATATTTTCTTCTTCTAGGAAGACCATCTAGAGAGGTACCATTATCATGTGTAATCTGTTTGATGAGGATGCTGCATTCAGTGGAATGTTTTTTACTAGTGAGCAGGTGTTAGTATTTTCGAGAGAAACGTTGAATGCACATAATTATAATAATAATAGACTGAATGATTGGTGTGCGACAAGTTGAGAGATAAGAGATGGTAAAAGGAAGCAACAAAATAATAATTACCGAACTGCTGACTTGGGCTTGACAGTCGGCGAGGTTCTTGTAGATGCCGATGACGTCACCCTTGCGGACGACATAGAACGGGTCGCCGCTGGCAGAGTCCATCGGGGTGCCCTTCTTTGCAGCAGATTTCTTGGTGGAGCGCTTGGAGGAGGAGGAAGAAGAGAATAAGCGCTCAGCAATGCCAAGGGCAATGGGTGGTGTGGAAGGCCTGAGGGGAAGGTAGCGCAGGTTGTGCTGGTGGTGGTAGCTGCCGCTGAGACTAAGAGTGCCAGCCACCGCTTGCCTCCACGCCACTCTAGAAATCCCACAGAGAGAAGAAGGAGAACAGCAACTCCTCATTAGCAGCTGCCAATGTGAAATCAATCAATCAGAGTACATGTTTAAAAATGATTTCTGTACAACATGTGAATATATTTGAACAACTACATATATCACATAATAACAGTAAACAGTAGAAGCAAATACTGTGTAAAATGGTCACAGCAGCATTGATGTTCCAAAAATATGACAACAAATATTTTGCCCTACCGGCCAGCTATTTCTTGTTGACACTTGACCTGTTAACAGAATCAACTACGAGTAGCAGCATTAGGAAATCATACTACTAGAACAGAGCGATGCAAATAAAATTCTACCATAATCAAGCATATCAGCCTACTAGTCTTTATTTGCATTCTGCATTCAATCCCAACACCGAAGATTCGAAGAAATTGCCCCAAATCAGGGCAGTTCCCTACTTGGTAGATTTCAGAGTTGTACAAGAATCAACAGGACCGAATGGAAGTACAAGTGAAGAAAGAGAATGAGAAGTCCAGCAGCCGTCGGTAACGAAGAAGGCCGAATCGACTGAGGAGAAGATAAGACGCCCTGAAGGAACCCGAGGGCAGACAGAGGAGGAGGGGAGGGCCGCGGGGAGAGAAGGATGAGGAGGGTCGCAGGGAACTTGGAGAGGATGGGGCGGAGATTGGAGAGAAGGAGGAGGGCCGCCGGGAACTCACCTGCGCCGCCGCCTTGGAGTCGGCTCTCCTATGCTCGCCTCCTGCGCGGCTGCGTCCGGGCGAGACGACGAGGGGTACGGTTGGAGCGTCGGGCCGGGCCCTGTACAAAAGCGAAGCAGGTGCGTGGGGACTGGGGAGTCGGAGTATCCAGTGAAACAAAGGACTCGATGCACCCGACTTTAGTTGACAACCTGAAGTTTCAAAAAATTTGGAAACAAGTCTTGGCATAGATAAAAATTTGGAAACAATTCTTGGCATAGATAGTACTTATACTTAACATCCTACAAAAATTCAAATCGAAATACATATAATAGGTCAAGAAAAAACATACTAGACAAATTTGACAGTGAATAGTGCAGAATACAAGCTGGGCTTTGAATCTGGCCCATTATCCCATGCTGCGACAAATTTGTTGTTTTCTATTTTGATGTTGTTCTTCAAATTTAGACATGATTTTTTTGTGACAATGTATATTTGCATTGTGTCAGTAAGCCAGCTTGTTTTTGGATATTTTGGTAACTTTTAAAATTGTCAACTGAAGCCGGGTGCACCAATGCCTTGGTTTCACAGGGTACATTCCCGCGTAGCACTGTGTTGCGGTCTTATGGATGCACATATTTGTCAACGTAACAACATAGATGACGAAACTAAAAGCGGCACATCGAAAAGTCCCTTCTCCGTTTACAATTCAGCCTATATTATGCATTTACTGCGGACTACTCCTAAATCTACGAACCAGAGTAGTGGCAGACGAGCAACCTGACGGCTGGAGCAGTGGCACCGGCAATCCATGGACAATGGAACTGTGAGACCTGAATCGCGTGCTGCTCCATCTGACCGGCTCGAGCAAATTGCACAAACCACCACATATTGCTGGCGTCGTTGCGCAAAACACTAACTTTACATGTTTTTTGCACGGATCACCAACTATTGGTGTAATACGTTGCACACAGGTCTAGATCCTATATTAGATTGATTAATTGATATCTGACAACCGGGGTACACAAGGCAGCGATAAGTGGTGTCAACGTGTCATTATCTAGTGAGTTGTTTTCAAACATTTTTAAAAAATGAAAAATATTCGGTAATTGAAATAATATAAACAACTCTAAACTAACTAATCTGGAAAAGTTTGAATGAATATTGTTTCAATAGTTGGAATTTTTATTTTGTTTAAAAGATCAAAAAACACGATAATGACACATCGATACTCGATCCTTATGTCATGGGCCGGGTCGTAAGGATTGCAGTTAATCCATTTAATATGAGATTTGGACCTGTGTAAAACCTATTACACCAAAAATATAAAAAGTTGGTGTTTTACGTAACATCGACGACAACAGACGGTGGTTTATGTAATTTCCTCGACCGGCTCGGACGCACACCTTAAAACAAGACCGCGAAGCCGCCTAGCGGTCAGAGGCAGACACGGCGAGCTATACACGTGATTTGTGTCGCCGGACGTAGATGCGGCGTAACATGCTTCGGCGTCTCCAGCCAACGCCCTTTTATCGCTGTTCCCTCCGTTTTAAAATATAAGATGTTTTAGTTTTGTCAAAAAATATCTAGACCTCTTCTAATATATAGGTTTACTCCAAACCTACACTATACAAATTAACTAAATATATTAGCTTTACAAAACTAAAACATCTTATATTTTGAAAACGGAGGGAGTACTACTCTCTGCACGCCTGCAATGATGCGCCTCAGCGACAGCAACGTCATCAGTCATCACCCGCGATGTGTGATGATGAAACGGTACGTGAGTTCAGGTAGCCAGGTAGAGGCAAGGATTTTCTTTTGCATGAATCAAGCTTTTCGATGGCAAAAATGATAATGGCTTGCAATGGAAGAAAGAACTGTGAAATCTCTCGTTCAACGTGCTTTTGCCGGTAGGTCAGGTTTTGTAAAGCCACTGGTCCTCGAGAAAATGATATGTTTGCTTGCTTCCTTCTGATTCAAATTAATTGACTTCGATCTGTCCAGATTCGGATGTATCTAGACATGTTTTAGTGCTAGATATATCCGAATGTAGGCAAATCCAAGTAAATTAATTTGGATCGGAGGGAGTACTAGAAAGCATCGGAGTTATATGGATGGTGCCCCACGTATGGACTAAAAATCTTTAAATCTTATTCTTGGGGTAATTTTAGTCTCACATTGCTAGCATATTACTAGCTGAGAGAGAGTTATAACTATATATGAGAAAAACACTTATATCCACAAAAGTGAGTGAGAAGAGAAGTCCATGCACACTCCTCTTCTGCAGCCTGCCTCGCCATGCATGCACCGTATTTACTAAATCGAGTTAGAAACTCGTTTTGCGGAAGATTGTTTTCCGCGCCACCAACTAAATTAGTACATATCAATACATGTGTGCATCTTCGACGCGTGTCCTCGTATTTCACCGTGTGACGGTTTAGTTGGCTTGGTGCCTCCATTTCTCAGGCTATGCAGAGGAGAGACGAAATAGTTCTCTATCTACCTAGCCTCACTTGTTTTCTGTGACTCTCATCCATTTTTTAGTTGTGCCGCTCTCTAGGCTTTCTTATTTTAGTGATTGCGTACACGACCATCCGGGAGAACAGTCCTCCAAAACCATGTCCATGGAGATCTTACACCGAGATCACAAATGGGCGATAAAGTATTTTGGGAGCATTTGAGTGTGACTGCTCGCTTCCGTTCATCTACATCCACACCGTCTGTATGACTACTTTCTCTACGGATCTGGCGACCTTGGCACCACCATGAGCGGCATCGACAATCGTTGTTGTTGCGGTGGTGACCTTCCCAGTCTATATGTATGTGTTGTTCACCTCCGTTTTTGTGCTTGTATGTGGTCTATATGCAGATCTGCTAGATGTGTTTTCTCTGCCATGTGTGATTAGATCTGCTAGTACATATGTGATGTTGATTTTGGTACTTAATCACACTTGAAAATTACTTAATAACCTAAAAAATAAAAATAACGCCATGGTTTAGAGCGATCATATTATAACAATAAAAACTTCCTTCAAGAACAATTATCTTAACATTAGGCACTTGTGATATCCTTGTTTGAACTTTAGAATCATGTTTTTGGCTTGAGTGCACTCCCTAAGGCAAAAAACAATCAGAGCTTCCTTCATAAATAATTACCTTAACACTCGCACCACCATATGGAGGTTTGGCTAATTTCTGATGGGTTTTGTAGCATGGAAAACGAAAAATTTCCTACGAGATTGCGGAAGAAAACCCAAACATCCAATCTATGAGATCCAATCTACTTACCCTCGAAGAACATGAGTGTTAACGATCAAGAGATCGTGTATGATGTAGTACAAGCGTCAGACCAATCCGATGTAGCGCCACACGGGTAGAACCTGCAAGATTCTCACACGTACGGCTTGACATCTCCTCCTTGATCCAGAAAGAGAGGGAAGGAGGTTTGTGAGATCCCGACTTCACGACGACATTGAGGTGGACATGGTGGAGAATTTCTACATAGCTTCGCTAAGCCACTGTGAGAGGGGGGAGGGAACATATGCGGGAGAGAGAGGGGAGGCGAAGCCAGTAGGATGCGGTGTTGCGCCCAATGCCACTTCCCTTCCTTATAGGGGTGGGGGAGGGCTGGCTAGCCCTTGCCCCTCCTCCAAAAGAGGGGTTGGTGGCCAAGGGCAATCCCCATCTCCAAGAAGGTGCTTGATTTCTACGCACTTCTATTCTTATAGACAGTTGTTGGGCCTCTCGGTGCAGAGGTTTGTAGAATAGCAGCAAGTTTTCCCTTAAGTGGATTACCCAAGGTTTATCGAACTCAAGGATAAAGTGGTCAAAGGTATTCCCTCTCAAGCAATCCTGCAATCAAGATACAAGAAGTCTCTTGTGTCTCCAACACATCCAATACACTTGTCAGGTGTATAGGTGCACTAGTTCGGTGAAGAGATAGTGAAATACAAGTGGTATGGATATAAGACAATGGTGCCAGAAAATAGCTTGATGGCGTGGAAGGGACTAAAGGCAAACTGAAATAAAGATGAAAGCAAGCAAACATGTAACAGATCTAGTTGCAAACGGTGTTTCAATGCTTAGAAACAAGGCCTAAGGATCATACTTTCACTAGTGAACACTCTCATATAAATATCTTCTCTTTATGATACTACTCTGAACTACTCTCCGGTTGGACACTCTAATCCATGGTAGGGCTATAACATCACTCCTCAAAGTAAGCCTTTCCCATCTAGATAACCCCACACTATCACCCTAAGCTCTAGATGGTTCAAACAAATACCACAATTTCATAGAAATATCCAACTACAAATATAACTCATAATAAGTATTTGTAATCTCTAGCCTAAGTGCCACCATGGTGTGCACGCTGTCACTTTCACACACATTGGGAGAGCAGAGATATATTAAAGCACTTGAGTAGCAAGGTAGATCTACTTGATTACCAAGCTCATGATCACAATATGATCATGCATAGAGAGAGAGATAAACACATAGCAACCGGTAGAACCCTTAGCCTCGAGGAAGAACTACTCCCTCATCTTCATGGGAATTAGCAACGACGATGAAGATGGTGGTGGAGATCGATGGAGATGGCTCCGGGGGCACTTCCCCATCCGGCAGGGTGCCGGAACAGAGACTTTCTATCCCCCGAATCTCCCATTTGGTGGCGGCGGCGCTGCGGAACTTTTTGTGGCTGGAGGGCTGGATGATTTAGGGTTTTTGCATCGGGAGACATCTTATAGGTGAAGGGGCAAGGTCGGTGGGCGGCCAGGGGACCCACACCACCTTGTGGCGCGCCTAGGGCTAGCCTGCGCCACCACATGGTGTGGCCACCCTGTGGCCCCTCTCCGTCTCGTCTTCTGGCTTCGTGAGTCTTCCGGTAAAATATCGACTTTGGCTTTTGTCCGGTCCAATTTCGAGAATATTCATTTTCTGACTTTTTTGGAACCAAAAATAGAAGAAAACAGGCAACTGGCACTGTGGCATCTTGTTAATAGGTTAGTCCAAGAAAGTGTATAGAAATACTCCAAAGTTGGAACAAAATACAAGAAAGTAGATAAAACCAAGCATGGAACATCAAAAATTATGGATACGTTAGCAACATATCAACATCCCCAAGCTTAACTCCTGTTCGTCCTTGAGTAGGTAAGTGATAAAAAGAAAGAATAATTTTTGAGGTGACATGCACCATCATAAACTTGATCAAAGTATTTGTAAAACATGGATAGCTGGGATCATAGTACTTCAATCAAAACACGAAAGACAAAGTTCTAACAATAAGACAAAGCAACTATGCTGCAACATGAAAAGGCATAAACAAAAGATTCATGAATAAAAATGCTTTGCAAGACGTCTATTTGTTTCACATAAAGAAAACATAGCATAGTGGCATTCAGCTTGTCCCTCATAGAGTAGCAAACATAAATGCATAGGACACCTTCAAAGTTCATAAGAGTGACTAGATACAAATAGTTTAAAACAAGCAATATCAAAGCTATGCATCAATCAACAAGTCTTGGGACAATGCTGATGTCTACGCACTTCTATTCTTGTAGACAGTTATTGGGCCTCCAAGTGCAGAGGTTTGTAGAACAACAGCAAGTTTTCCCTTAAGTGGATCACCCAAGGTTTATCGAACTCGGGGAGGAAGTGGTCAAAGGTATCCCCTCTCAAGCAACCATGTAATCAAGATACAAGAAGTATCTTGTGTCCCCAACACACCCAATACACTTGCCAGGTGTATAGGTGCACTAGTTCGGCGGAGAGATAGTGAAATACAAGTGGTATAGATAATTATAAGTGGTAACAGTGATAGAAGATAGCTTGATGGCATGGAAAAGACTAAAGTAAAACTGAAATAAAGATAGAAGCAAGAAAGCATATAATAGATCTAATAGCAAACGGTGTTTCAGTTCTTAGAAACAAGGCCTAGGGATCATACTTTCACTAGTGAACACTCTCATATAAATATATTCTTCTTTATGATATTACGCTGAACTACTCTCCGATTGGACACTCTAATCGATGGTAGGGCTATAACAGCACTCCTCAATGTAAGTCTTTCCCATCTAGATAAACCCACACTATCACCTTGAGCACTAGATGGTTCAAACAAACACCACAATTTCATAAAGACATCCAACTCCAAATATAACTCATAACAAGTATTTGTAATCTCTAGCCTAAGTGCCACCATGGTGTGCACACTGTCAACTTCACACACATGGGGAGAGCAGAGATATATTAAAGCACTTGAGTAGCAAGGTAGATCTATAGATTACAAGCTCATGATCTCAATAAGATCATGCATAGAGAGAGAGAGATGAACACATAGCTACCGGTAGAACCCTTAGCCTCGATAGAGAACTACTCCCTCCTCATCATGGGAATCAGCAGCGGCGATGGAGATGGTGGTGGAGATCGATGGAGATGGCTTCAGGGGCACTTCCCCATCCCGGCAGGGTGCCGGAACAAAGACTTTCTGTCCCTCGAATCTCCCCTTTGGTGGCGGCGGCGCTATGGAAGTTTTCGCGGCTGGAGGCTTGATGGTTTAGGGTTTCTGTATCGGGAGGAATATATAAGCGAAGGGGCGAGGTCGGTGGCCAGCCAGGGGGCCCACACCATGCCCTGGCGTGGCCTAGGGGGGCCCGTGCCTAGGGGTGGTTTGGCCACCCTGTGGCCCCCCTTTGTCTCTCCTTCTGGCTCTATGAATCTTCCGGGAAAATAACGACTTTGGCTTTTGTCCGGTCCAATTCCGAGAATATTCATTTTCTGACTTTCTGGAACCAAAAACAGCAGAAAATAGGCAACTGGCACTGTGGCACTTGTTAATAGGTTAGTCCAAGAAAGTGTATAAAAAGTACTCCAAAGTGTGGACAAAACATAAGAAAGTAGATATAAACCAAGCATGGAACATCAAAAATTATGGATACGTTCGCAATGTATCAACATCCCCAAGCTTAACTCTTGCTCGTCCTCGAGTAGGTAAGTGATAAAAAGAAAGAATAGTTTTTGAGGTGACATGCACCATCATAAACTTGAGCAAAGTATTTGTAAAACATTCAAAGCTGGGATCATAGTACTTCAATCATAACATGAAAGACAAAGTTCTAACAATAAGACAAAGCAACTATGTTGCAACATGAAAAGGCACAAACAAAAGATTCATGAATAAAAATGCTTTGCAAGACGTTTGTTTGTTTCACATAAAGGAAACATAGCACAGTGGCATTCAGCTTGTCCTTCATAGAGTAGCAAACATAAATGCATAGGACACCTTCAAAGTTCATAACAGTGACTAGATACAAATAGTTTAAAACAAGCAATATCAAAGCTATGCATCAATCAACAAGTCTTGGGACAATTCACATAGAACTAAGAATGGCCACTATGCTCTCAAAGTAGGTGCATAAAGATAGAAGGTGGAGACTCAACATAAAAGTAAAAGAAAGGCCTTCATAGAAGGAAGCAGGGATTCAAGTCTCATAAAGAGCTTCCAAAAATTATGGTACTTATTAGCTTTCAGCTCTCATTGCCCTATCATAAGTATCTTGAAGTGATTAAGGTTAAAGCGAACAAACTATGGAGTATATGCTTGACAAAGTATAAGTTGTAAATCTCATGTCCCTTGAATATGAGGGTCGCTCCTCATGCTACTCAAGTTTAGTTACCGGTAAGTTCTTGTCATAGTAAGTACATGTCTATCATAGAGAACCGCCAACGGGGTACCCCTTGCCCGATGATACGGAAGAATCCCCATATCAAAATGACAAGGCAAGAAGACAACGAGCATCTCAGCAATCTTCTTATTTACAATGGGAATATGGTGCTTTTTTTCTCTCTTTCCTCTTTTCTCATATTTTTTCTTTTTTTCTCTTTTTTCTCAATATCTGACTCTCTTTTTATAAGAAGAATGCTTTATAGATAGCTCATTATGGTTACGCTGCAGGTTTCCACCATGACAACATGGATTAGACCGGCGGCCCAGGCGTTTCTCTAACACACATACATAACTCCATGGACTTACAAGCTCCCCTTTCATTTCACACCGACGACATCCATAGACAAAAGAGCATGATATCAACTAGGTACAAAGTACAAGTGCAATGTTGAAAGCGTTCCCCATGACATCATGGTTCTGCTAATCCCCAACAAATAAGTGCAAGCATATACAACATATACAACGCAATGGTTCAAGTTTATTAAGGGAAATAAAAGTAAAGTGTGCCATCAAGTTCGTGAGAGCTTTAATCACTAGTTTTCTCAAAACAAGTTTAATTCGGAAGGTAGATAAAAACATGAATATACTTGGAATAGCATATGCTAATAGGTAGGTATGGTGGACTCTTTGGAATAACTTGGTTTTAGGAGTTGGATGCATGAGTGGAACTCATACTTGGTTACGGAGGCTAGCAAAAGACTGGGAGCGACCAACTAAGAGAGCAATAATTGCCATAATCATGCAGAGCGACAAAATGATACGTCCATTTTGCATCACTATTCTATGTCTTAATTCACTATTATTCATTGATATATTTCATATTGAGAGGTGATACTTATGTTATTTCATCTGTCTTTGCATGGTTGACGACTTTTGGAGCATGGACCGCTGCAGTCAGGATTCTGATGGAAAAGGTGATCATTGCTATAATGGTCCTTGTGATAGCTATATTGTTAAGTTTATGCATGATACTGAAAGTTATTATGAGAGAGGGAAAAGTGTTCTTATGAATCTCAATAATATCAAGTTCCCTCGTTTTATGCTGAAAGTTTTTATGTTGCACTTCTTTTGCCTTCTTATGCAAGGTGCCTGTGGTTTCAATAACTTGTTTTCTTACAAAATCCCCTTGCATAGGAAGTGGGTTAGACTTAAATGTGTGTGTTTTTGCTTCTTAATGCTCTCTTTCACTTCAATTCATATCCCTATGAGAGCTTCTTCAAAATTATCATGCCCATCTTAATGGCTATAAAGAAAGAGCTTATGGGAGACAACCCAATTTGTTTCTGTTTTTAGTTTGTTTTTGTTTCTTTGAGTCTTGGAAGTTATTACTTTGGTAATAACCGCTCCTTATCCGTTTTGTTTGGTTCTTGTGTCAAGATCAACCTCTAATGAGAGAGAAGTAAGATTTGGGGAAGTTGCTGTCCCGAAACAGATTTTTGTGCTTCACCGTAAAAATTCGTGAGAGATCTGTGTATGTCGGTTTGAGTTGTAATTTTTTGTGCTTCTGCCCCAGGTTGTTATTAAACTTTTGCTAGTTTTGCACTTTTTTATTTGATCAACAGAAGATTTTCGGAAAAATTGATCTTTATCTGCTGGTCTGTTTTGACAGATTTAGCCACTCTTGCATTTGCTTCTTTATTCGATTTCCTTTTTGAATTCTTTTTTGGGCTTTCCGAAGGAGTTGCTACAGCTTATGTTTTGATGGTTTTCAGTTGAAGTTGTACTCAAAAGGTTTTATCACTTCACTTATAGTAATGTTGCTAATAAGAACTGTGTGAAAGAAATTTCTAGGAAGTGGAGATAATGGTGTAATAAGGAAGAGAAAGGTTTTATGACTCAAGTAATAAGTATATGAAGATGAAGATATCGATGATATTCAAGTGATGACTCCGGAAGGATCCACTCAATACCAAATTCAGAGACCTGCAGAGTCCGTTTCCAACTAGGTAACAGTTCTGGTAAGAAAAGTTCCGCGAAAATACAATCCAACTATATTTTTGCAGTTTTCAGTCAATAAGGAAAGCTACGAAGCGAAAAAGGGTCGGAACCGGAGCCAGGGTGGCCCACACCACCCCATGGCACGGGCCCACCCCTGGCCGCGCCACCAAGTGGTGAGGCCATCCAGGACTCCGTCTCCGACCCGTTTTCTCCCAGTACCTTCCTTTTGATATGAAACTTCGTAATATATAACCCCCCGGATCCCCCGAGGTTCGTACATCGTGTTTTCTTCATGTTTTTGTTTCGATCTTTTTCTGCTAGGACATACTCTTTGAAGGTTTAGAAGCACAATGGTGTCTGCCAAGGATAAAGGGAAGGAGCCTATGGAGGAAGACCTCCAAGACCCCGGGAAGGAGAAGGAGATCGAGAGTAAAGGTGAAGAGGAGCAAGGCCAACATCCGCACACCGGCACCACCATTGCAAGCATTGGAGTGGGGAAACCTACCAATATCAGAAGGACGGCACGGATGTCAACTGGAGGGAAGCCTCCGCGTCATTGCTTGGCACCACGGACACCTTCTCCGAACACCAAGAATACCTTCCATACCTTTACCCATAACCATGCAGGAAAAGAAGACTCCAAGTGGGAAGAATGGAAGAAGAATCACAAGAGCTGGGATCCACAAACTGAAATGATTATGGGTCGTATTGAACACAACTCGGAGTTGATTCGTACTCTCACCTTCGAGATTGAGGACTTTGGGAAACTAATCAAGGAGCTCATCAAGAGGATACCACCACCAAAGGATTAATTCGTCACCAGGTTTGGCATCCCCTTGGTTTGTTCCAAGCTTGGGGGAGTGCCGCGGTATCATATCACTATCTTCCATTCTTTTTACCTTATTAGTAGAGTCATATCATGAATAGAGGAGTTATTATGTAGTATGGTTTGCATTGTAGAAGTGTCCCCTCTCTCGTTAGATTTGTATCCCTTGGTGTGAGTTTTCGTTATGGAATATTAATGAGAAGTTCTATCATTCACTATTTTGCATAGCTTATGTTAGTTTTCAATTCGTGGTTATATGATTGATCTTGTTGTTACTATTGGTAGCACTCTGGGATCATTGAGTTAATTTAGTTGGTTTTGGCAAACCTGGCTCGGTCAGTAGCAACACCCTTTTTGAGAGTTGAAACGAAAAAGATAGAAGTACTCGATAGAAAAATAATTTCATCATCTTTCTTTCTTGATTTGCTCATAAGTTTAGTATTCTCTAGTTAAGATCTTTTGTGCTTCCAAGGAAGATTGCATGTTTGTCTTTATCATTTGTATGTTTGTTTGTTTCCTTCAACTCTTATACTTGCTACCCAGCCTTGCTAGCCAAAAACCTGTACTGAGAGGGAATTCTTCTCGTGCATCCATCTCCCTCAAACCAAAACCTTTGCCATTTGTGTCCACCATACCTACCTAGTAGCATTATTGCTATTCCAAGTAAATTCTTGCTTTGTCTAACTCCCAAATTAAACTTGTTATGCGAAAATTAGTGATTAAAGCTCTCACGAACTTGATGGCACACTTTACCTTCCTGCATTTAATAAACTTGAACCATTGGGTCCTTCTTTGTTGCGTATATGCTTGCGCTTTATGAGTTGAAGTTAGCAGAACCATGTATCATGGGGACCACTTTCAACACTTCATTGGTACTTGTACCTAGTTGATATCATGTTCTTTTGCTTATGGATCCCGACGGTGTGAAATAAAAGTGGAACTTGTAAGATCATGGAGTTTATATGTGTGTTAGAGAAACGCCTAGGCCGCTAGCCTAAGCCATGCCTAATCATGGTGGAAACTTGCAGCATAACTATAGTGAGCATTCTATGAAGCATCCTCCATAAAAACCTATGCAAATAGCAAATAAAAAGATCGCTGAGATGCTCACTGTCTGCTTGCCTTGTCATTTTGATTATGGGATAGCTCCTGTGTCATGTGCAAGGGGTACCCCGTTGGCGGTTCTCAATGATACGCATGTATTTACAATGACAAGAGCTTGCTCGTGACTGAAGTTGAGTAGCATGAGGATCGGTACTCATAAGTAAGGGGCATGAGATTTCAACTTATAACTTGTCAAGCATATCCTCTTAGTTGTGTCACTTTAAGATTAACCACCTAAAGATGCCTATGACAGGGGCAATGAGAGCTGAAAGCTAGTAAGTATCATAATTTTTGGGAGCTCTTTATGAGACTTGCAATCCCTACTTCCCTCTGCGAAGGGACCCTTTCTTTTACTTTGTAGTTCAGTCAGTAAACCTATTCCCTTCTATCTCAGCAAGTATTTTGAGTTGATGTGTTTCATTCATTCATATGATGATTTATTCATTAATGTTTCTTATGTTCCTTGTTTTGCACACTGCTCTTATCTTGATGTTTACTACTTTGAAAGCTATCATTGAAAAACCAGCTATTTGTGAACTCCAGCAAATTATCAACTATTCTTCGACCAAGAGCTAAGTTTGCCATTACCAATTATGATTCACTTTATGTATCTTTATTGTATTTCCTTTACTCATTGTAAGTTGAGTTGTATAATAGTGAGTTATCTTCTATTATGATCTATGTATTTGATGAATGTGATGCTTCTTGTCCGTATTCTTTTATCGACTCTTCACTCCATAAACCTGAGGTCATGTTTATTGAGCTCAGTTTCGCTTGGCGACAAGCGAAGTCTAAGCTTGGGGGGAGTTGATACGTCCATTTTGCATCACTATTCTATGTCTTAATTCACTATTATGCATTGATATATTTCGTATTGAGAGGTGATACTTATGTTATTTCATCTGTTTTTGCATGGTTGATGACTTTTGGAGCATGGACCGCTGCAGTCAGGATTCTGATGGAAAAGGTGCTGTTTGGAGGCAAAATTCGCGAAGATCAGAAAATCCGGGAAAATATATGGAAAATCCTATTTTTCCAGAAGACTCAGGATGCCAGAAGATGGAGTGGAGGTGGGCCACAGGGGGCCCACACCACCCCATGGCGCGGGCAAGTCTAGGCCGCGCCAGGGAGTCGTGTGGCCGCCCTGGCCCACTCCAGCCTCTCCCCTCTGGCGTATATCAACCTCCCGAAACCCTAAGACTCGGGGAGCGACCACAGAAAGATTTCGCCGCCTCTGCGGGGCGGAAAACACCGAGAGAGAAAGATCTCTCTGGCAGACAGATTTCTGCCGGGGGAATTCCTTCCCGGAGAGGGGAGATCGCCGCCATCAACACCACCATCAAGCTGGACTTCATCATCATCATCACCACCATCATCACCATCAGCACCCTCATCACCATCTCCATATTGATGTAATAATTGGTTGAAATTTGCTATAGTTCATAAGGGAAACTTTCCCGGTGTTGATTACTCTTTGTAGTTGTTGCTATTGAGTGAGCCATTGAATTATTGTTTATGTTCATATGATCATTATTTCATCTCTAATCATGATCCATATGATGTCTTGTGAGTAGTTCGTTTCGTTCTTGAGGACATGGGAGAAGTCTTGTTGTTAGTAGTGGAGTTGTGTTGAGAAAGATTCAATAGATTGTTATTTAAGTTGTGGTGTACTTCTTCTAGTGGTGTCATGTGAACATCGACTACATGACACTTCACCTATATGGGCATAGGGGAATGCATTGTGTATTTGGCTACTAATCGTAGGGGTTGCCGGAGTGACAGAAACCTGAACCCCCGTTAGGAAACCATTGCACAAGGGACGTAAGGGTCTTAGAGTTTAAAGCTGTGGTTAGGTTTCTACCTTAATTACTTTCTTGTACTTACTGATGTTTGCAAGGGGGTTTAATCACAAGTATGTATTAAGTCTTGGATGGGGCGGTACATTAGCACAGGTTCACCCACACAACACTTAGCAAGCTAGAGAAGATTAATCGACTATATGAAGCGAAAGCACTTGACAGTCTTCCCATGTGTCCTCGAGAACGTTTGGTCATCTATAGAAATACAAGCGGCTTGTCCTTTGCTGCATAAAGGATTGGGCCACTTGCTGCATTCATTCTTACTGTCTTTTATTTACTCGTACTTTGTTTACTTGTTTTATCGAAAACCCCTAAAAATCTGTTTGCTAAGTATTTGCAGAGAATTCCTGATCCATACCACTAGCCAGCACCTTCTGCTCCTCGTTGGGTTCGACACTCTTACTTATCGAAAATACTGCGATACACCCCCTATACTTGTGGGTCATCAACACTATTTTCTGGCACCGTTGCCGGGGAGTGAAACGCTATTAGAGAGTGGAACTGGTAAAGGAAACTTCTACTGTGAGTATTGTTTACTTCTGCTAGTTGCTTTATTTTCGTTATGGATAATTCGCTGAGTTTCTTATTTGGTAATGCTACTACCACTGCTAAGGTAGTAGATAAGCCACCACCTGCTGAGAAAGATGTTTTCAAAATACCTACAAGAATTATTGATCGTGTTATGGATAACTACTATGTTGGGGATGGAACTGTCCATCCCGGTGATCATTTACTCTTTATACACGAATTATGCGGGTTGTTCAAGTGTGCAGGTATTACTACAGATCAAGTTAAGAAGAAGTTATTCTCATTATCACAGAAAGGAAGAGCAGAGGAATGGTATAAGCTGTTGAAGAATGGTCAAGCTCTGGAATCGGAGGAAATAGTGCCTCTCCCCAAGCTTTGACACTTGTACTTGGATATTTCTTGGGGTGACATGCATGGCATCCCCAAGCTTGAGCTTTAGTCCATCCTTCATCTCATTACTCATTCCTTTCATACACCTGAAATTTTTCCTTCATACAAAACTTCACACAATCTTTATTAGCAACATTAGTGCACTCAAGATAATAAGTCTTTAGATTCAGTTCCAACTCCAATAAAACTTCCATTAAAACACAAGCTACTGTAGCACTTCCCTCAAAAAGCTCAATTCCCCAAAGAGAACTCAAAAAGGAATCAACAAGAAGCAAATGCAAATAATGGCAGAAATCTATCAAAACAGACCAGTAGGTAAAAACCAATTTTTTCGAAGACCTTATATTGCTCAAATTGAAAAGTGTTGAACTAACGAAAGTTAGATAACAACCTGGGGCAGAAGCGCAAAAATTCACGCCTCAAAACGATGTACAAAGATTTTACACGAATTTTGAAAGTGAAGCACAAAAATCTGTTTCGGGACAGCAACTTTCCCAAGCATTACTTATCTCTCATTAGAGGTTACTCTTGGCACAAAAAGCAAATAAAAAGGATAAGGAGCGGTTATTACAGAGGTAATAACTTCCAAGACTCATCTAAAAC
The DNA here is from genome assembly GCA_910589775.1 of Avena eriantha. Lineage (NCBI taxonomy): Eukaryota > Viridiplantae > Streptophyta > Magnoliopsida > Poales > Poaceae > Avena > Avena eriantha. The sequence goes on along the minus strand of OU342740.1, from coordinate 34,867,480 downwards.
TTTTGGGCTATCTCCCAGTAAGTACTTTTCTTTAACGCCTTTAAGTTAGGCATGATAGTTTGAGAAGATGCTCACATAAGAAATATGAATTGAAGTAAAAGAGAGCATCAAGATGCAAATTCAAAGCACATTTAAGTCTAACCCACTTCCTATGCATAGGAGTCTTGTAAAGAAACAAGTCATGAAAGTACAATGCAACAAGCATAGTAAAGCAAAACAAGTGCACCTTCAAGACTTTCAACATAAAGAGGGGAAACTTAATATTATTGAGATGCATAAAACCATGTTTCCCTCTCTCATAATAACTTTCAGTAGCATCATGAATAAAATTAACAATATAACTATCACATCAAACATTCTTATCATGAGCCTCATGCATATAATCATTATTACTCTCCACATAAGCATAGTTATTCTTATTAATTGTAGTGGGAGCAAATTCAACAAAATAGCTATCATTATTATTCTCATCACCATAATCATCAAATATAGGAGGCATATTGTAATCATAATTATTTTTCTCCTCAATAGTAGGTGGACTGAAAATATCATATTCATTATTGTAATCATCATATATTGGAGGTGTAGTATCATCATAAGCAATAGAATAATTATCTTCCAAAGTGTGTTCATTTGTAAACATATCATCATTGGAAGGATCATGGATAGCACTAATAGTATAGCAATTATTAATATCATCATTTTCAGAATTGGTACCAAAGATATTTTCAATATCAAAAGTAGTGTGCTTTCCCAATCATGATCACTACTATAGGTAATAGGCATAGGAACATCATCGAGTTCAGACTCATCAAAAACTATAATAGGAGCAACATGCTTAGGGGAAAATACCGTTTCCTCTCTTCTTTTACTCCTCCTCTTCTTCTTTTTCTTCTTCTCTTTAGGAGGGAGAGGCTTAAAAGGAAGCTTCTCCATATAGCCTGGTTTATTGTTAGAGACAATAGAAGAAACTTTGGAGGATTCCTTCTTTTCATTAATAAGATCAAAACACATATTAATCCTGTCATATTTTGGTAAAATCTCATCTTCTATAATATTTTGTATGTAAGTATTTGTGTGACAATTATCAACACAATAAAGATGACAACCATGCAGGACACTATTCATGTCAAAAGCACTCATATCTACCAAAGAAGTTTTTCTTGATAATTCTTCACACCCCAAAAATAATGTAAGTTCATCATGCTGATTCGGAGTGATCATGTCATCACAATACAAACTTGTAGTACTCATTGGATTAGAAGGGCTATTATTATGGCCTGGCATTGAAAATTGAAATGACCCACTTCAAAGCAAAGTTCACAAATAAAAGGATAGAGGGCACAAACTTTTTTACCAAGATCATTTAGAGCCCTATACCACGTTCTAGTTTTTTCATTCCTGTGGGTGATACAATATTCTTCTTCAATTTGATTATTCTCACAAGGTCTATGTATTCCACAAAAATTAACATGCTTATAATAAATAGTACTTTTAGAGGTTTGAGCATATTTATTGCTATCATTAATAACAATTTCATTTTCCATGCAAGTGTCTTTAAAAGGCTCATGATACATGTCCCATTTTTCTTTAGGAGCATTAATATGAGAAGCAAAGGTTCTAAAACATTCAATAAGAATTTGAGGATCAATACCATATTTAGTACTAAGCTCTTGAAAATCGGCAGTTTCAGCAAAAGACTTAATGCAATCATGCTCATAGTTTATACCTGGTTCTTTACCTTTGTTGTTATCCCAATCGTCGGTATTGCTTTGAATTGTTTCAAGAAGATCCCACTTAGCTTTGACCTCCTTACTTGTGAAGGATCCCTCTAAAAAAGTATCTAGATAGTCCTTGTAATGTCTTGAAAGCCTTGCATAGAAATTATTAATAACAATATTACTGGGGAGCTCATGAATGGGACATTTGAGCATTAGTGACTTCAGTCTCCCCCATGCTTGGGCAGTACTTTCTCTATCCCGTGGATGAAAATTATAAATGTAATTCCTATCTCTATGAATTTTATGAGGAGGATAAAATAGTGTAAAAGAGAGATTCAAGTTCCTTCCACTCCAAATGGTGAGGATCATCTAGTAGCTTTGCCCTTAAGTGAAAGAGGGAATAACTTCCTCTTAACTTGGTTCATTGAAATACCTGCACACTTTAACAACTCGCATAATTCGTGTATAAAGGGTAAATGATCACTAGGATGGACAATTCCATCTCCCAAATAACAGTTGTTCACAACGCGTTCAACAATTTTATAGGTATTTTAAAAGATATGCTTTCAGTATGTGGATTTAAAATATCACAAGTATCATTAGAATTACCACATATGGGAGATAAAGTATCATCAGAGCAAATTTACTTCTTTAAAGCTGGGGAATTAAAAAGATCATTTTCATAAAAACTAACTTTCCCAAGCTTAGACATTTCTATAGCATTAGTAACAAAGGTGTTCAAAAGATTCATACTAATAACATTGCTATTAACATGCAAAGAAAGTTCCATGGGTTTTTTAATTTTCTTTTCAGACAATTCATGTTCTAACTTAGGAATAATACTAAAAAGCTCTCTAATATTTTTGTTGTTTTCCATTAAGCCTAACGAGTGAAAACAATAGACAAAAAGAAAAAATTGCAGAATCTAAAGGAAATAACTTCGAGCACTCACACCGGAGGATGTGAGTACCTTTTACATTACCTCACCGGCAATGGCGCCAGAAAATAGCTTGATGTCTATGCACTTCTATTCTTGTAGATAGTTGTTGGGCCTCCAAGTGCAGAGGTTTGTAGAACAGCAGCAAGTTTTCCCTTAAGTGGATTACCCAAGGTTTATCGAACTTAGGGAGGAAGTGGTCAAAGGTATTCCCTCTCAAGCAATCCTGCAATCAAGATACAAGAAGTCTCTTGTGTCCCCAACACACCCAATACACTTGCCAAGTGTATAGGTGCACTAGTTCGGTGAAGAGATAGTGAAATACAAGTGGTATGGATATAAGACAACGGTGCCAGAAAATAGCTTGATGGCGTGGAAGGGACTAAAGGCAAACTGAAATAAAGATGTAACATATCTAGTTGCAAACGGTGTTTCAATGCTTAGAAACAAGGCCTAGGGATCATACTTTCACTAGTGAACACTCTCATATAAATATCTTCTCTTCATGATACTACTCTAAACTACTCTCCGGTTGGACACTCTAATCCATGGTAGGGCTATAACAACACTCCTCAAAGAAAGCCTTTCCCATCTAGATAACCCCACACTGTCACCTTGAGCTCTAGATGGTTCAAACAAACACCACAATTTCATAGAAACATCCAACTCCAAATATAACTCATAACAAGTATTTGTAATCTCTAGCCTAAGTGCCACCATGGTGTGCACGCTGTCAGTTTCACACACATGGAGAGAGCAGAAATATATTAAAGCACTTGAGTAGCAAGGTAGATCTACTTGATTACAAATCTCATGATCACAATATGATCATGCATAGAGAGAGAGATGAACACATAGCTACCGGTAGAACCCTTAGCCTCGAGGAAGAACTACTCCCTCATCATCATGGGAATCAGCAACGGCGATGAAGTTGGTGCTGGAGATCAATGGAGATGGCTCCGGGGGCACTTTCCCGTCCCGGCAGGGTGCCGGAATAGAGACTTTCTGTCCCTTGCGGAACTTTTCGTGGCTAGAGGCTGGATGATTTAGGGTTTTTGCATCAAGAGGCATCTTATAGGCAAAGAGGCAAGGTCGGTGGGAGGCCAGGGGGCCCACACCACCTGGTGGCGCGCCCAGGGCTAGCCCGTGACACCACATGGTCTGGACACCCTGTGGCCCCTCTCCGTCTCGTCTTCTGGTCCGTGATTCTTCCGGTAAAATATCTACTTTGGCTTTTGTCCGGTCCAATTCCGAGAATATTCATTTTTTGACTTTTCTGGAACCAAAAACAGAAGAAAATAGGCAACTGGCACTGTGGCATCTTGTTAATAGGTTAGTCCAAGAAAGTGTATAGAAATACTCCAAAAGTTGGAACAAAACACAAGAAAAGTAGATAAAACCAAACATGAAACATCAAAAATTATGAATACGTTAGCAACGTATTAGTGCTTCCCCCTCCCAAGTAAATTCTAGCCTATGGGCTGGCTGCACTGGTCATCTGGAGTTTTGATTACCAGGCCACCACGGGCCTACGTGGCCCCCCACAGGAAGGTGATGTTGGGGTTGCACGCCTGAACACAATATTTTTTTCTACGCAAAGAACCCTAATGCTAGTATCTATCTATTAGTAATGCAGTAACGGGAGGGGTTTTTTGAAATCTTACCTTTACGAAAAGCTTTGTCACTCGGGTGAGTGTTGGCGATGTAGTCCTACACAACGCCGACCTCAGGGTCGTGCTGAACTCCGATGGCTCCTGAAAACTCCTAGCGCCGCAAGTACAGTGCCTCCGAGGGAGTCACACACGTCCGGTGCTTAACGATGAATCCCGCTCCTCCGATCTAGTAGAGATTGCGGAAGTAGACCTTCTAGATCCGAACACCACGGTGTGACGGTGCTCCCCGGTGAAGAACTCCTCGTTCGTGTAGTCTAGATTTTGGACCACGGTCACGGGAGAGAGAGAGAGAGAGAGAGAGATGAGAGAGGCAGGCAACTGGAGGCTTTCCCCAAAGCGAGGAAACCTTTATTTATTTTCTTATATCTTAATTTGTTATCATTCATTTTGGGCACGTAGTTAACCAAGAAAAATAGTGAGAATACTCAAAAAAGGTCTACTCAGAGGATTATTAATCATCATCAAAGATAGATTGTATCAAATCAAGCCATAATCAGGCTTAATAGCTGATTATTCTTGTGTTCAGATAAGATTCGAAGATTCATATATGAAGGCTTCCACTACTCCTTTAAGATGATCTCAAATGAAAAAGTTTCAAACACAAAAGTTGTGCGTCTCGTCGAAACAAACAACTTTAGTTTTTGAATCATCTCGATCCAAATTAGTATGCAAATTTAAGAGCCAAAAAACTGTTAAAAACCTGAATTTTCGGGTTAGGATGCCCTTAGGCTCGTCCTATCACAGACTTTTCTGTACTATGGCGAGAGCAAAGCAGAAAATTGCATACTGGAACTTATTTTCGTGCGATCTAAAAAAGTCGGTCCAAATCAACTCGGATGAAAAAGTAGTAAACATGAAAGTTGTTCAGTTTTGCAAGACGAACAACTTTTATTTTGTAGTCCTTTTCATCTGAGCAACTATGTGGCCTTCAGATTTACTATACGGCCGAATTGAATTAAATTTGTTCGGTCTAAACCCGAGTTTACTACGAAACTAATAAAAAAAGACCATCAAGATCAGGTCGGATAGAAAAGTGATAAACACGAAAGTTCTTTGTATTTCCTTGTCGAACAACTTTGGGTTTTACGAGATTTTCATCAGAGGTCGTTTACTATTCTAAAAAGAGGCCGGACCGTTCAGAAAGACTCTAAACCGAACAGTTCGGCCAACATATGGAAAGTTTGGATCCACATGTTCGAGTTCGACCCAAACTAGGTTTTTGGGTGTGGATCCAAGCCTCTATCTTGCACGGGAAGTCCAACCGCCTCTTGTATACGCGAGGGGTGACGGCCGATTGAACAACAACACACAATCGCAAAAACCAATCTACAAACCTCTACTTTCTCTCTCTCGCCCTGGTTTTCTGCTCATCGTTCATCGACGTTCTTCGTGTTGGAGAGCTTCGATCCATGAGGTCCTAGGGGCAGGAGAACCGACCTAGGGTAGCCCATCACCGCCGTGCGTCCAGACGGGGTCTCTCCCCGGCGCGTGGGGTTTCGGGTGCTGAAAAGATCTCGCCAGCTGTCTCGCGTATCGCGCTTCCGGCGAGGCTCCTCCGGCGACGTGTCTTGCGTATCGTGCTCGGCGTCGGAGGTACACATGACGTGTTCGTGTGCAAACACACTTTTTAGCGACTCCGCTGGGGACGATCATCATGTCGAACAACCAGATACCCCAGCCTGCTAAGATTAGCGTCGAAAACATCATCAAGCCTAGCTTCGGTGATCTTTCGGAGAAACAACTCGAAGCCTATGAGACGCTCAAGAAGCAGCGTCAAGAGCAACTTGATGCGCTGGAACAACAGTGCAAGGAGGAGTTCGAGGCATTGAAGAAGAGGCAAGAGGAGGAGGACAAGGATAGGTTCCTCGCAAGCTTCAAGAAGGACCGCCAAGGTGGTACCACATCGCTTGGGGAGGTCAAGCTTCCACCAATTGTAGCACCCCAATTGTCTAACAATTGTAATGCTACTTGTCCTAGTAAGCTATTGGCTACTTTATATATATTATTGTTGCATCATAATTATATCATGCTCATGTCATCATGCCACCTTGCATTTAAGCATCATATAAAACTCCTATTCTTTTGGCTTTTCTCTCACATGCATTACTAATTGTATTTGCTTCTTGATATTATTTTTGGCTATTGATATATTGTCTAAATGCCCAAGTTGAGTTGGGGGCATATCTTTTATTCCATTCCACCACCTTTCTTTCTACCACTTTATAATTCCACCATCCCTTCACCATGAGCTTGTAATTCTTTTCTTGTGACATTTTAATTCTAGCTCATGTAGTTGGGGTGGATCAATCTTCTAAATTCTTGTGCTTGGTTTTATCTCCATTTTTGGAAATGCATAAGAATAATGTCATCATATTATTATTGTTGTCACAAAATAAATAATGGCATTATTATTTTTGCATGGACCATGCAAGCTCTACACCACCTCCACCTCTTTGGGTTTTCTTTTGTTTTAGTGGATCTTATCTTGGGGAAACATCTACCACCATTACACCCTCCTCATAGTATCACCCCTCTCTTTATCTTCTTATTTTATTCTCCATGCATGAACCATATGAGGCCTATTCCTTAATTCATTTCTTTTTCTTTTTCTTGGAATTCTTTCCACCTCCACCTCAGGATCATTCTAGCCACCACCATGCTCCACTTGAGTTGGTTTTATCCACACCATTGACATTCATTTTATTTTATTTATCTACATGGGTGGTCATATGAGCCTATTTCACCATCTTCTTTTCTTCCTCTTTCTTTCTAGTTTCTTTTCCACATTAGATTATGCAAGTTCAAGCACTAGGGTCCTTCTTGACATGATCTCTTGAACCAAAATAAATTCAAATATCTAAACATCTAACCTATCTAGTTCTCTCTCTCTCTCTAATCCTCTCCTAAACCCTAACTCTAAAACCTTCCTCTCTCTCTCTCTCTAGCTTGGCCTCCATGCCAAGCCCCTCTCTCTAGCTGGCCCCACCCTAGCTAGACCTAGCTCTCTCTCTAAGCTAGACAAAACCCTAACCCTAACCCGAGCCCCATCTAACCTAGCCCTAGCTACTCCCTCTCCTTTCTCTCTTCTCTCTTCCTCCTACCAGCCCCACCTGCAGCTGCGCCACCCCAGCCCCACCTGCAGCCACCCCTACCTCGCCAGGACCAGCCCCAGCCTGCTCGCCCACGTGCTCGGGGGGAAGGAGGAAAGGGCCGAAGCCCCTTTTTCCATCTACCCCGCTCCCACCTGCCTCCCCTCTCTCCCTCTCACTTTCCCCTCCTCCTCACGCCTCTCTGGCCTCGCCAGATCCGCCCCAGAGCACCCCCTCCTTCCCCGTATTCTCCACCGTCGCCCCCACCTGCCGCCAGTCACCGCCGACTACCGCCGCCATCTCCTCGTTTCGGCCGTCGAGCTTGTCGTGGAAGTGGTCTGGGAGATCGAGGATATCCCCCTGCGTCGCCCAGTACACGCCGTCGCGGAGGAGAAGCCCCAGCACCGCCAGTTCCTCGCCGCCCGACGCGAAACCCTAAAACTCCGGCCGCCAGCCTCGCCGTCGATCCACCGCTCCTCGCGCCGATCCAAGCCCACCAGCGAGCCCGCGGTGAGCATCTTCTTCTTCCTGACAACCTCCGCCTCGCCGTATCACTCTGCCCTCGCCGTGTGTTTGGTCGAACGCTCTCCGCGCGCCAGAGCTCGCCAGCATCTGCTACTTTCCCGCGCCACGCTCGCCCTATCTAGCCCGCGTCCACCTCCCTGGCAGCTCCCCCAGCTCCACCGCACCGGTTAGCCTCCTCAACGCGGACTCCCGCGACCCGGGATCGAATCCCCGCTCGCCCGCGCACGCGCCTGCCGCCAGACGGAGGAGAACGATAAACAGTAGCCGGCCGTGGCCATTTTGCAAAAAGCCCCTTCCCTTTTTAATTACTGCAACCCGCGCTCCACACGACCCCACCTGCCAGCCGCTCTGGGAGTTTTGCTGGAAAACCCCTCCGCTTTCTCAGACGCAACCCGCGGTCCAGCTGGCGCCCCACCAGTCAGCCACTAGGACTTCCTCCGCTGGCACGTGGCCCCTTCCGCGTTGGCCCGCCTGTCAGCCGCTGAGGGTGAGCCAGACCCGCGTGCAAAAGCGTTTTCGCGCGTGCGTGGCCCCATTCGACGCAGGCCCACCCGTCAGTGTCTGGGTCTGAGTTTGCCTGGGTGCAAAAAGTATTTCTCTGAGTCTGTTTTAATTCAAATCTTTTCCAAATTATTTTAAATTCAAATTCTTTTCAGATTCAAATAATTTTTAAAATACAAATTCAAATAATACATGTAATATATGTCTTGGAATCAGGAAAATGTGAGGAATTCAAATATGCCCTTAAAAATATATTTTGAACACCTTAAATTTCGAGTTGATTAAAATTACAAGAAAATGCCCTTTTCCTTAATTAATTAATAACTTTTGTTTTATAATTCCAAATTTGACAAATAATATGTCTAAATCGATCAGCGCGACGAGCCCGTTCTATTTATGCAATCCTTTTTCTGATTTGAAGCATGCATCATGTTGACATTTGAATTCTGAACTGTTTATGACAATAAAACTTGGGCAAATAAATGATAAAGTGCTTTATTTCTTGTATCCACACCTCACCTTTGCCATGCTACTTTAATGCCATGTAAATTGTGCATCATTCATCATGGCATGCTTGGTTGCTTGTTGCATTTCAATTCATATGCTTGCGCACTTTATTTATGTTGGCCCTTGTTTGTTTGGTTCTTTTCGAATAGACGCCCCGCAGGAGAATTACCAGGAATCACAGGAGTATTACCCAGATCCATCTCACACTTCAACTGAACTGTCAGGCAAGCACTACCACATGCTTGCATACATACAGTACCTACTGCCTCTATCTTATTCTTGCATCATTGAGTCGCGATTGCATTAAATTGAAGCCCAAATACTGCATAGCCTTTACTTTTAAACCACATTAAGCCTGTTCCGGTCCCATGAGCCATTACTACAGGAGTTGTTTGAGCCATGCGAGTCGTAGAAAAGCATGCTTAGGGTATGTGAGTGTCGGATGGATAACGAGGTACCTAAACAACATGACCTGAGTAGTAATGGGATAACTAATGAAAGAGGCACCGGTGAGCAATATCTGCTATTTGGTTTTTCATGCTCACTTGTGTCCCGTAGGACCCCGAGTACTTGAATCCTGTTCCTTGTTTATTCGCACTATCCACATCCGGGAGGCCTTATGGACCCCCCTGAGCTAGAGCTTGATTCATTCTTATTTTCTTGGGGCCACAATTAGTTTGGGGCTTTATTACTATTCTGTACTTATGCCATGTTACTGCTTGATTTAAGATTGTGCGTGGAGCACCTGTACTGTTTTGGATCGTGACACGTTTTTGCTGTATCGACAAGCCCAGTCACATTTTCGGGTTCCCAGTCGTTTACCGCCGTCCACACAAACCTTGGGTCCGTCTCGGAGTCGGCCAACTTCGCTGCGGGTAGCTTAATGGGGTGGCCCCCTGAAATATTTCTGAATCCTGTGATTGCTTTGTCGTGAATGCCTCGTTGGGTTTTGATTTGGTTTTTCCGAGGTTGGTCGAGTGTGTGTTGCTATTCGTGCACCCCTGCAGGGTAAATCTTTCTGAAAGCCGTGTCCGCGGTTATGGACGACTTGGAGCACAGTTTCTCGATCATAGACAAGTATAACTAAAGTACCGCTTTTCAATTGACTAAGTATTTGACTAGTAAATAGTGCAGTACTCATGGAATGGTTAATAAAACTGCCAACGGATGATGGGGGTTGTCCGTCCGCTTCCTCGTTGGTAAGCGAGGAGGAGGATGGATCTGTTAATTATACCGCTATAACTGTTGTTCTTAATTCACGGACTTCCGGCTATCATTGGTTAGGCGGAAGGTTAGCGAGTCTCTATAGAATTGTAGGTATTATCTTTTGCTGCAATTGCGTCACCCCAGGTTGTGTCCCCTTTAGTGGCATAAAGACTTGCTTAGTACCCCTAGGGTCTCACATGATAAATTGTTTGATTCAGATGAACAGGTGTACCCGCAAGATGGATACTGGGCGGAAGAGACAGATGATGTTGGCAACGATCATTTGGTGTAGAGATTCCGGGAACGGGGATCCGTGTGATCTGTGGGCGGGATGTGTTTATTTATGGGGCATCTTATGCCAATTTGCTTCTTATCCGTACTCGGATCTTGTTTTCCGCTTCCGCCTGACACTCTGATGTGTGATGTATGAGGAGCTATCCTAAATTATTATATCTATCTAGGATATTTGGATCTTGCCGTATGGCGTTGCAATATTTCTATTTCTTTTAGATGGAATGGCTCTGATGTACTGTTGTATGTGGCTTGCATACATACTCATTTGTGTATGTATTTGATCCCTTCGCCTGCCGATTACGCCGCTCATTCTTGTCCCGTTGACTGAAAGTGGTTAGGACGGCCGAAAGGTCTACCGTGAGTGGCCCTGGGCCCCACCGTACTATTTTAACCACTTTCGTTCATCCAGGCATTAACTAAGAGCGTAATTCACCGAGGTAGTTACAATTGGTATCAGAGCCATCCCGCCCTTCAGGGTCTCAGCCAAAATGGTCGTTGTCAGTCTATCAAATATTTTGGTAGTTATGTATACTAGGGAAAAACAAACGTGAGAGTAAGATTGCTTCCATTTTTTCTTCTTACCCACCCACCCACCCTTTTCTGGGAAGGAAGTGTAACGTTTTCAATCCTCTTCTAAAATTCAAACTAGGATTCACGTGTTCTGGGTTCCGTAGTACCATAGGTTATGTTTGTGTGTGTGTGTGTGAACTCCTTGTCTATCTGTTGCATCCAAATGTTATCACTATCTGCCTTTTGGTTATCAACTGTTGGTACATTCCCTACCGACAGCCCTTTGTAAACCGACGCGATCTATTCTGATTCGTTGTACACCGATGCGATCCATCTTACTCTTTGTTATCCTACGTTATCTTGTTGGGGTGTTCTTTTCCGTAGTTAACAATCTTTAGGTTCATCTAAGAAGAAGTTGTTGGGATATGTGTTTTACTGATTCATGTGCGAAGTAATGATTTGAGTGCGGGATGGAGTCGCGACCATACCACTACTTTTGTCATTTGCTTTTGTATATTGAATTAGTAGAGTTGCGAATCTTGATTCGTTAAGTGGTTTTGCGCATATAGTGGTATTTTAATGCCAAAATTTGCGGAATTTTTTTTTCTTTGTTAGTTTGTGTACCACACTCCTTTGTTCAGTCGTGTGTGTTATGCTTTATATCTTCTAATTTCCTGGAACTTTGTTGATATTTTAATATCACCTCAGTGAATTGCATTCTTTAATCTTGATTAATTCCATTTTGGTACTATTTTGGATTATTATCATTCTCCATTATAGTACTGACTTGTGTTTTATATCAATCACAGGATGGCACCACCACGCCGTTCTGAGGAGGATATACCACCTGAACTTGGGGCCGCTTTGGCAAGTATTGCAAATGCTTTGGGCACTATGCAGCAGAACCAGCAGCGCTTCGAGGAAAGTGTGAGGAGGAATGAGTTTGCTCCGCTACCCCCACCTCCCAAGCGAGGAGACATCAAGAGTTTTCTCAAGTTCAACCCACGTCAATTTGAGGTGTCTGATCAGCCACTTGATGCGGATGATTGGCTTCGTGAAGTGTCAAGGTTGTTGATGACTGCGGATGTTCCCGAGCAAGAATGGGTTAAGTGTGCTACTCACCTTCTGAAGGGAGATGCAGCTCTCTAGTGGGACAATTACCTCAGGGCAGATCTTTCTGGTTTTCAGCCTACTTGGGAGCGATTCACTGCTGCTTTCAAAGAGCAATATCTGTCAGAAATTGTCATGGGAAGGATGAAGGAAGTGTTTCTCAACCTCAAGCAGGGCACTGACAATGTCAACACCTACATCAGAAACTTCATGAACCTGTCTCGTTATGGTGGCGATGAGATCTCTGATGACAAGAAGAAGCAAAAGAGGTTTCGGCAAGGCCTCAATGCTTCCATCAAATATGCAATCACTCATGCAAGGCCAGCATCTTTCCTGGAACTTCAGCACACAGCTCTGCAGGAAGAAGCAAGTAGGCAAGTGTTTGAGGAGTCAAAGAAACACAGCCGTGATACAGCAAGCTCTTCTGCTATCACAGCTCCTTCTAAGCGTCGTGTCTGGGTTCCTAACACCCCACCGTCGCTCCCTGCTCCACCAAGACCTTCAAGCTACGCACCAAGGCCACCAAACTCCTTCACTGTGGCTCCCAGGGGCTACAACCACAACTACCCTGGAGCGCCTGGCGGAGTCCCTGGCTACGTTGCTCCATGTCCACCTGGTGCTTGCTATACTTGTGGAAACACTGGCCATCAGCAATGGAATTGTCCAATGAACAACAAAGCTCTTCCACCACCACCTCCAAGACCTGCGGCAAGTGCTCCTATGATTCGTGCACCTCCACCTCGGGCTCTCAACATCAACACTAAGCTTGGGTCTGCGGTTGCTCGTGCTAACTGTGTCAACGCCGCTCAAGCTGAGCATGCTCCTGGAGTTTTCATGGGTATGCTTCCTGTTAACTCAGTTCCTGCACGAGTTTTGTTTGATTCTGGTGCTTCGCATTCTTTTGTTTCTCACAAGTTTGCTCATGAGCAAGATCTGGCTATGGTTCCTTTATTACACCGTCTTGTGGTACAATCTCCTGGGTCAAACATGAGGGCTGCTCATATCAGCCATGGCAATCAAGTTGAGATTGGTGGTTCTTCATTTCCGGCTTCCTTAATTATTCTGGGCAATTCTGATATTGATGTTATCTTGGGCATGGATTGGTTGACAGCAAATGCAGCTGTGATTGATTGTGCTGAACGTTCGGTTTCTCTGAAAATTCCTGAAGGTCATATAGTCTATTCTCCAAGTCTGACTCCTGCAATTCAGCTTTATTCTTTGGCAGCTCTGAATGATGATGCTATGGAAGGTATTCAGAGTGTTCCTGTAGTTTGTGAGTTTCCAGATGTCTTTCCTGAAGAGTTACCAGGTATGCCTCCGGATCGTGAGGTTGAGTTTGTCATTGAACTTGAACCTGGTACCGCTCCTATTTCCAAGCGGCCTTATAAAATGGGTCCTGCTGAGTTGGCTGAACTTAAGCGTCAGTTGGATGAACAAGAGAAGTTGGGTTTCATTCAGCACAGTACTTCTTCTTGGGGTAGTCCAACCATCTTTGTGAAGAAGCGAGACAAGACTGATAGACTCTGTGTTGACTATCGGGCACTCAATGCTGAAACAATCAAGAATAAATATCCCCTTCCGCGGATTAATGATCTCTTCGATCAGCTAGCCGGAGCTGTGGTATTCTCTAATCTTGATTTGAGAAGTGGTTATCATCAAATCAAGATTCGCAAGGAAGATGTTCCCAAAACAGCTTTCACCACTCGCTATGGCCTATATGAGTACACGGTCATGTCTTTCGGTCTAACCAATGCACCTGCCACCTTCTTGAGGCTTATGAACTCGGTTTTCATGGAGTATCTTGATAAGTTCGTTGTGGTCTATCTGGATGACATTCTAGTCTATTCTAAGTCAAAAGAAGAACATGAAGAACACCTTCGTTGTGTCCTAAGCAAGCTTCGTGAGAACCGCCTGTATGCAAAGTTTTCGAAGTGTGAGTTTTGGCTGCCTCAAGTCACCTACCTTGGTCACGTTATCTCTGCCAAGGGCATTGCCGTCAACCCAGAAACTATTAAGACAATTATGGATTGGCTTCCACCCATAAATGTCAAAGAAGTCCGGAGTTTCCTTGGTTTGGCCAGTTACTGCCGTCGCTTCGTTCAAAATTTCTCAAAGATTGCGAAGCCTCTTACCGATCTCCTCAAGAAAGGCAAGAAATATCTTTGGACTCCTGCATGTCAAGCAAGCTTTGAAACACTCAAAGAGAAGCTCACTTCCACACCAGTCTTGGTTCCTCTAGATACATCAAAGCCTTTCCAGATTTTCTGTGATGCTTCATTGCAAGGATTGGGTGCGGTCCTTATGCAAGAAAAGCAAGTTGTTGCTTATGCATCTCGCCAGTTGAAGACGCATGAGATCAACTATCCTACACATGACCTCGAACTCGCAGCAGTTGTCTTTGCGTTGAAAGTATGGAGGCATTACTTGCTTGGCAACCGTTGTGAGATCTTTTCTGATCACAAGAGTCTGAAGTATATCTTCACACAGCCTGATCTCAACCTTCGTCAGAGGAGGTGGATTGAAACAATCAATGATTTCGATTTGACCATCAACTACACCCCGGGCAAAGCCAATGTCATGGCAGATACTCTCAGCCGAAAAGCTTATGTCAACAACATCATGGTGGAAGAACAACAGCCTCTCTTGTGCGAGGAATTCCGCAAGCTCAACCTTGAAATTGTGGATCAAGGTTATCTGCTGAACCTTCTAGCAACACCTCTCTTGGAAGAAAAGGTCCGTTCCATTCAGCTTGGGGATCCTTACACTAAAAAGATCATCTCCAACATTCAACTTCCGAAGTATGAGTCTTTCCACGTAGATGACCAAGGCACTCTTTTCTTTGAACACCGGATGTTTGTTCCGAACTACCCGGGTTTAAGAGAGCAAGTTCTCAAGGAGGCGCATGATTCTGTTCTTTCTATCCACCCTGGCAGCACTAAGATGTACATGGACTTGAAAACACAATATTGGTGGCCTGGTTTGAAACGATATTGTGCCAAATTTGTCTCAGAGTGTGATGTCTGTCGTAGAGTTAAAGCTGTCCATCAGAAACCTTCCGGTCTTCTACAGCCATTGAAGCCTCCGGAATGGAAATGGGAGAAAGTAGAGATGGACTTCATCACTGGTTTTCCAAGGTCGCAGAAAGGCAACAATGCAATCTTTGTTGTCATTGACAGGCTTTCCAAAGTAGCTCACTTCTTTCCAGTCAAGGAAACAATTTCTGCAATTCAGTTGGCTGAGCTCTATATCAACAGAATTGTCTCTCTGTATGGAGTTCCTCTTGAGATCAGTTCAGACCGTGGAAGCATCTTCACTTCCAAGTTCTGGGGAAGTTTCCAAAATGCTTTGGGAACAAAGCTAAACTTCAGCACAGCTTACCACCCTCAGTCGCAAGGACAAGTTGAAAGGATCAATCAGATTCTAGAAGATAAGCTCCGTGCTTGCGTTATCTCGTTCGGCATGAAGTGGGAAGAATGTCTTCCTTATGCTGAATTCTCTTACAACAACAGTTTCCAGAAAAGTCTAAAGATGGCACCATTTGAGGCTCTCTATGGTCGCAAGTGCAGAACTCCGATTGGTTGGTCGGGCGCAGGTGAAAGATTATTGTTTGGCCCCGACATTGTAACTCAAGCGGAGGAGAAAGTTCACATCATTCTTGAAAACCTGAAGATTGCTCAAAGTCGCCAGAAGAGCAATTATGACAGGAAGCACACGGACATGGAGTATGTCCCTGGTGATCTCGTTTACCTTCGTGTCACTCCCATGAGAGGTACGCACCGTTTTGGTATCAAAGGAAAGCTGGCTCCTAGATACATCGGTCCTTTCAAAATTCGTGGAAGAAGAGGAGAAGTTGCTTATGCTCTTGAGCTCCCTGAACAACTCAAAGTCCATGATGTTTTTCACATCTCTCAACTCAAGAAGTGCTTCAAGGATCCCGGCAGGACCGTGGACCATGAACTCATCAATCTCCAAGAAGATCTGTCTTATCAAGAACACCCCACAAAAATTCTTAAAGTCGCAGAAAGAAGGACTCGCAACAAGTCCATCAAGTTCTGCAAGGTGCAGTGGTCGCACCATTCCGTTGATGAAGCAACCTGGGAACGCGAAGATGAGCTCCGTGCCAAGTATCCTACCCTCTTTGAGTCTTCTTCTTCCTAGAATCTCGGGGCGAGATTCCTGTTTAGTGGGGGAGAGTTGTAGCACCCCAATTGTCTAACAATTGTAATGCTACTTGTCCTAGTAAGCTATTGGCTACTTTATATATATTATTGTTGCATCATAATTATATCATGCTCATGTCATCATGCCACCTTGCATTTGAGCATCATATAAAACTCCTATTCTTTTGGCTTTTCTCTCACATGCATTATTAATTGTATTTGCTTCTTGATATTATTTTTGGCTATTGATATATTGTCTAAATGCCCAAGTTGAGTTGGGGGCATATCTTTTATTCCATTCCACCACCTTTCTTTCTACCACTTTATAATTCCACCATCCCTTCACCATGAGCTTGTAATTCTTTTCTTGTGACATTTTAATTCTAGCTCATGTAGTTGGGGTGGATCAATCTTCTAAATTCTTGTGCTTGGTTTTATCTCCATTTTTGGAAATGCATAAGAATAATGTCATCATATTATTATTGTTGTCACAAAATAAATAATGGCATTATTATTTTTGCATGGACCATGCAAGCTCTACACCACCTCCACCTCTTTGGGTTTTCTTTTGTTTTAGTGGATCTTATCTTGGGGAAACATCTACCACCATTACACCCTCCTCATAGTATCACCCCTCTCTTTATCTTCTTATTTTATTCTCCATGCATGAACCATATGAGGCCTATTCCTTAATTCATTTCTTTTTCTTTTTCTTGGAATTCTTTCCACCTCCACCTCAGGATCATTCTAGCCACCACCATGCTCCACTTGAGTTGGTTTTATCCACACCATTGACATTCATTTTATTTTATTTATCTACATGGGTGGTCATATGAGCCTATTTCACCATCTTCTTTTCTTCCTCTTTCTTTCTAGTTTCTTTTCCACATTAGATTATGCAAGTTCAAGCACTAGGGTCCTTCTTGACATGATCTCTTGAACCAAAATAAATTCAAATATCTAAACATCTAACCTATCTAGTTCTCTCTCTCTCTCTAATCCTCTCCTAAACCCTAACTCTAAAACCTTCCTCTCTCTCTCTCTCTCTAGCTTGGCCTCCATGCCAAGCCCCTCTCTCTAGCTGGCCCCACCCTAGCTAGACCTAGCTCTCTCTCTAAGTAGACAAAACCCTAACCCTAACCCGAGCCCCATCTAACCTAGCCCTAGCTACTCCCTCTCCTTTCTCTCTTCTCTCTTCCTCCTACCAGCCCCACCTGCAGCTGCGCCACCCCAGCCCCACCTGCAGCCACCCCTACCTCGCCAGGACCAGCCCCAGCCTGCTCGCCCACGTGCTCGGGGGGAAGGAGGAAAGGGCCGAAGCCCCTTTTTCCATCTACCCCGCTCCCACCTGCCTCCCCTCTCTCCCTCTCACTTTCCCCTCCTCCTCACGCCTCTCTGGCCTCGCCAGATCCGCCCCAGAGCACCCCCTCCTTCCCCGTATTCTCCACCGTCGCCCCCACCTGCCGCCAGTCACCGCCGACTACCGCCGCCATCTCCTCGTTCCGGCCGTCGAGCTTGTCGTGGAAGTGGTCTGGGAGATCGAGGATATCCCCCTGCGTCGCCCAGTACACGCCGTCGCGGAGGAGAAGCCCCAGCACCGCCAGTTCCTCGCCGCCCGACGCGAAACCCTAAAACTCCGGCCGCCAGCCTCGCCGTCGATCCACCGCTCCTCGCGCCGATCCAAGCCCACCAGCGAGCCCGCGGTGAGCATCTTCTTCTTCCTGACACCCTCCGCCTCGCCGTATCACTCTGGCCTCGCCGTGCGTTTGGTCGAACGCTCTCCGCGCGCCAGAGCTCGCCAGCATCTGCTACTTTCCCGCGCCACGCTCGCCCTATCTAGCCCGCGTCCACCTCCCTGGCAGCTCCCCCAGCTCCACCGCACCGGTTAGCCTCCTCAACGCGGACTCCCGCGACCCGGGATCGAATCCCCGCTCGCCCGCGCACGCGCCTGCCGCCAGACGGAGGAGAACGATAAACAGTAGCCGGCCGTGGCCATTTTGCAAAAAGCCCCTTCCCTTTTTAATTACTGCAACCCGCGCTCCACACGACCCCACCTGCCAGCCGCTCTGGGAGTTTTGCTGGAAAACCCCTCCGCTTTCTCAGACGCAACCCGCGGTCCAGCTGGCGCCCCACCAGTCAGCCACTAGGACTTCCTCCGCTGGCACGTGGCCCCTTCCGCGTTGGCCCGCCTGTCAGCCGCTGAGGGTGAGCCAGACCCGCGTGCAAAAGCGTTTTCGCGCGTGCGTGGCCCCATTCGACGCAGGCCCACCCGTCAGTGTCTGGGTCTGAGTTTGCCTGGGTGCAAAAAGTGTTTCTCTGAGTCTGTTTTAATTCAAATCTTTTCCAAATTATTTTAAATTCAAATTCTTTTCAGATTCAAATAATTTTTAAAATACAAATTCAAATAATACATGTAATATATGTCTTGGAATCAGGAAAATGTGAGGAATTCAAATATGCCCTTAAAAATATATTTTGAACACCTTAAATTTCGAGTTGATTAAAATTACAAGAAAATGCCCTTTTCCTTAATTAATTAATAACTTTTGTTTTATAATTCCAAATTTGACAAATAATATGTCTAAATCGATCAGCGCGACGAGCCCGTTCTATTTATGCAATCCTTGTTCTGATTTGAAGCATGCATCATGTTGACATTTGAATTCTGAACTGTTTATGACAATAAAACTTGGGCAAATAAATGATAAAGTGCTTTATTTCTTGTATCCACACCTCACCTTTGCCATGCTACTTTAATGCCATGTAAATTGTGCATCATTCATCATGGCATGCTTGGTTGCTTGTTGCATTTCAATTCATATGCTTGCGCACTTTATTTATGTTGGCCCTTGTTTGTTTGGTTCTTTTCGAATAGACGCCCCGCAGGAGAATTACCAGGAATCACAGGAGTATTACCCAGATCCATCTCACACTTCAACTGAACTGTCAGGCAAGCACTACCACATGCTTGCATACATACAGTACCTACTGCCTCTATCTTATTCTTGCATCATTGAGTCGCGATTGCATTAAATTGAAGCCCAAATACTGCATAGCCTTTACTTTTAAACCACATTAAGCCTGTTCCGGTCCCATGAGCCATTACTACAGGAGTTGTTTGAGCCATGCGAGTCGTAGAAAAGCATGCTTAGGGTATGTGAGTGTCGGATGGATAACGAGGTACCTAAACAACATGACCTGAGTAGTAATGGGATAACTAATGAAAGAGGCACCGGTGAGCAATATCTGCTATTTGGTTTTTCATGCTCACTTGTGTCCCGTAGGACCCCGAGTACTTGAATCCTGTTCCTTGTTTATTCGCACTATCCACATCCGGGAGGCCTTATGGACCCCCCTGAGCTAGAGCTTGATTCATTCTTATTTTCTTGGGGCCACAATTAGTTTGGGGCTTTATTACTATTCTGTACTTATGCCATGTTACTGCTTGATTTAAGATTGTGCGTGGAGCACCTGTACTGTTTTGGATCGTGACACGTTTTTGCTGTATCGACAAGCCCAGTCACATTTTCGGGTTCCCAGTCGTTTACCGCCGTCCACACAAACCTTGGGTCCGTCTCGGAGTCGGCCAACTTCGCTGCGGGTAGCTTAATGGGGTGGCCCCCTGAAATATTTCTGAATCCTGTGATTGCTTTGTCGTGAATGCCTCGTTGGGTTTTGATTTGGTTTTTCCGAGGTTGGTCGAGTGTGTGTTGCTATTCGTGCACCCCTGCAGGGTAAATCTTTCTGAAAGCCGTGTCCGCGGTTATGGACGACTTGGAGCACAGTTTCTCGATCATAGACAAGTATAACTAAAGTACCCGCTTTTCAATTGACTAAGTATTTGACTAGTAAATAGTGCAGTACTCATGGAATGGTTAATAAAACTGCCAACGGATGATGGGGGTTGTCCGTCCGCTTCCTCGTTGGTAAGCGAGGAGGAGGATGGATCTGTTAATTATACCGCTATAACTGTTGTTCTTAATTCACGGACTTCCGGCTATCATTGGTTAGGCGGAAGGTTAGCGAGTCTCTATAGAATTGTAGGTATTATCTTTTGCTGCAATTGCGTCACCCCAGGTTGTGTCCCCTTTAGTGGCATAAAGACTTGCTTAGTACCCCTAGGGTCTCACATGATAAATTGTTTGATTCAGATGAACAGGTGTACCCGCAAGATGGATACTGGGCGGAAGAGACAGATGATGTTGGCAACGATCATTTGGTGTAGAGATTCCGGGAACGGGGATCCGTGTGATCTGTGGGCGGGATGTGTTTATTTATGGGGCATCTTATGCCAATTTGCTTCTTATCCGTACTCGGATCTTGTTTTCCGCTTCCGCCTGACACTCTGATGTGTGATGTATGAGGAGCTATCCTAAATTATTATATCTATCTAGGATATTTGGATCTTGCCGTATGGCGTTGCAATATTTCTATTTCTTTTAGATGGAATGGCTCTGATGTACTGTTGTATGTGGCTTGCATACATACTCATTTGTGTATGTATTTGATCCCTTCGCCTGCCGATTACGCCGCTCATTCTTGTCCCGTTGACTGAAAGTGGTTAGGACGGCCGAAAGGTCTACCGTGAGTGGCCCTGGGCCCCACCGTACTATTTTAACCACTTTCGTTCATCCAGGCATTAACTAAGAGCGTAATTCACCGAGGTAGTTACACCAATGCTCGGCAATTCAGCCGAGCCCTCTGTAAGCGATAGCGTATTCTCTAATGATCAATTGGCTGCGATTAATCATTATGCTACTGAGTCTAGTCGTCAAGCTTATGATGTCATGATAGAATATTTAAGAACACGCCTCATGACTTCTCTGTTAATGTTGGTACAAACGCTACTACAGAAATAACTAAACCAATATTACCTAGCTCACCGGCACTTCCTCATGGTACAACCGATGAATCCTTACTATAGCCAAGATGGTCAAATCATAACCATGCCACCGCACCCTAGTCCCCTCAGGAGTGTGCCTTATTCGGCGGCACCGCTGAACCAGGTCACACCCCCGCTAGCCGCGTCTATGGCACCGAATATGAGTTCGGTACTGGTAGCGCGAGTACATTCTACGGCTAATATGTCTATGGTTCCTGCACAACCACAACAAGTAAATTCATCTAGCATAGATGAGAACATGGCCACACTTAAGTCAAAATTGCAAACGATGTTCTATGATAACTTCGGAATTGAGCCGAAGCCTGTAAGCCAGATGTATCAAAAGCCTTATCCGGAATACTTCGATGCTTTACCATACCCCCAAGGATACAAGGTGCCAGATTTCGCTAAATTTAACAGGGTAGATAACAAAACAACTTGGGAACATGTTAGTCAATATTTAGCACAATTGGGAGAGGATGGAAATAGTGATCCTTTAAAAGTCCGTTTATTTCCCTTGTCTTTAACTGGTACTACTTTTTCATGGTTTTTTGCTTTACCTTATGGTTCTATTAATACTTGGTATCATTTCAAAAAGAAATTCCATGAGCATTTTTACAACGGTGATAATGAACTTAAGTTGTCGCATCTTACATCTGTTAAACAAAAACATGATGAATCGGTTACCGATTATGTCAAAAGGTTTAGGGACACAAAAAATCGGTGTTATAGTTTAGTGATAACTGAAAGAGATATGGCTGACTTGGTGCTTAATGGTTTAAAAACTCATATTAAGGAAAGAATGGAAGGTTATGATTTTTTGAATGTTAGCCAAGTTTTACAAAGGGCTTTGGCTCGGGAAAGCCGAAGCAAAGATACAAAAGATATGCATAGGTCAAATCTGATTGTCCTCGCATAAATACTGTTGGATGTGATAGCGAAAGTTCAGAAGATGAAGCTGATATGTATGCTGCTGAATTTGTTTGGTCCTCGAAGGATAAACCTTATGCTTGTGATGCTCTTAAGCCAATTCGCAAGAATCGCGAAGAGGAGATGAATTTCAGTTTTGATGTGGCCAAATGTGACCGAATATTTGATGCCATGTTGAAAGATAAATATATTAGAATTTCTCATACTTTACCACCGTTTGAAGAGTTAAAACGGCAAGCTTATTGCAAGTATCATAATTCTTTCTCTCATGCTACTAATGTCTGCAATGTTTTTCGGCGACAGATACAATCGGCTATAAATGATGGACGATTGAGCTTTGCTGATATGCAAATTGATAAGCAGCCATTCCCAATGAATACCTTGGAGCTGAATGGGAAAAAGGTATTAATTTGACTAGAGGTGGCCGAATCCGCTAATAAAAATAATATTGTTATTGGTAAACTCAGGAACATAAAGGGGAGCGACAAGACCTTAGGAAGGGAGATCATTCTTGGAAAACAACCCGATGGCAAGGAGACATTGAAGATCACCATAAAAAATCTTGCACTCGGGGGGCAACCACATGTGAAAGATGATGTTCGTGCCAAGTTCATTAAGCCCAAGAGTCCAGAAGTTGGCAAGTGGAAGACCAATGAGGTCAAAGTACAACGCAAACATATCAAACCAACCTTTGACATGTTGTTGTCCAAGTATGCAAACCAAGTGACAGATTCCAATTATAATCGGTCAAAATATATGAAGTGTCCAAGATCACTCCAAAGGAAAGGTCTTGTAGCATCCCAATTGTCTAACAATTGTAATGCTACTTGGTCTAGTAATATAATGGCTACTTCCTATATAAAATTGTTGCATCATAATTATATCATGCTCATGTCATCATGCCATCTTGCATTTGAGCATCGTATAAAACCCTCTTTCTTTGGTTCTTCTCTCATATGCATTATTATTTGTATTTGCCTCTTGATATTATATTTGGTTATTGATATACTGCTTGATGCCCAAGTTGAGTTGGGGGCATATCTTTTATTCAAATCCATCACCTTTCTTTTCACCACCTTATAATTCCACCATCCCATTAAACCATGAGCTTGTATTTCTTTCTTTTGAATTTATTCTTAGCTCATGTGAATGGGGTGGATCTAATTCTAACATTTCTTTTGCTTGGCCTTTACTCCACTTCTTGGGAATGCATAAGAACAATGCCATTTTATTATTTTGTTTTCACCAAATAAATCAGGGCATTTATTATCTTGCATGGGCCATGCAACCATCATCACCACCTTTAGCTCCTTTGTTTTCTCTTTGTTTAGTGGATCTTTCTTTGTGGGACTTTTCCACCTCTCTCCACCTTGTCCTTGTCCCAACAAAACCATTTCTCCAACAAGCATGTTCATATGGGATCCTCTTTTTATTTAATTTTAAACCCTCTCTCTCTTTCTCTCTCTCTTGTTTGTTTCCTTACCAACAACTTGTGCTCATCCACCAAGCCCTCTCCTCACTCCCTAGCTAGCCCTGTTCCATTATTCAAAATATGCAAAAACTCCAAAAAGGGTTAATTCTTGGGGTTGTTTAAATCTGCAACAAAACAAAAATCAAAACAGTTAATAAAATAAAGAAAAACGAAATAACAGAAAAAACCCTCACCAGCAACCCCTCCCTCCCTGGCCTCGGCCCAACCGCAGCCTCTCCCGGCCCACTTCCCCCAGCCGTGGCCCAGCTCGCCTTCCCAGCCCGATACCTCTTCGCCGTCGCCTTGCTCTGTTCCTCTTCTCCCTCCGTCTGACGCCGTCTCGCCCCTCCTCTCTCCTCTGCTCTGATGGAGAGGAGCAGCTGGCCGTTCCCCCCCCCCCCGCCGTTTGCCGCGTCAGCCCAAGCCTCCCGCACGCCAGCCTCTCCTCCTTATCCTCGCGCCGAGCCGCCCTTTTCCCTAACCCTAGCTACCTGCTCCGTTCCCCTCTTTCTCTTCTCCGCGTGCCGCCGCCAGTCTGAGAGCCACGTCGCCGTTGCCGTCCTTGCTGGTGTCCAAGAACTCGCCGGGGAGCATCGCAGCGGTCCGTGTTGTCGATTTCCGCCAGCCAGGAGGACCAGGACCGCCCGGAGCCTCCCCCTCGTTAGAGCACTGTGCGCCACCGCAGCAGCCTCGCCGTCCCCCCTCCGCTCCGACTACCTCCTGCCCCGATTCCGGTGGGAATCGCTCAAGGCGAGCGCCCCCCTCGTGCATCTCCCGTTTTCCCCCCACACCGCGTGCCTAGCGCCGCCCGTATGTGACCCCCGCCGGTGATCTGCCCGCCGGCGAGCAGCCAGGCCTATGTTCCCCCCTCTGTTCCCCCGGACGCCCCGACCAGTACAGCTCGCCGCCGACGTTTTCCCCTGAACGAGATCTATAGCCGGCGCTCCCCTCTGCATTTTTTCGCTTTTGCGGCAAGTGCTGCCTCGCCGTGGTTGCGTCGCCATCCTCGCCGAAAGTCCTCGCTGTCGTCAGGTGTCGTCGCGGATTCAGAGAGAGGTCCCTAGTTTCAGTTCAGAGCTCGAGCGGCGTTTTTCCAAAAAGAACCCCCTCACCTTTGTCGACCATGCCTAGGTCCTTCGCAGACCTAGTGCCCCCACCTGTCAGCCGCCTGGCAAACTTGCAGAAAACCCCCCAGCTCCCCAGGCCCTCAACCCGCACTCCCCTCGCTGCGCCACGTGGTCCACCCTTGCCCCTCGCTGTCACGTGGGACCTACGTCTCCGTCGGGCCCGCATGTCAGCCGCCTGAGCTAGCTAAGCCCGTGGTAGCAAAAGAATTTTTCCGCGCGTGTGGCCCAGTCAGCAGTGGACCACCGTCAGCGGCTGTGGCTAGGTTTCCCTGGGTGACAAAAGACTTCCTGTTTAGCTGTTTAAACAAAACAAATTCCAAATTGTTTCAAATTCAAATCAGATTTTTAAATAACTTTTAAAATACAAATCCAATAATACAAATAATATATGTTTTGAATCATAAAAATGTGAGGAATTCAAATATGCCATTCAAAATATTATTTGAGCACTTTAAAAATTCGAGATGATTAAAATTACAATAAAATGCCCTTTTCTTAATAAATTAATAACTTTAATTCTACAACTCCAATTTGGCAAATAATATGTCTAAATCGATCTGCGCGACGAGCCCGTTCTATCTACGCAGTCCTTGTTCTGAATTGAAGCATGCATCATGTCATTATTAAACATCTGAACTGTTTATGGCAATAAAATTTGGTTAAATAATAATAAAATGCTTTATTTCTTGTATCCACACCTCACCTTTGCCATGCTACTTTAATGCCATGTAAGTTGTACATCATTCATCATGGCATGCTTGATTGCTTGTTGCATTTTAATACATATGCTTGCGCACTTTATTTATGTTGGCCCTTGTTTGTTGGTTCTTCTTCGAATAGACGCCCAACAGGAGAATTACCAGGAATCACAGGAGTACTACCCAGATCCATCTCTCGCTTGAACTGAGCTGCCAGGCAAGCACTACCACATGCTTCCATACATACAGTACCTATCGCCTCTATCTTATTCTTGCATAATTGAGTCGCGATTGCATTAAATTGAATCCCAAGTACTGCATAGCCTTTATTTTTAAACCCCACCGAAGCTTGTTCCTCCATCCCATGAGCCATTACTACAGGAGTTGTTTGAGCCATGCGAGGCATAGAAAAGCATGAGTAGGGGTATGTGAGTGTCTGATGAAGAATGAAGGTACCTAAACAACATAACCTGAGTAGTAATGGGAAAACTAATGAAAGAGGCACCGGTGAGCAATATCTGCTATTTGGTTTTTCATGCTCACTTATGTCCCGTAGGACCCCGAGTACTTGATTCCTGTTCCTTGTTTATTCGCACTATCCACATCCGGGAGGCCTTATGGACCCCCCTGAGCCAGAGCTTGATTCATTCTTATTTCTTGGGGCCACAATTAGTTTGGGGCTTTATTACTATCCTGTACGTATGCATGTTACTGCTTTAATTAAGATTGTGCGAGGAGCACCTGTACTGTTTTGGATCGCGCCACGTTTTCGCGGGTATCGACAAGCCCAGTCACATTTTCGGGTTCCCAGTCGTTTACAGCCGTCGTCGCAAACCCTGGGTCCGTCTCAGAGCAGGCCAAATTCGTTGCGGGTAGCTTATTAGGGTGGCCCCCTGAAATATTTCTGAATCCTGTGATTGCTTTGTCGTGAATGCCTCATTGGGTTTGATTTGGTTTTTTCCGAGGTTGATCGAGTGTGTGTTGCTATTCGTGCACCCTGCAGGGTAAATCTTTCTGAAAGCCGTGTCCGCGGTTATGGACGACTTGGAGCACAGTTTCTCGATCATAGACAAGTATAACTAAAGTACCGCTTTAATTTGACTAAGTACTTGACTAGTAAATAGTGCAATACTCATGGAATGGTTAATAAAACTGCCAACGGATGATGGAGGTTGTTCGTCCACTTCCTCGTTGGTAAGCGAGGAGGAGGATGGATCTGTTAATTATACTATTATAACTGTTGTTCTTAATTCATGGATATCCGTCTATCATTGGTTAGGCGGATGGTTAGCAAGTATCTATAGAATTGCCTAGATATTATCTTTTGCTGCAATTGCGTCACCCCAGGTTGTGTCCCCTTTAGCGGCATAAAGACTTGCTGATACCCCCTAGGGTCTCACACGATAAATTGTTTGATTCAGATGAACATGTGTACTCGCAAGATGGATACTGGGTGGAGGAGACAGATGATGTTGGCAACGATCATTCGGTGTAGAGATTCCGGGAACGGGGATCCGTGAGATCTGTGGGCGGGATGTGTTTATTTATGGGGCAATCTTATGCCGATTTGCTTCTTATACGTACTCGATCTTGTTTTCCCACTTCCGCCTGATACTCTGATGTTTGTTTATGAGGAGCTATCCTAAATTATTATCTCTATTTAGGATATTTGAATCTTGCCGTAGGGCGTTGCAATATTTCTATTTCTTTTAGATGGATGGCTCTGAGGACTGTTGTATGTGGCTTGCATACATACTCATTTGTATATGTAGTTGATCCCTTCGCCTGTCGATTACGCGCTCGTTCTTGTCCCGATGTCTGAAAGTGGTTAGGACGGCCGAAAGGTCTACCGTGAGTGGCCCTGGGCCCCACTGTACTATTGTAACCACTTTCGTTCATCCAGGCATGTAACTAAGAGCGTAATTCACCGAGGTGTTTACAGGTCTCCACCACACATGAGGCCATATGGGCAGTGGGCGCCGGGACCATGGATGGCACCACCCCCCACGCGCCATATTATTTCAATGGAAGATTGGGGCAAGCCCAATGGGCCATATGATTTTCACCCGGTATGGACAGAACCTAGAAGATTAGTTCATGATAGGATTTCCACGACCAGTTCGGGACCGTTTGAGATACAATGATAATCGGTCATCACATAAATCTTCAAGCAAAAGTGCTCAAAGGAGTGGCGTCCCAAGTCACCATGTGCTGAAATTTTAGATTCTAAGAAGAAGCAAGAAGACAATTCAAATGTTGACATTGTTGTGGTAGGAACTCATGAGATGAAGCTCAAAGAGCCGGTTGTTGTAGATCAATCGGCTAATTCTAATAGGCCTGTGTTGGTTATTCAACCAATATCCTCAGCTAATGATCATGAAGCTAGTACAAACAAGGCTAAGCCAAGGGATTCTAATATAATCACCCAAGTGGTGTCCTCCCGGATTAACCAAACCAAGAAGAGGAGATTGCAAGCGCATGAGGAAGCAAGAGAAGGTGGAACATGAGGCGGAGAAAAGAGGAGATGAATCTTTCAATGAGACCCATCCCATGATACGTTCCAAAATGGGGTACCCAAGCAAGTCGAGGATGCCATTGTTCCCATGGTAATTGCAACAGATCCTGTGTCATCCGTGGAGGAGAATATGATATTGTTGCCTCATCTACGTCACCCCCTACACTATCCTCATTGATGAAACTTTAGAGCCAGCGTCTATATAGAGGGCAATGAAGAGATGGTGGACTTTGAGAAACTCGG